>RWGY01000229.1:130475-185901 GCA_007726485.1 Eragrostis curvula
TTCAATCATTCAGAAGAAGAACCAGAGTACGACTTCCAAGGTGATGGTGATGAAGAGTAGGGTTCTGTCCGTGCGCAAGTCTGCCTGTAGTGTGGTCTCCGCTTCAGTCTTCCGTTGCAGTAGTTGTAGTGCGGTGCTACTGTCCTCAGTGGCACTCCAGTGTGGTGTTTGTGCCGTGTTGTAATAAGGCCATTGGACACTGTAAAAGACCTTTTGTAATATAAAGGCTTGTAATGAGACTTGGTAATATTATCAAATGTATGACTCTGAGATGCCATTCTGTGAAAGTGTCGTATCAGCGTCTGATCCAGGGACTCATATGGTAAGCACTAGTACTCCAGAAATGGGGTACGACACAAACCTGACCTACTTCATGCTTTCAGGCACTAAGCTCACAGGGAAAATACCATCATGGATAGGGGTACTCAGAAAATTGTATATTTTGGACCTTAGTTCGAACCATATATATGGTACAGTGAATGAAGATCTCTTAAATAGCCTTACAGATTTGAAATATATAAGGCTGAGCGGTACACTCCTCCAAATGAAAATCAGGCCGGATTGGATTCCTCCATTCCTACTTCTGTCAATTAGCTTATTTTCAGTGCAGCTAGGACCGGCATTTCCATCATGGCTTAAATCGCAAACAAGCGTTGAGAACCTTCTTATTCCAAATACGCATAACTGCAATCCCAGATTGGTTTTGGGTCGTATTTTCAGGAACAACAGTCTTGGATTTGGCATACAATCAGATATCTGGAGCACTACCAGCAACATTGGAATTTACGGATACGAGCTTACCAAGATATATTAATACCATAGACATCTCCGGAAACCTTTTATCAGGACCATTACCATCAGATTTCGGTGCCCCACGGTTAGAGAAAATTTTGCTTTATAACAATTCAATATCCGGCACCATTCCATCTTCCCTTTGCTCATTGAAATATTTGGAATGGTTAGACATATCTGGAAACATGCTGACTTGAGAAGTTCCTAATTGCCAACTGGAGATGAACTACCTGTTTGTGGTAAACCTAAATTTGAACAACATATCAGGAGAGTTCCCTCCAATTTTTACAAGAAGTCCAAATGCAATATTTGTTGACCTTTCTGATAACCAGTTCTCTGGGAACTTACCGTTGTGGATATGGGAGAAGATGCCATCCATAGCATTGTTGCGTTTAAGGTCAAATAAGTTCGATGGGAGTATTCCAAATAATGGGCTTGCAATGTGTAAAGGGCTACAGTTTCTAGACCTTGCACATAACAAGTTAACCGGAAGCATACCTCCCTCATTAGTCAACTTGAGCGCAGTGGCTCGTACATCTGGGTACAGTAAAAGTCTCCATAGGAGCTTAAATATTGGTGCGGCAGTTGGTTATTATAACGCCATGTATGAAACTATCGGGTTCAGATTAGAAGCATTGGTCTCTACCAAAGGACAACAACTTGATCTCACTAGGCAACTTCCCTATGTGGTCAATATCGATTTGTCCTGCAACTGTGACACCCCGTGTCACTGAAAACCAGCTCGTGCAATGTCATACCCTAATTTCTGGAGCATGTTGTGCGTCATGTATCAGTCCCTGGATCAGTAGCTTATACGCACAAGAACACAGATATGGTAATCAAAAGCAAACTTCGTATAGGTAAATAGTATAGTACCTGATATAAAGCCCTTAGTGGCGGTACGACAAGGATTCCGAAGTATCCTAGTCCTTCCGACCAACTAATGGCTGAGTAGACAAACATCGGAAAACACGACCCAAGCCACAGGCAGACTTGAGATGCAGGAACGAAAACCAGACGTCGTCGCTTCCTACGAAGGCTTCTCTGACTAAAACCACAAATGCAAGAGCGTGAGTACATAAGGTACTCCGCAAGCCCTACACTACACAAGGGTAAGTATACATGCATATTTGGTCTTAGCAAGGAGATGGCTGTATGGTTCCTTTGCAGAAAATCCATTTTTATGCAGGATTCACTAAAGCAGTCAAGGATTTATAGATAAAAACAGGAGATTTCATTGTTAATATTTTAGTTGGTTGGCCCTGGGGGAGTATATACATTCCCGCCAGTTCCCAAGTTTTAATTGGGCCTTCGGACCTCAGGGATCATACCGACCCGGCATCCATGCCAACACTTCCAAAACACAGGTTGTCTACAACCCACTCACACGTCAAGGATAGAGAGAGGTGGCTAATCTCAAAAGCGCATAACCATAATGTGCCATATGCCGTGGCAACGTCCATCCGGATGAATTGTTATCCTCTGCAGAGGTTGTACACTTTACCCACGGGCTACGCACCCTTAGCTAGGGGGTACGCAACGCTTGATCCATCTTCTCTGAGTATCCCCACATTTCCCACCGCGGGATGCGCCCAGTGGCATAACAGACAACAGGTAACTGCTCCCCCGAGTATGTTGCGGTTAACTTTACTCTCCCGAGCATACAACGGGTAACTCGCTCCCCTGTGCCTAGCCAGACTACGAGAACGAAGTCTCGAGCCATCTCCTGGTTCCCCGTTATCCTACTCCTCCTGATGGGTTATGTGGGAGACACCAAGAAGGTAGGATAAGTCCTGCCCATTCATGTTCCGTGGTTGTACGGGAATCATTAGGTTTACGGTCAAGAGAACCGATCCTTATGTGGCCGGGCAAGCACCATATCCCACACTGGTGGGCTATCCCACTATCCACATCACCTCTTCAGTGGTCTTGCCCGCAGTCCAACCCATTCCATCACCAGCTCCATCATCATCACCTAACACGGTTGTGCTACTCCCAAACCCAAGTATTTACTCACACCACCAAACTCATTTAACACATTTTCAAAAACCCAGAGGGGTCCTAAGAATTTCTATTAGCAAGGAAATTGTACCATCATAGAAATGATAGAACTGTCCTAGGGTTATCAAGGAGAGGGGTAAACAAGGGTAATCAAGGATTCTGGTATTTATGCCTATATAGTGGCATCATTACCAGCAAACAAGTAGGTCATAGCTACACAAGCAGTAAAATAACAAGCAATGCATATTACTAGAACAGGCTCTATAGGTGCGATGCAAAAACAATAGGTTCAATCATGATCAAGGAGATGTAGAGCTTGCCTGACAAACGTTTTTCCTAATCTTCGAGTTCTGGGTCTTCGAGCTCTTTTATCGAAGTTGATGTCTTCAAGTCTTTCCTCGAAGCTTGTCTCTTCTAAATCCTTCTTGAAGCTTGGGTTCTTCTAGATCTTCCTTGAAGCTTCACTCTTCTAGTTCTTCCTTGGCTCTCGCGTAAACTATCGTATAAAGATAAAGCGTATAAACAAACTACCGCAAAAGAAAATAAAGATCGAAAAGGACTAGATAAATTCCGATTAAACTCCAATTAAGAACCAAAAGAACGCCAGTGAAGAACAGAGGTATGAAACATGCATGATGCAGCATATTCAATGCAGGGCATGTTATGTGTCATAGGTGATATACCTGGCCTTGTAAGGGCCATATTCACCTAGACAAGTTATTAGTTACTTATGTTCTCTAATATATGAACATGGGTGTGTGGTTATGCATATGAGCTCTGCTAGTTGATCACCTTAGGGTGAAGATGATGAGATGCATATGATTGATTGATGGTGATTGCGTGCGTATCTAATATGCAAGCTTCTATATTATTCCTATAAAAGAACATGCATGAATGCAGGTGAAAGTGTATGCAGCGGGTGTACGTGATTATGCGATGTTATGAAGGCATGGTTGCTGTTAAAATACCAAAATCCAATAAGGACAAACAATAACTGAAATACCAGATAACTCCAATAAGGTCCATAAAAGATCGATTATAAGAGTAGATCAATAGATCAAAAGGAATTGGGCGGGGGTACTAGGTTAGGTTTGATCAAGCGAGGGTTGATTTAGATTAGGTTCGAGATTACGTTTGTGATAAGATAAGGGTACTAAGTTGGAAATGGAATGGTACGAATGATCGCTAGGTTTAATGCTAGCGAGCAAAAGAATTAGTAGGTTATACAGAGATGATGTGGGGTGTGTGTCGTGATAAGAAAGGTACTAGGTAAATTAGTATCACAGGACTGATTAGGTTTAGGTGAACAGGTGTTCGGGACATGCGAGATCAACATCGCATGCTCCGCTGAGAAGATATAATAGGTGAAAGGGGTATTGTAGGTATTTGATAATTTATAGACTTTATATGAGGCTTCAAGAACAGTACCATGAGGTACTTCGCGATTTCACGAACCCGTGGGCGCAAGAATCACTCAAAACGGGGTTCGGAATAAAAAGATATGGGCATTTAAAGATTGACGGTCTGATTTGTAATTATTAAAAAGGTTTTGAGGGCTTAAAGGTAATTACAGAAAGTTCTCAGGGACCGTTCTATAATTATGAAAAGTTTGGGGGTCTAAATGTAAAATGACAGGGGCTAAAACATAATTACAGAAAAGCTTAGGGACATTTGTGTAAAAAGACAGGGCTTAAACATAATTACAGAAAAGCTTAAGGGCTTATCTGTAAAATGTCAAGGTCTGGGGATTTTCTGGAATTCTGGAATTATTTTCGTATTGGAAATTATTTATTGCGTGGTGCTGACGCAATAAAGGAAATTATCGATTTAAAATTAATCGAAAACCCGGTGGACTGGGTCCACGGGGTCTGTGGACCGAGACGGGGCGGCGGTCCACCGGTCCACGGTGGACCGGGGCGCCACGCGCGGCGGCGGGCTGCCGGACTTCTCGCCGCCGACGCGCAGGAGGGACGAGGGGAGCCAAAACCTCGTCGCGGGGGATGAGAGGGCGATGGCGGAGCCGTTGGTGGCACATGTCGTCGACGGGGAGCAGTAGCGCGGCGGCGAGGGCTCGCCGGAGTTGCGCAAGGCGGCGGCGCGCGATGGGATCTAGCGCGAGCGTGCGAAAGGGGGAAAAAGAGAGGAGGAGGAGCTAGAGGGGCGCGCGAGGGGGGTCATTTGAGGCTTCTTCCGGGGCGGAGGTGCACGGAGGCGAGTCGGCGACGAGAGGATCGAATGGCGGGCGGCGGAGCTCGGTGAGGTGCTCGAGCACGCGACGGAAGAGGAAGAGAAGGGGCGGAGGAGAGAGAGGGTGACGCGAGGGGGCTCACCGTGAGTTCAATGGCGACGGAGGAGGACGGGAGGTGGCGGAAGAGCTCGTCGGAGCTTGGCCGGAACCCTAGGTCAGTGAGGGAGAGAGAGAGAGAGGGAGAAAGAGGGAGAGTGCGCGGAGGAGGGAGGAAGGAGGGCCGCGGGCTCGTTTTATGGATGGCGGTTCCGTGGCGGCTACGGAGGCGCGCTCCGGCAGGGCAGCGGGAGCGGCGGAGGCGGGTCGGGGCGGTAGGGGCCGGCGGGCGACGGCGCGCCGCGTGGAGGAAGACGGAGCTGACAAGCGGGCCCCACCTGTCAGCCGGAGAGGGAAGGAAAGAGGCCGGGCCGCGCGGCGAGCTGGGCCGTGAAGAGAAGAATCGGCCCGCGAGAAAAATAAGAAAAAGGAAAAGGAGAAAGAGATTTGGGCTGGGCTGGTTGAGGAGAAGAGGGGGTTTCGGCCCGAGAGGTTTAGGAAAAGAAAAGAAAGGCTTTTCATTTTTCCTGGAATTTGAATTTGAATGAATTTCAAATTCAAACAAAAACAAAGTTGATCAAACACTCAAAATAAATCAAATAAAACACAGAAATGCATATGATGAGATTTTGATGCAAATTTAAATTCAAAATTTTGAAAATCAATTTGGAATTTAATCCTACTTTGATTTTATTTGTTGTAAATTCAAAAGCTTCAAATTTTTAATATATTTTTAAATGAAACAAACACTTGAGCACATATTTTAATATTTGGAAAATTTCAAATTCAAATCTAGGCTTGAATTACTTTAGTGAATTTTCATTTTGAAAATCATGTCAAGGTAAGGGTTTAGAAAAAGTTCAAATTTGGAGTGATTTTTATTCCTTTTGAGTTGTACTTATTTATTTATTTCATTTTCATTTTTTTTTTCTTTGGCTCCGAAAAGAGGGGTGTTACATGCAATCAGCTCAAAATGAACAGGAACTAAAAGCGATTCAATTTCAAATTCGAAATCAAATATTCAAACAATTATCAAATCCAAGCTTCTGAAGGAACTCGAAATTTTCAATAACAACTTGAGCAACCAAAAATACCAGGGGATAGCCCTTATGAAATACGAATTTTGGAGAATTTGTGATGATTTTTGAAATTCATCTGATGCCCCAATAAAATCCATAAATCTTATAAAGTACCCTATTTTGACCAGCTGCAAATTTAAATTTACTTGGAGTTCAGATGTGCATGTCAGTCAGAACGACGTTCTTCCAGCGAGCTTTCATCAGAGACAAGTTTCAGAATTTTTGGAGCTCGTTTGATATCTTAAATAGCATGGACAAAATTGGGGAAAACCAGAGTTTGAATAATTTGGAGAAAATGAGAAGATGCCCGAGGGCCCACCTGTCATCCCCCTCACTCTCACTGAACGCGCGCGGAAGACGGCCGCCACGTCGCCGCCGATGTACGGCGCGGCCACCGCTCATCCCGCTCTGTTCGGACCAAAAATAGACGCGCCTCGCCTGTCCGGAGCATCTCCCTCTCACACTCGCTCTCTTTCCCTTCTCGCTCCTGGCCTCCAACCCTAGCTCGCCATTGCCTTCGCCGAGCTCGAGTTCCATCGTCGCCGTCGACCAGCCACTTCCCACCCGAGCTGCACCACCCCGAGCCCCGCAGGAGCACCCTCGACCACCCCCATGGCCTTCCTCCAGTCGCTCCCCCGTGAAAACCCAAGTTTCGCGTTTCTTCCCGAACTCCGGTGTTCGAGCTCCTTGCACACCGCCGTCCGATTCACCCAGCACGGTGAGCCCGAGTCCAATTCTTCGCACCCGGAGCTAACCAACTTGTCCGCCCACCCCCATGACCTCACCATTCCCCTCCTTCCGAAGTGAATCCGTCGCATTTGAAGTTTTCCCTTCCGCCGCCGACGACCACCGTGAAGACCTCTCCGACGAACTCCGTCTTCCTGGCCTTCTCCAAGTCGACGCCACCTGCGCCGTGGTTCCCCGTGCCAAGGAGAAGCTCATGTGCCACGTCTGCAGCTGGAGACTCCCGCCACCACTGGCACCACCGCGCCGACGCCCCGCCACCGCCGCCTCGTCATCGCCGAGCCACCCCCGGCCGTCCCCGCGAGCCGAAGCCATCCAGGTGAGCTCTCCATCCCGCGAGCTACCTCCCCGTGCCCTCAAACAATCAAAAGCGCCACCGGAACCTCGCTCCGGCGAGCCGCGCCGCCCAACTCCGGCCATCTCCCGGCCAACGCATCGTGGACCACACGGCCCGGATCCCGTGTGGCCATGCTAGATCTCGTGTGGCAGACTCTGTGGCCATGCGTGTGTCCTTCCAAACCATTGGTTGGATCTGGTGCGGCCCAGATCGTGTGTCCCTTTGTGTGGCCCCGATTTGATTGGTCTGCGCATTTTAATCCTTTTTCCGAATATCTGTAAATTGCCAGAAATTGCCCGAAAGTTGTAAAATGCATCATAAATCTAATACACCTCAGAAAAATGTGAATCCAATTTTGTTGGATTCCTTATGGCATGCTTTGTTCAGGAAAAATGCCAAACCACTCCTTTGCCCATTGTATAACTTCTGAAAAATACATCTGTCCATATCTTGTTTAATCCTTTATAAATTCTCTGCTGCTCCATAAATCTTGAACTTTGGCATACATGTCAAGCATCTGTTAACTTTAGCTCCATTGTCATATGATGTCTAATTATTTTCTTATGATTTAAATCGTTCTCTGCACTTTAAAAATTATTGTGAATAATCCTTGTTACAATAAATCCTGAAACTTTGCAGTAAATTACTTCCAGTGGTGCTTCACCTCATAAAAATACCACTGGACATAAAATCACTTTTTGAAATCCATTAAACTAATTAATCAACTTGAATTAAGTTAATCTTTTAACTTAAACAAGAGTCAATGAAGGAAATACTAATAACACAAATTAATCATTTGCAATTACAGTGTAAATAACTGTCCTATCAAGTAATTAAATCATTAATTGCATCATATTCTTGCATCTAACTTTGCATTACTCCTTGTCATAACGTGTAGTGACAGAGACGACTCCGGAGCCACTGGACTTCCAGCTGCCGGAGGAGGAGGCACAGGAGGAGGAGCAGCAGACTGACACCATAACTGACTTTACTAGTGTAGCTCTTGAGCCAGGCAAGCCCCGGTGCATGCCTCCCTATTTAGGATTTTATTTTCGCACTTGATTGGGGCTAGTACTTGTTTGTGCATTAGGTTTATTAGGTGTTGATGTGAAACCTTAGAACTGCATTAGGACTACCTTTCCAGATTTACCTTGTGTCCTATTTTGTATATGTGGTCTAGGTAACGTTAGAACTTGCTATACTTAGGGACTAGCGGACGGTAGGTCCCACTCGCATGATAGGAATCACCCTGGATTGTACTAAATGGATTTAGGATTTGTTGAGACCGGACGGGGATTTGTTTGTATAGGATGGTTGGAGAAGGCTGGGCCTTCACGGTGGTGTAGCCCCGTCTGTGTCGATTAAGGACCGTTCGTTGTTGGCCCTGTTGAGCAAGTTCGAACGTACTGATCACATGCTAGTGTTTTTATGGGCCTAGTAAACCTAGTAACCTGTGACGCCCTAGTGTCTAGCGGATACTTACACTTTCTATCATGGTACTCGGGAGAGAAGGGATGCCTCCCAATCGGGGCGTACGTCTGGGACGGGGACCGTGCGGGAGGGTCTTTCTCGGGAGGTGTGAGACCCAGCCAGCTCTAGGGGGGGAACAGCGTAAACGGTTGCTGCATACGACTTTTGCGCGTGTGTGGCGTGTGATCAGGTTTTCTCCTGCAGGATGTACATCGATGCCGCCGCTCTCGGTCAAGAGCAACCTTGCTCACTGAGTCACCTCGTAGTGTGATTTGATTGATGATGATGCTCTAGTACTACTGTATTTATCTTTCATTACTGTATTTACTACTGCACTGTTGTTGTGATGTATTGCTTTATATCTGTTTAGAGATAAGTGCACTGTTTTATTGGTTAAGTACTTAATCTGAAATAAAACTTGAAAGTAAGGATCAAGTAATTAGTGCGGTTTATGCTATCGAGTCAGCTTATCCCTTGTAGCCTTAGCATATTAGGAGTCGGCTGTAGTTAGCCTTTTGACGGGTAAGTCTTGCTGAGTAACTAGTACTCAGGGTTTGGCTCTTTATGTTTTTGTGCAGGTAGCCTTGTTTACACTTCTGCTTGGTGGAGTTCCTCTAGGTCCACATCGCGGGCTTCGATGTGCGGCCAAGTATCGTCGAGTGTTGTAGAATTGGTATAGTTGAGACTTCCGCTGTGCTACTCACGAGTTTTAATTCATTCAAGACTTGTAATAACTTAAAGATGTAAAATTCGTGCTTTTTATGTGATGTACTGTTGCGTCTGTTCATCAGCGCGTACCGACTCGATCCTGTGAAAAGCGGAGACCCTTCAGCAACGGTTTAACTGGAGTGGTCCCTCAAGAAATTGGTACTCTTGTTGCACTAAAAGGTTTAATCTTATCTTGGAATCGGTTAAAGTGGGGAAATCCCAGTGAATATTGGTCAGCTCAATCAACTCGAATCTCTTGAGATCTCACACAACGAGCTGTCAGGTGTAATCCCTCCCAGTATGTCAGCTCTAACCTCTTTAAGCATCATAAGCGTCTCGTATAATGATCTATCTGGAAACATTCCAACCGGAAACCAGTTCGAGACATTCGGGGCATCCTCTTACATCGGAAACATTGGTCTATGTGGCCGTCGCATAACCGAGAGCTGTCCTGGAAATGCGTCAAGCCAACACACACATGGTCATCATCTTGATTTGGAGGATGCATCCCTTTATCTTGCCATGATTACAGGATTTGTCCTAAACCTCTGGACGGTCTTTTTTGTGTTGCTGTTAAAAGGAGCTGGAGGAATGCCTATATTGTGTTTGTTGACGAGATGCATGACAAAATTTACGTGACTGTGATATTAAGATGTGCCAGTTTGAAGAAGATATTTGGCCAAGGTTGAGTATCGTCATATATATAGTTGAGCATATTACAATATGTTCATCACAGAACTGTTGTATGGTCGAGGGGCTATATGTAATGTAGCTTAAGAATATCTGTGTCCACTTTGATGTTTCGTGACATAAGCTACCTTTAAGCTTTCCCGTTTATTTCCTTAATTATACTGTATTCGCAGTCAGCGTTATAAATGAATTTACATATTCTGGAAGTTTTTTAAGAGAACGCACGTTTTCTTACAGCTTCACGTGGAATGCACATCTCGAGCATCACATGCGAGGCAGGCTAAAAATTGAACAGGGATGGCAAGGGCCAGGACTCTTGGAACGATGATGAGGACAACGGGACAGTCCAGAGTATATGCCACATGTACAGTCAATAGTCCAGAGTACAGTGGGCAGGGGAAGCGGCGGCGGGCCAGCAGCGCCACCGTGGATCCAGGCGTCGAGGCTGCTGCGCTCGAGGAGCTCGTAGACGAGGAGTAGGAAAAATATTTTGGGAACAAAAAAATTTCGTAGTTCACCAATAAACATGAAATTTCGGAAATTTGAAGGAACAAAATTTGAATTTTAAAAAAGTGACATGATTTCACAAGAAAGTTTCTCAAATCTACAAAACATCATGGTTGCATATATAAACAAGACAATTTGGACTCGTGAGGATGGTGAAAGACGTATTTTCGTTGTTACTGTTCATTTTGACCTTATTTCTGACCCCACCAGAAAAGGCGAAATGTCAGATATTTCGATGAAATTTTTGCTGAAATTGCGTCACAGTATCCCAGGAGGCTCACCAGGGTTGGGCAGACAATTGCCGCGGCCGCACGCGCGCCCGGTTCTTGTTCTTCTCTTGCGAGTGGAGCCGGGGCTGAGGAGAAGAGGATGACTTGGTTCCTGGATGGAGTAGGGAATCGTCCATGGAGTCAACTAGTGTTGGGCAGCAGCAGTTGATGATTTCTCCACGTAGCTGCTCTGCAAGGTGTGGATGCATGCTGGCCTTGAGACCCAAACGGTAGAAGACATGGTTTGAGAAAAAAAAAAAAACTACTGTTCCTCAAATGAAAAAAAGATAGACATCGAAGTTGTTGGTGCAGGGAAGACTGAGTACAATAGACGACGATGACCGGCACCTTCTTCATGTTGTTGATGATTGTGAGAGACACCAGCGCGACATGGAGGAAGAAGAGAAGAAGCTCATAGGATGACGGTTTCGAAGGTCTGCTCACCTAATTGCCGGTGCACGGTGACTATCTGGATGGAGTAGACTACGAGTGAGCAAACTGTTTACTTGGTCAACTTTCTTTGCCCTGTTGTAATTGGTCTCCAATACATGAGGCTTCCCTTGTCTGGTCACCTTTCCTTGCCCTTTGGTAATTTGAGGCAACGATGTAGGACATTTAATACCTGGTCAATTTCATTGCCGTATGCCATCTGTTAGAGTTCTCTAGTCCAAATAGATGTAGATAGCGTGAACAATAAGACAATGCAAATCACATCTATTGCCATAGTCCTCCCGTTGCCATGGTTGACATGACTTCTCCATCAATTTTTTCAGATTGAAATTGAGCATGTATACATCGCCACAGCTAAACTTGCCACACGTTATGATGTAACTGGAAGCAAATGAGTGAGCCAATTGTTTACCTGGTCAGCTTTCCTTTCCCTGTTGTAATTGGAGCAAATACATGAGGCTTCCCTTGTCCTGTCACCTTTCCCTGCCGTCTGGTAATTGGAGGCGAAGACATAGGACATTTTTTACCTGGTCAATTTTCCTTCACGTATGCCATCTGTTACAGTTCTCTAGTCCAAATAGATCTAGATAGCCTGAAGAATAAGACAATGCAAATCACATCTATGGCCGTATAGTCCTCCTGTTACCATGACTCCTCTCCATTTATGAAGAGCAGAGTTGTTCTGTTGTTCGTAAAGGTCACTATATAACATGATCAGAAATGACGTTCTCGAGTGTGCCTATTTGCGAACTAAACACCTATTACACCCAATCATGTTCCCAGCGAGAACCCACAGTAGAATGGCTTGGTACAGGAAGTTTCTTGTTAAAGGAACCCTAACAATACTGTGCCTCCTACTCACCTTTCCACTAGCCAAAACTTCCATTCAGTCATCAACATCAAATGACAGCTGCATCTCAGACGAGAGGGTTGCGCTTCTATCCATCAAGGCAAGCCTCTTGGGTCCTGATAACTACCTATCGTCATGGCAAGGTGAAGATTGTTGCAGCTGGAAGGGAGTCAAGTGCAGCAAAAAAACTGGCCATGTTGTCAAGCTGAATCTTAGGAGAAGCTTTGACGACTGTAATAACGTCAACAACTATGCAGATAAATTAGGAGGTGAGATAAGCAACTCCTTGGTCAATTTACAACAGCTGAGATATCTTGACTTGAGTTGCAACATCTTTCACGGGGCACAAATACCAGCATTTCTTGGTTCCATGACAAGTCTTAGGTATCTAAACCTTTCATACACCTTGCTCCACGGAAGGATACCCCCACAAGTTGGGAACCTCACTAAACTTATCTACCTTGATCTTAAATGCTGGTACTGGTACAACAATCTAAACACCTATCCCTTCTCCAACGGCCTTGCATGGCTATCACAACTTTTTTCATTGAAATACCTTGACATGAGCTATGTAAACATTAGCACTGCAGTGGATTGGGTTCATGAAATTAATATGCTTCCTAGATTGGAAGCTTAACCTAAGGGATAGTGAACTTAGAAGTACAATTCCTTCTCTTCTCCGGTTCAATCTCACGGCACTCAACGTGCTTGACATATCTGACAACTATTTTGACAACCCAATTTCTCCCAACTGGTTCTGGAATGCAACTTCCCTCACTTCTCTTAACATCAGAGGCTGCTCCTTCTATGGCCCAATACCGGACGAGATAGGCAGAATGAAATCACTTGAACAAGTTTCCTTCCTAGGAAATAATCTCATGTCAACCATGATACCATCCAGTTTCAAAAACCTATGCAACCTGACGGCACTTGATCTGTCCAATACAAACACCACAGGGGATATCACGAAGCTAATGGAAAGGCTACCAAACTGCCATTGGAACAAGCTGCAAAAGTTAGATTTTTCTCAAAATAATATTAGTGGGGAGCTCCCAGATCAGCCAGGACCTTTGACCAACCTGACCTACTTCAGGCTTTCAGGCAATAAGCTCACAGGGAAAATACCATCATGGATTGGGGTACTTAGCAAATTGTATATTTTGGACCTTAGTTGGAACCAAATATATGGTACTGTGGATGAAGATCTCTTAAATAGCCTTACAGATTTAAAGTATTTAAGGCTGAGCAGTACACTCCAAATGAAAATCAGAGCGGATTGGATTCCTCCATTCCAGCTGCTGACAGCTAGCTTACTATCAGTGCAGCTAGGACCGGCATTTCCATTGTGGCTTAAATCACAGACAAGTATTGTGAATCTTCTAATTCCAAATACAAGCATAACTGCAATCTCAGATTGGTTTTGGGTCGTATTTTCAGGAGCAAAATCCTTGGATTTGGCATACAATCAGATATCTGGAGCACTACCAGCATCATTGGAATTTATGGCTGCAGAATACATGGCATTTTCGAATAATAGACTTAATGGAACGGTTCCGAGGTTACCAAGATATATTAAGGTCATAGACATCTCTGGAAACTTATTATCAGGACCACTACCATCAGATTTCCGTGCCCCATGGTTTGAGGATATTTTGCTTTATAACAATTCAATATCTGGCACCATTCCATCTTCCCTTTGCTCATTAAGATATTTGGAAGTGTTAGACCTATCTAGAAACATGCTGACTGGAGAAGTTACTATTTGCCAACAGGAGATGAACTACTTGTCTGTGGTAAACCTAAATTTGAACAACATACCAGGAGAGTTCCCTCCAATTTTTAAAAGATGTCCAAATGCAATATTCGTTGACCTTTCCGATAACCTTTTGTCTGGGAACTTACCGTTGTGGATATGGGAGAAGATGCCATCCATAGAATTGTTGCGTTTAAGGTCAAATAAGTTCGATGGGAATATTCCAAATAATGGGCTTGCAATGAATAAAGAGCTACAGTTTCTAGACCTTGCACATAACAAGTTATCTGGAAGCATACCTCACTCATTAGTCAACTTGAGCGCAATGGCTCGTACTTCTGGATACAGTAAAACTCTTTTCAGGAACCTAAATCTTGGTGTGGCAGTTATTTCTTATAACTTCGATTATGAGTCTATCGGGTTCAGATTAGAAAGCATTGGTCTCTACCAAAGGACAACAACTTGATCTCACTGAGCAACTTCCCTATGTGGTCAATATCGATTTGTCCTGCAACGGTTTAACTGGAGTGGTCCCTCAAGACATTGGTACTCTTGTCGCAATAAAAGGTTTAAACTTATCTTGGAATCGGTTAAGTGGGGAAATCCCAGTGAATATTGGTCAGCTCAATCAACTCGAATCTCTTGATCTCTCACACAACGAGCTGTCAGGTGTAATCCCTCCCAGTATGTCAGCTCTCACCTCTTTAAGCTTCATGAACCTCTCGTATAATGATCTATCTGGAAAGATTCCAACTGGAAACCAGTTCGTGACATTTGGGGCATCCTCCTACATTGGAAACATTGGTCTATGTGGCCGTCCCTTAACTGAGAGCTGTCCTGGAAATGCGTCAAGCCAAGACACACATGGTCATCATCTTGATTTGGAGGATGCATCCCTTTATCTTGCCATGGTTGCAGGGTTTGTCCTTAACCTCTGGGCGGTCTTTTTGTGTTGCTGTTCAAAAGGAGTTGGAGGAATGCCTATTTTGTGTTTGTTGACGAGATGCATGACAAAATTTACGTGACTGTGATATTAAGATGTGCCAGTTTGAAGAAGATATTTGGCCAAGCTTGAGTATCGTCATATATAGTTGAGCATATTAGAATAAGCTCATTACAGAACTGTTGTATGGTCGACGGCCTATATGTATTGTAGCTTAAGAATATCTATGTCCACTTTGATGTTTCGTGACACAAGCTGCGTTTAGGTTTTCCTGTTAATTTTCTTTATTATTCTGTATTCACAATCATTGTTATAAATGAATTTACATATTCTGGACATCTTGAAGAGAACGCACGTTTTCTTATAGGTTCATGTGGAATGCGCATCTCGAGCATCACATGCGAGCAGGCTAAAAATTGAACAGTGATGGCAAGGGCCAGGTCCCTTGGAATGACGACGAGAAAAACGGTACAGTCCAGAGTACATGCCACATGTACAGTCCACAGTACAGCGGGCCAGGGGAGCGGCGGCGGGCCAGCGTCGCCGCCGTGGAGCCAGACGTCGAGGCTGCCACGTTCGACGAGCTCGTAGACGAGGATACGGTCGCGGCCGGCGTTGCAGTAGCCGAGCAGGCGCGCCAGGTTCGGGTGGCTCTGGCTGCCGAGCACCTCCAGCTCAGGTTGCCTGTGGCGCCGCGGACGAGCCGTAGAAGGACCACGAGTCCACCGCTCCGGCCACAGGGACTGAGACTGGGAGCGGGAGCGTCGTTTGCTGTTGCTTGGCTTGAGATTGTTCCTTTTGCGGTTGCAGAGGAAGGCGACGAGGAGGCAGGGCACCACGATGGCGACGGAGGCTCCGGCGCGACGATCAGTGCCAGAATCGGGATGTCCGTGGCGGCGACCGCACGCGCGCTGGTTCTTTCCCTTTGCGCGTGGAGCTCGGGCCGGGGAGAAGAGAGGCAATTGGTTCATGGATGGAGGAAGGAGTCGTCCATGGAGTCAACTGGTGTTTCGCCATTTCTCCACGTAGCTGCTGTGCTGGTAGGTGCGGATAATGGACTTGAGAGTATGAGATCCAAACGCTTACTTTGACTGGTATCCGTCCAGTCTCTACGTTCACTTTTCGTTTCCTTTGTTTAAAATTTTAGTCCTGTCACGAATCTTATCATTTAGAGTATTAAATAAAGTATAATTATAAAGTTTTATAAAAAAAGTCTAATTACAAAACTTTTTTACGGATGAGGGCTAATTTTCGAGACGAATCTAACGAGCCTAATTAATTTATGTTTTGCTACAGTGATGCTACAGAAACCATCTTCTAATCACGGTTTAATTACCCTTATTAGATTTGTCTCGCGGAGTAATACATAGTTTTGTAATTAGACTTTATTTAGTACTCTTAAATGACAAGATTCAAAATGGCTAAAATTTTAGCCAAAGAAACGAACACCCCCTGAAATGGAAAATTTTGGGATCATTGTGCAAATATTGTAGATGATATACTGACCCTCATCAGATGGCATCAAACATTGCAGATGACTAGATGTTACTCGATCAATTCGTTTTTTTTTTCTCGACGTTGTTCTAACCAACGTTGATAAAAAAGATCAGGGGCAACATATTACATATAGTGCACATTTGTCAAACGTAAAAACAATATGCAACTTTTGTAAAGCGATATGCCCATGTCAAATCAAACTGACAAAAGACAACCACAGGAATGGAGCTTGCAGTATTAGCGTCTGCTCCGTATCCTGTGGCACACACATTTTTTTAATTTGTTTCGTTTGGATCTACTTCTCAGGTAACTAACTGTATACATGCATTCTGGACAGCAGCGGCATAATCCGTGGCAAGGAGGATACCGCGCCGCCTCGGTACATTAATCAGCACATGATATGTAGTGCTCATGGACGTGCGTGGTGAAGTGGAGCCAGCCACAGCTTATTATGTAATGAACATAATTGACCTTATTGTACAATCAAAGTCTTAACTTCATGGATTCGAGAGAATAGGAGAATAGTAGCCTGACATACTGTTGGTTCAAATGTAATTCTCCATGTAATGGGCCATGTTTTGGGGCCAAACACTTCCATTATTAATGGAATTCAAGTGGGGAGTCTTCCTCCCCCGTTTTGACCGTAAAAAAAGAAACAACCGGTTCATGCCTTCGATGCTAACAAACGCTGATTGTAGAAAATCCAGCAATGACAATGATTCATTATCACTGTCTGAAGTACATAATTTGTAAGAAAAAAATGCAATTTGTGGTGCGTGCATTATGACTGGAGATGCATGCAACTTTTCCAAGTTTAAGGAAAGTTCAAACCAAGCAGACTATCTCCAGCTGGTTGCAATTCTCTTGTGACCTATAGACCCACCGAAAAGAACAGATGTTTTCCAGTACCCCTACATCTAGACTGGCAACAGTAGACAAGTTGTTGAGGGGGAGACACTCTACTCAAATTCAAGTCCTGGAATTCAAGAAAGCAAAGCCCTGGCTCGGCACCGTTTATTTTTTTGAAGGGAATCGGCGGGGGAGCCCCTTTAACTTTAATTTTCTGTAATATAAAAAGGTGGTCAGTAGAGTTTGTTTTAGAATGGCCATAGGCCCAAGGAAAGACCCTAACCAAAAGAACTATGGAGACTAGCTACTCAATAAATTATTGTACATGTCTTTGTTACTCTGTTTCGCTCTATAGAGCAACAGATTGAACTCCTCCTTGAATTCCCTCCACCAATTCATGCAGGAGACTGCCATTGATGAAGACAAGATTATTTCTGCGGCAACTATCACCACTTCTCGGAGGTCAGGTCGTGGTCATCACAAGCCTCCTGGGCTTTGCAAGTCATGGTCATACATGCACTCAGATGACAAAGGATATCATGTCCAAGGTTTATCGTGCAGCATGAGAAACCTATACTGGAGAAGGGTATGGACAACAGCTGATGGCATCTTTCCTTGTGCCTCCTATTCCCATTAAGATTATCTACCTTTCATTTTCGTTCTCTTGCTACACTAGTTTGCTTGTGGTCGGTATATAGGTGTCTAAGTGCAAATGTTGTAGCATTATATATCGATAGCTATGTCGATGCCAACAATGGCCGGTGGAAACTAATCGGGGCATATATACACACACATTCTCACTACCACTACATTCATATGTGGGGTAATGTTTTATCACAAATGTTGCTGTGAAACATGTCCACACGGACCAATTTACTAGTTTTTGTTTCTTTTTTCTTTTTTTTTTGTGTGTTATGGCGAGTTTGATAAAATACGTCATAATGTAATCATTCCGTGTCATGCAGGGCAACTATTTACAATGAACTCCGTTGCAAGAATTCCGACCCGTGCCTCTGCCACCAGTTATTCTTCCACCTTTTGATGGATGCTTATTAAACTGCTCGACTATGTTCGTTTTCCTTCCCTTTTCTGCTTCTCTTTTCATCATCGTTTCCTGGCGATTGAAGAAAATTGGATATGAACAAGTTTCCAGTATGGAATATGTCACCTCAAGATATGGTTATAATGAATTGTGATTTGATTGTTGCAAGAGATGGTATAAATTGTCCCGGTAACTAATTCTATCATATCAGTGTTAGCAGTTCCCATACCAGGATTTGTTCCAGAATTTCCTTGAGAAATATGAAGTTGTAGCTTCCATTTACGTTCTTGAACCATTGTGTTGGAAGGAATGTTAAAACAACAGCAAGCCAGGTGATGCGATGCAGCCATGTGAGTGGGCAACATTTTTCTTGTTGCCTTGTTGATCTTTCTTTTAAGAAGAGGCAATATTAAAAAAGAGGACACTAATAATATGCTTACCACAGAGTGGTGCATCTCAGCACAAGAATCTCATTTTGATCCATCCGAGACATGCATCATGACCATATTTTAAAGGGCAACGGAACAATATTACAACACCTCATCAGACGATATTTTTTGGCAGCGCTGATAGCTTCTTCCCCCATCAAGTCACATCGCCCTCCAAAAAGGGGTTAATAAAATGAATTTCTCGATCTCATTCTACGTCGTGACAGGTAGTCCCTTCTACGCAGTAAGCTAACTCTAGTCCCTTATCGTATCACAAGGACTAGAGTTAGCTTGCAGCATTAGCGTCTTCTTATCGTCTCGCATACACATATTGTTAGCGAGGACATGTCTGTGCCACATTCCTTTTGAGACGATGTACAGTACATTTAACACTGCCCCTTACTGCATATGACTCCTTCAATCCCATTTCAGCTATCGAAGAAGAGAACCTTTACGGTGCACCATACCACTTAGAGGAAGGAAGTGGTATAAGTCTAATCTAACCATCCATTCTCGTGGGTATTATCGTAATTGTCATGTTAATGAAACTTATTACGAGATTGCCTCCTCACATCGAATCGTTGCGGGAAAAGAAAAGAACTGAAGGAAACGGAGAGGCACGGCCGCCGCCGCCAGCACGCCACGCCGCCGAAGATCAAGCGACGACGAGATCACCTGGCCGTCTTCCACCGCATCCTCCACTACCCATTCCACTTTTCCGACCAGCCGCCGCTAAGGCCTCAGGGCCACCAACGGCCAGCAGCAGTCCCGATCCATTTCAACGAACGGCCGCCGCCAAGCCTCACCTCCACCAATGCTCAGCAGTGCCGATCACCTCCACCAATGGAGATGTGAAGAGGAGGCCCCCGCCGCCCCTGCCACCTCATTTTCAGGTGAAGATCGTGGCGACATGACCCCTGACTGGAGTGCCCGGTTCATCGGCAGACCATCAGCAGTTCAGCATCTTTCCAGCAAATCATAGCATGGCAGGATTCACTGATGTGTATTGATGGTGGCAAGCAATTTAATTGTGCAAATAATCTTAAATGATATTCTATCTCATTTACATTGGCTTTATACAGACAGAGAGATTTCCTTCCACAAAATGTTGGTTGGACACTGCATTTAGACAGTACATTGAAATCATTATATATGTTCATAGGAGATTGTCTTTCAGATGAAATATTTGGATGGATTGCATTGTGTTAAACACATCTTTCAGAAATATCACCATCTTGTTACAGTATAATCTGACCCAGGTTTAATCATATATTTGTATTTCAGGATCTCTGCTGACAAGCAAACGTGTCCTTACATGGTTGTAACACTGCTACTTTAGGCTCTTTTGACATCTGACCATGACATTTGGTTGTATCACATTATTCAGTAACCTGAATGTAACTAAGATGCATAATGTCATCTAGTTAAAGAAACATGGACAGTTTCTATGCTGCTACTTTGCTTTATTCTTGACATGAGCCAGCAGAGTCCATTTAATCCATCGTTTGTCGATTGCATGCTTGTTCTGAGTCTTCTTACATACTGTTAAATTTCCTAGAACTAAGCAAATATACGTTTTCGTAGATCATTATGTCTCTGACATATTGTTTAATCTCATAATAATTCTAGATCATTAAATGTCAGAATTGTACATGGATGAACCAGTCGATAGTAGTTTTCAAAGTTCAGTATCGCCGGACTTCGACGGCCTGAATCTGAGGCCTTGGGGCCGAGCACGCCGATGAGTGAGCACCTCTGAATGCGCTTCTCTGACGCAACATACTCCTAATAACAAGCAAACAGCATACTCCTAACAGTAACGCACCAGCACAGCCACCTAATGCTCAAATCGAATCACTGCAACAAAAATACCAGCCGTGAATTCGATGCCGGCTGAGCGATGTGGAAGCAGAGCTCTAGGATTCGCACCACCAGAGCGCTCCCCACGGCATGCTCGGCCCCGACTCGCCTGTCGGCGAAGACACCCTGCGGGACGTTGTCAACCGGCAGGCTGGGTCAGCGGCGCAATAGCCGCCGTAACTGCCAACACTGATGACGCCGCATCGCGACTCGCCCTTGCTAGCCTGCACCGCGCCTCACTGCCGTGAGGAGGCCACCAGGGAATGGTGGTGTGCTGGCTAAGGTTGGGGGGCTGGGGGAAATGGCGGCAGCCGGCGAGCTCTGATCGGGGAGACGATGAAACGAGAGACGGGGGACGAACATGATAGGAGTTTAATC
This sequence comes from Eragrostis curvula, assembly GCA_007726485.1. Taxonomy (NCBI): domain Eukaryota; kingdom Viridiplantae; phylum Streptophyta; class Magnoliopsida; order Poales; family Poaceae; genus Eragrostis; species Eragrostis curvula. The sequence goes on from RWGY01000229.1 coordinate 151,407, forward strand.
GATTCGTAATATCTGCTAATATTTCGTTATGTTAGACGGATGAAATCACCAAGCTGCCATTACTTTTCTTTTCCATTGATATCCTTTATCTTCTTATACCACTTTAAAATACTACCATACCAGTGTGGAGGCTTCAAAGTAGTATAAGTACATCTGAACGGTTGGATTAAAAGAAATAGACGACTCACGTCGATTTAGGTGCACCGTAAAGGTTCTCATCGAAGAAACACTATCCTCTCTCAATGCTGAAAAGTTCAGATAATCCACTGAGTACAATCTCCCGACAGATTTTTGAGCTTAGAGAGCAACCTGGATCGAGGGGATAGGCATGTTTATGTACAGTGGATCTCAAGTGTTCTTTCCCTTTGCCTCCTATTCCCAAGGCAACACGACAGCCTCTTCTCAACTATCTTTCTCTACTTCATCTATTTCGTAGTACACACTGATGGTACGGTTGCGCCTTCTCTAGTGCTGTATCAAAGGGGGTATATATGTAGGATTCATTATTTGCTCACCCACACAAATATTTATTCCAGAAGAAGGTTGTTGTCACAGATAATGGGGATTGATGAGCAGTACATGCACCAGGTCTAGCCAATAAGGAGGCTCTTTTGACTTACAGAGCATACATAATAGACATTTGCAACTCTGCTTGAGCATCCAAATCAAACTGAAAAAGGGACTTGGAGTTATTGGAAATCTACCTTTTATGGGTTTCATTCATAGATGATATATAACAAAGTGCAACATTGTCAAATAAAAAATTAATACATCAATTATCTATGTCAAATCTTAAAATTGATGCAACCTTTCGAACTGAACCAAGCAATCCTCCCTCTTCCATTTGTTATAGATCTTTTACTACTGTTAGCAAAAACAAATGTTCTCTTACTTCTCTTGTTACGGAAATCCAAAGAGCAATTCAGCAAATACAGCCAAGGAATAAAGGGCAAACCCTGCTGCACCACAACTGGCCATAGAACTTAGCTGAGCCGTGGCCATCAGTAGCCACCTCGACCACATTGGGTACAATTCACTTTGAAGTGTTGCCTCTTCTCTCACAGGAGTCTATTTGCGTTTCAAACTCATACATAGTTTTATCAATCTTTTTCGTAAAAAAAAAAAGTTTTATCGATCTTAAGCTCGGTGTCATCTCCATAATTAGCTCACCAAAACATACGAACACCATAGACTTATGACAAAAGTGCTAAAAAAAGACATAGTGCAATTTAATTTGAACGCTTGGGCAAAAGAAATAACTGCTAGAAAAATATAAGGTTTAAATAATATGTAGTTTATTTTTATGAACAACATAATAAGTGGGTAGCTTTGACACAAGATAGTGTCATTTTAATTGGGGAAGCAAAATAAATACAAGTATGTGACATTGTATTGTGAAGCAACACACACAATACAAAAAATGGATAACAACAACAACATACCAGACAACACCAGCAATTATAGTCGAAATGACAAAATTCTAAGCTAAATTTGAAGACCGACATGGTTTCCAAGCTAAATAAATGAAAAAAAAAATGTTTTTATCATATACACACTCTATCCAGGCAACTCTGTGGGACACTGGACTAGTTGAAGAAAAATGAAATTGCAAAATGACTGGGTATTATAGCTTATGCTGATTGGTATTCCCATGTACCGAGCCTGCACGATACTGTGCCGTTACTTAACCTATCTAACACTTCCGTTTATGTTGGTTGTTCTCATTTGTAACGGGTCCATTTGTCCCATGGTCCCATAATCCTCAATCTTATTTAGTCATCCCTTATACAGAGATTGATTGCTGGGTCTCCACAACGGCATGTAAGGACTAAACTATGCTGCTGCTCACTCAGTCACTCCAAGCGCAGATCAGGTTAACAGAATAATTGATTATACCTTCAGGTGCTACACGACTCAGCTGCATGCCAGATTCTTGAGTACCGCAAGGTCGAACAAAACCTTGCGGAACTGGAGAATAACATATGGACACAAATTTCCTCATGATGAACTACACATTCAAACAACATTATTTCCCAGCTAGGATAGAGGCAAAATTGGTAATGCATTTTTTGTTCCTAGATTTATTATAACTCTCCACAAACTGAGATCTGTTAATTTCTAAATTTTCATAATTGTCCGACAGTTTTTTTAAAAATGACTGGAGTATTTATATGATCCAAGATACTTCTTCTGTCCCTAAATGTTAGGCGTTCTAGCACACCTTGAGTGTGCCTAAATCAAGGGCCTTCAGACTTTGTTAGGTCGCGTAAAAAAATTAAAATTCATCAGCATTAAATCTTATTGATTGGTAACACTGAATGAACATGATGATTTAGGGACAACTGGAAGTACATCTACGATCCATTATATATCAAGGGGCCTACAGACTAAGAACTGTTCAAAAGCCATCAACAGAAACCAGTTAAAGGTTTTAACAACTACAGCAGTTTAGGGTATTCACAGGTAACAAATACCTTCCGACCTATCTGCATATCATGAGCTGTCAACTCAATGTTTTGAGCACAATATAACATGCTTATAATGCAGATATCATATTAGGACGCCCTGAATATAATTAACTAAAAAAGAAACCATTAAGTAACCACGATAAAAGAAGAAGCAAATACTACATCAATGCAGATATCATATTAGGAGTAGGTGCTAGAGTTCCTTTGCCCAGACAAAAGTGGTGCTCAGAATTTAATGCATTTAGAGATAAAGAAAATATGCCCAACGAAAGGAAGCTTCACTGATGACAAAAATGATTAACAGGCATATTTCAGACAGATGTAGTACTACAGATTTGTGTCAATGAAAATAATGAAGCCTACAACTTGCCAATTCTATCCAGAAATCTTATAGACTACCAAACGATCCCCCATATATGCTAACAATAGGCTGAGAAGTTTATTGCCCAAAATAGCAAGACTTTCATTCCATGCGCTAAAGGGAATTAAACATTTAGGTCAATGGAGAAGAGGTTGCAGAAGATTTCTTGCTTAACAAACTAAAGATATAATTGACATCCTTATTTAACCTTGGAATATCTTCTAACAAAACAATATTTGGTCCATCATGAAGAAACATACAAATCTAATTCTCCTGATCAACTGTCTCCTCTTGTTTTCCGGTTAGCTTGGCAAGATCTCATTACTGATGTCCTCAATTACTGGTACAACCATGCATCCTGGATAACCAAATATATGAAGAAATAAGAATCACATGGTACATGCTGTACACATTTTAATATAAAGACTATAATTAAAAAACTGAACAAGTACATTCCACCTTTATTATGTTTATGAATATTAATAAGGGAAGGGAAATATCTCAACATGACTGGAACTACCGAACAGAAAATGAACGGCTTGTAATGATAGTAGTTCTGTCATGAGTTAAATTCAGTTCAGCAATTCTTAAAAAGGAAAAATCAATAAAGTCCCTAATAACTCCTATAAGTGATATAGTGTGAAGATTAGAACGACAGATCAAACTGTATCATATATTAATATGGAATGTAATCATGCTAGTCAGTTATCAGATATAGTCTATGGTATGACACCCCGTGTCACTGAGATCACATAGAGCTCACCTTGAACTGAACAAAAGCCAAACAGAAGCCAAATTCCAAATTCGAAATTCAAATTTGCAAACAATTGTCAAATCCAAGCTTATGAAGGAACTCAAAATTTTCAATAACAACTTGAGCAACCAAAAATAGCAGTGGATAGCCCTTCTTAAACAAGAATTTTGGAGAATTTTTTATGATTTTTGAAATTCATCTTTGGCCTCAATAAAATCCCCAAAGTTTCAAAAGTGCTCTAATTTGACCAGCTGCATTTGAAATTCCTTTGGATTCCAGATGTGCATGTTGGCCAGTGGATAGAACTTTTCAAGAGCTTACCAACGGTACCAATTTGGTGAATGTTGGAGCTTGTTTGCTAGGCCAAATCAAGTGCCAAATTTTGGGGAAAACTTCAGTTTGAAAAAACCCGGGAAAAATGAAAGATGCCCAGGGCCCGCTCGTCAGTCTCCTCTCTCTCACTGAAGCCGTCGGAGCCTTTGTTCCACATCGCCGGCGTTCAGCGGAGCCACGACGAGGCCTCCTCCACCTTTCGTTCGTACGCCGTCAACGCCAAAACCCACCCCGCTCCACTCCGGCTCTCTCCCTAGCCCATTTCTCCCATTCCTCGTCGCCCAAACCCTAGCTCCTCCACTGCCATCGCCGTGCCCGAGCTTGCAGCTCGCTGCTCGCCTTCGTTAAGCCTTTCCCGACCGAGCTGCTGTGGGAAACGGGTGCGCCACGATGCCGTTGAGTTTTCCATGGCATCCGTAGCCCTCTTCCCGACGTGAAGGGGGTGAATCACCTCTTCTTCTCCGAGCCCGGTCAACCGCGCCACCTCCTCCTCGCCGTTAAATCCTCCTACTCCGGTGAGTCCCGCATCGATTCCTCACGCGTGGAGGTACTTCACTTCGTCGCGCAGCTACTCTGCTCACCGTGTCGCCGTTCCGCAGCTTCCTCGGCAGGGATTGAAGCTTTTTCCCCGTCGTTGTCTATCAAGCCGCCACGAGTTCCTCCGGTGAAACCTCTCCTTCACTCCATCTCCACGTCGACGCACACCTCGCCAACATCGACCACAGCTCCGTGAAGCCTTAGCACCTACGTGTGCATCTCCTCGTCGCTGACCGTGCTCCAGCCTGCCCCTCACCTTCCAAGTTGTCTAGGTGAGATAACCATCTCGCGCCGCCCCCGCCAGTGCCCTCCGTTGGCCGCTAGCGTCACCGGAGCTTACTCCGGTGAGCGCGCCACTGTGCTCCGGCGACAAGCCCGGCCGCAGCACCGTGGACCACATGGACTGGACCCCGTGTGGCCACACAAGATCGGGTGCGGCCGAATCTGTAGCCCAGCGTGTGTTCACGCGTGCCATTGGCCGGATCAGAATGTGGCTAGCCCAGATCCGGTGCGGCCCTAATCTTGTGGCCCTTCATGTGGCTCAGATCTGATTGGTCCGCCAAATCTTTAATCCTTTTTCCGAATTAGTTTAATTTCCAGGAAATTGCTAGAAGCTTGTAAAATCGGTAGAAAAATAAATACACATCAGAAAAATGTGAGTCCAATTTTGTTGGACTCCTGGTATCATTCTCTGTACAAAAAAAATATTAAAACATCCTTTTACAGATTGTGTATTTTCTGAAAAACACATCTGTGCATATCTTGTTTAATTCCTTATAAATTCTCTGTGGCTCCATAAATCTTGATCTCCTGCATGCTTGTAAAGAATCTATTAACACACTTACAGAACATTTGTATACTCTCATATCCTATTTAATTATTTACTTATGATTTAAATCCTTCTCTGCATTGTTTAGATTATTGTAAATAATTCATATTACAATAAATCGTCAAACTTCACCATAAATCACTTCCAGTGGTGGCTTCCACCAAAAAAATGCCACTGGACATAAATTAATTCTCGAAATTGATTTACTTATTTAATCGACTCACAATTGATTAAATGGTTAACTTAACTGAAAGTCAATGAAGGAAATACTCCAGACGAAATTAATTAAACAAATTAATCATTTGCACTTACAGTGTAAATGACTGTCCTATCAAGTAATTAAATCATTAATTGCATTATATTCTTGCATCTAACTTGCATTATATCCTTGCCATAACGTGTAGTGACAGAGATGACTCCGGAGCTGCCGGAGGAGCAGGCCCAGGAGGTGCAGGAGGAGCAGCCGCAGCAGGACACTAACCCTCTGACCCAGTTAGCTACACCCCTGAGCCAGGCAAGCCCCGGTGCATGCCTCCCTATTTAGGATTTTACTTTTCGCACTTGATTGGGGCTAGTAATTGATTGTGCATTAGGTTTATTAGGAGTTGATGTGAAACCTTAGAACTGCATCAAGAATACCCTTCCAGATTTACCTTGTGTCCTTTTTTTGTAGATGTGGTCTAGGTTACGTTAGAACTTGTTATGCTTAGAGACTAGCGAACGGTAGAAGACGAGTGCTAGGTCCCACTCGTGAGATAGGTTTTCACCCTGGATTGTACTAGATGGATTTAGGATTTGTTGAGACCGGACGGGGATTGTTGTATAGGATGGTTGGAGAAGGCTGGGCCTTCACGGTGGTAGCCCCGTCTGTGTCGATTGAGGACCGTTCGTTGTTGGCCCTGTTGAGCAAGTTTGTACGTACTGATCACATGCCAGTGTTTTTATGGGCCTAGTAAACCTAGTAGCCTGTGACGCCCTGATGTCTAGCGGATACTTGCACTTTCTATCATGGTACTTGGGAGAGAAGGGATGCCTCCCAATCGGGGCGTACGTCTGGGACGGGGGCCGTGTGGGAGGGCCTTTCTCGGGAGGTGTGAGACCCGGCCAGCTTTAGGGGGGAACAGCGTAAACGGTTGCTGCATACGACTTTTGTGCGTGTGTGGCGTGTGGTCAGGTTTTCTCCTGCAGGATGTACATCGATGCCGCCGCTCTCGGTCAAGAGCAACCTTGCTCACTTCGTCACATCGTAGTGTGATATGCTTGATGATGATGACTAGTACTGTTATTTATATCTCTTTACTGTATAATGCTTATCTGATGTATTGTTACTTTATATCTGTTTTGGATATATGTACACTGTTTTACTGGATAAGTACTTTACTTAAAAATAAAACTTGAAAGTAAGGATCAAGTAATTAGTGCGAGTTATGCTATCGAGTCAGCCACACTTTTATAGCCTTGCATATTAGGAGTCGGCTGTAGATAGCCACGTTGACGGGTAAGTCTTGCTGAGTATTAGTTGCTCAGGGTTTGGCTGTTTATGTTTTATTGCAGGTAGCACCTTTATCCCTGACTCTATGGGTGGAGGTGGACAGTGGGATGGCCAGCTTCCTTTTGGTTGGACAACCCACTGGGAGACCGATGTGACACCCCGTGTCACTGATGCCCAACTGATGCACACTCACAAACTGAACTGAACCTTGAACCAAATCCCAATTCAAATTCGAAATTCAAATTTCAAATAAAGGCCAAACACATGCTTGTGAAGAAACTCAAAATTTTCCATAACAACTTGAGCAACCAAAAATACCAATGAGTAGACCTTCTGAAATAAGAATTTTGGAGAATTTTTGGCGATTTTTGAAATTCGTTTTGATGCTCAAATAAATCCCCAAAGTCCTAAAATCGACCAACTTTGACCAGCTGCCATTTGAATTCCTTTACGAATTGAGATGTGCATGTTATGTCACTGGAATCTGCGTTTCATGATCTTTCGAACAAGACTGGTTTCATAATTTTTGGAACTCGTTTGCTAGTTCAAATTGAGTGCACAAGATTGGGGAAAATCAGAGTTTGAACAAATCGGGAAAAAGAAAAGATGCTGCCGGTCCCACCTGTCATCGACCTCTCTCTCACTGCCCGCGTCGGAAGAACGGCGCCACGTCGTCGACGGTCACCGGAGCCACGCTCCGCGCTCCTCCACCTTTCCTCGACACCGCAGCGGCGTCAAAAGAGACCCCGCTCCACTCCGGCTCTCTCTCCCTCACTCATTCCCCACTCCCCGACCACTGAACCCTAGCCGCCACCTCCCTCTCGGTGCCGCAGCCTGCGCAGCTCGGACTCGCCGCTGACGAGCCACCTCAGGGCAAGTCGTCAAGCCGAAAAGGTTGCGCTGCGACGCTGAGAGCTCACCATGGCCCCGTTGGCCCGGGACGTGGGATGAGAGGCACGGATTTCATCTTCGTCTCCGAGTCCGGCCGCGCGTGCCACTCCAACCTCGCCATCAATTACCCCATCTCCGGTGAGTCTCTGGCCGATTCCTCGCGCCTGCGGGTGCACGTCAAGCTTGCGCACCCCCTATTGCTTACCACTTCCTCCCTGCCGCAGTGTAGCCACCGGAAGCCAGTTTTTCCCCACCGCCGGCCAGCCTTGCCTCGCCATGGTGCTTCCCCGGTGAGCTTCGCTCTCTCGGCCACCTCGTCGTCGACCTGTACATCTCCGGCATCCGCGCGGATCTGCTGAGGCTCGTGCGCGCGCAAGCTCACTTCCGCGCCACCCCGAGTCGCCGGAACGCTGTCGCCTCCATCGTCGCCGTCCGCCTCCTCGTCGTCGACCCACCCCAGGACCCCGCCGTCGACGTCTTGCTCCCCGCCGCGAACCGCGCCATCGTGGTGAGTCACGCGCCCCTCACCATCGTCGTCCTAGCCCGCTCCAGCGCTCGGAACGGCCGCCATGGCCGGCGTCGTGCGCGCGTGCGCAGTGGCACTGGGCCGGATCCAGCTCGGCCCAGTCCAGATCCGGCCTACCCAGCCCAGATCCACACCCTACCGAGCCCATTTCCTTTTTCCAGGGTTTATCGAATTCTTTAAATCTCCAGAAATTCACAAAAATTTGTAAAATCGATAGAAAAATGAGTACATCTCAGAAAAATGCGAATCCAATTTTTTTAGACTTCTTGTACGCTGCTCTGTGTAGGAAAAATATCAAATCAAACAAATATGTTCCCTGTTTTCTGTAAAAATAATTTGGTACAGATATTGTTTAATTCATGATAAATTCTCTGTTGCCCAATAAATCATGAACTCTTGTATGCTGGGTAATAAAATGATTACACACATACAGAGCATTTTTCTACTGTCATATGATGATTAATTATTTTCTTATGATTTAAATCATGCTCTGCACTGTATAAATTATTATAAATAATCTACCTTGCAATACATTATGAAACTTCACCATAAATTACTTCCAGTGGCACTCTTCACCAGAAAAATGCCACTAGACATAAATTAATTTTTGAAATCACATTATTCATTTAACCTACCCAAGTTGATTAATGGTGAACTTAATTAAAAGTTAATGAAGGAAATACTCCAGACGAAATTAATTAACAAAGTTAATCATTTGCACTTACAGTGCAAATGACTATCCTATCAAGTAATTACATCATTAATTGCATCATATTCTTGCATCTAACTTTGCATTATTTCCTTGTCATAACGTGTAGTGACAGAGACGACTCCGGAGCCGCTCGACTTCCAGCTGCCGGAGGAGCAGACCCAGGAGGTACAGGAGGAGCAGCCGCAGCAGGACACTGACCCCGCTGACCCTGTTAGCTACGCTCCTGAGCCAGACAAGCCCCGGTGCATGCCTCCCTATTTAGGATTTTATTTTCGCACTTGATTGGGGCTAGTCAATGTTTGTGCATTAGGTTTATTAGGAGTTGATGTGAAACCTTAGAAATGCATTAGGATTACCCTTCCGCATCCTACCTTGTGTCCTATTTTTAGTAGATGTGGTCTAGGTTACGTTAGAACTTGCTAGGCTTAGTGGCTAGCGGACGGTAGAAGTCGAGTGGTAGGTCCCACTCGCGAGGTAGGTTCACCCTGGATTATACTAGCTGGATTTAGGATTTGTTGAGACCGGACGGGGAATTGTTTGTGTAGGATGGTGCGAGAAGGCTGGGCCTTCACGGTGGTAGCCCCGTCTGTGTCGGTTAAGGACCGTCCGTTGTTGGCCCTGTTGAGCAAGTTCGAACGTACTGATCATATGCTAGTGTTTTTATGGGCCTAGTAAACTTAGTAGCTTAGGTTGCCCTGGTGTCTTGCGGATACTTGCACTTTCTATCATGGTATTCGGGAGAGAAGGGATGCTTCCCAATCGGGGCGTACGTCTGGGACAGGGACCGTGCGGGAAGACCTTTCTCGGGAGGTGTGAGACCCAGCCAGCTCTAGGGGGACCTTTGCGAATAGTTGCCACATGCGACTTTACGCGTGTGTGGCGTATGGTCAGGTTTTCTCCTGCAAGATGTACATCGATGCCGCCGCTCTCGGTCAAGAGCAACCTTGCTCACTGCGTCACCTCGTAGTGTGATATGATTAATGATATGATGATGCTAGTCTATTACATTACTGTTATTTACATTACTATATACATACTGTTACTGTTGATGTATTGTTACTTTATACGTGTTGTAGAGATATGCACACTGTTTTACTGGATAAGTACTTAATTTGAAAATAAAACTTGAAAGTAAGGATCAAGTAATTAGTGCGAGTTATGCTATTGAGTCAGCCACCCCTTTTTAGCCTTGCATATTAGGAGTCGGCTGTAGATAGCCACGTTGACGGGTAAGACTTGCTGAGTATTAGTTGCTCAGGGTTTGGCTCTTTATGATTTTATTGCAGGTAGCACCTTTATCCCCGACTCTACGGGTGGAGGTGGACAGTGGGATGGCCAGCTTCCCTTTGGTTGGACAGCCCACTGGGAGACTGAGGAGTGATCTCCTCCCGAGTCCGCATCTTCATGGCTTTGGATGCGGGTTCTTATTGTATCGTGAGCGCGTGCGCCTGTATTTCTACTAGTTTGGACTTGTACTTGTACCGTTTATTTCCGCTGTGCGACTCTATGTTTTAATTGGATTAATGTAACCACTTAAAGACTTAATTTGTGCCTTTTATATGCTGTACTGTTGCGTCTGTTCATCAGCGCTATACCGACTCGATCCTGCGAAAAGCGGAGACGCTTCAACCGAGGAGTGATCTCCTCTTGAGTTCGCATCTTCATGGCTTTGGATGCAGATTCTTATGTATCGTGAGCGCGTGCGCTTCCTGTATCTTTATTTTCTTTGAACTTGTATCGTGAAACTTCCGCTGTGCGACTCTATGTTTTAATTGGACTAATGTAATAACTTAAAGACTTAATTTGTGCTTTTTATATGTTGCACTGTTGCGTCTGTTCATCAGCGCGTACCGACTCGATCCTGCGAAAAGCGGAAACGCTTCATATGGACTCTTTCAAAACAGTAGAACAAACAATCAACATGAGATGCTATTTTGCCTAGCGAGGTCAAAGAATATCACCTGTCTTATTCAGAAGTTCTGTTTGCCTCCTTTGATCTTTCTGTGATATCGTCAAGCAATTATTTTGAAATAGCAGCTGGGTCTAGCTCATAGCTATCTTTGGGGATATTTGGAGCTTCTTCCCCTGACATCTTGTAGAAGGGAACTTGATGCGAAAATCGAAACATTCTCTTGGAATCTTCTTGGCGGCATTTGGGTCCAGATGGCGCTGAAATATTGTCCGAAACCCGGCAACCTTGACCAAGGGAACAACAGAAATGCCATGCTCTTCATCATAATTATCCAGTACCTCAAGAACATTGTAGGTATGTACCACATTATTTGGAGTAACGTAATCCCAATCAGGGGACCAATTGACCTTTCTGTGGATATCACCTTTCTGTGGATAAATTTTGATGACTCCACGTTGACCTTTCTCCCATTTAATCGGGTGAGAGAAAATGTTGAGCATTGAACTGTTTTCACGCTTTCCAAACCTGAAATTACCACATGTCTTCGTGAAACCAGCAGAAACCCAATTTATAGGACCAAATTCACTGTTTGCCCTTGAGGTGAGAAAGCTAATACTGAGCCTGAATGGTTTCATAGAAATAACTTCCCGAAATAAGTGCATAATAACGAGGCATGCCATCTTCATCATCATAGGTAGCCCAAATTTGAGCACTTTGAAAAGATTCCTCACTACGATCCTTGTCAAAATCGTGGAAATCTGGATCAGGAACATTATAAGACAACAGGTAATCATTTTCAGCGTCCGTGTTATCACCAAAGTTATTCTCTTCAGGTTGAACATGGGCATCTTTGATTGTAGTAGGATTATTTGCTGCATGTGTTTTATCATCCTCACCATTTGGTTCATGTTTCTCTCTTGCTTTTCCACTAGCAGCAACTTGAGATGTTTTACTTTCGAACTCTTTTAGCTTGTTCTTTAAATCACCTTTTGCCTTCTCCAGCAAAAATGGTCTGAAATCGAATGGAGTGGCGGTCTTTGACAGAAAAGGAGGCCTGGGCTTCTGACTGGGTCCTGATACAACGGATGAGAATGCAATGCCAGCATCTGTCCTTTTATTCTTAGTAGAGGAAACACCACCTGCCCCAGCTGAGTCCTTACTCTTTGTCATATTTGTATGCCTTTTAAGAGAATTGTGGTTCCTCCGAAGAGGAAGTCTAGGCTTCCAATTGGGTGGCACTGTAGGAGAATTGGAACCATGACCTGATATGACGGATGAACAACCAATGCCAGCATCATCTTTACCGATAGTCCTCATTTTCTTTCTAGTGGCAACATCACCTGCGCCAGAGTGCCTTTTTAGAGAACTGCAGTTCCTACGAAGAGATTCTTCCATACTTGCTGCAGCTTGTACCTCCTCCCTTTCTCGCCTGACCCTTTCGTAATTCTGAGTTGGTGACATTGGTAACTCTTTTGCCAGGAATGGCTCATGGCAGCTAGGGCAGTGAATATGGTGATTCAGATACACCCTGAGGTACTCATAATGCATCTTACATTTTTGGCAGGATGTCACACCCGATTTTTATATAGCATAAATCGAATGCATTCTACATGTATGCCAGGATCTGTTTTATCATACATGTAGCGACATCATAGTGATATACAGTTCTATAGCGAATAAAACAACTTAAATAAAAACAAACCAGAGTTCTAAACACAGCAGCGGAAGAAACAGCTTGAGGGCGCTCCACAGGCAATCGACTGGCGGCAACGCGACCTTCTATGCACCATCTTCAATGTAGTCTTTGGCTTCCTCACTGAGCAACAATAATATATGGAAAAGCAAGCGCATGAGTACATATCGTACTCAGCAAGTGGGAGAAAGTATGACATGCAAGGCTAAATCAAGAAAGGCTTAACGCAATGGTTGCATCTATGCAATCCTAATATAAACTCCTATATCAAAGCATCCTAATTACTAAGTGTGATGATCACCCCCAAAACCAACATACAACCGCTCACCAGGTTCCCACCACCTAGCTACCAACTAATCGGGTTCCCACCACCCGACTAGCAACCAACCAAACCATCCAACTAATCATGAATAAGTCCAGGCTTGCTCGTGACCGTGAGCACGGCTGTCAAGACAGTTTTACACTCTGCAGAGGTTGCACCACTTTACCCACAAGTCGTGATTTCATCACCCGTCGGTGACTAAAACCTCCATTATGCCACTGCACACTTCCTATGGTGTGCGGCCAGGAGATCACTACGAGGCCTTTACAAAGCATCTCCAAACCTGTATGCACCCGCTAAGGTTCCACCGCTAACAGCATATTGGAGTCCATTTTACCTCCGCTGCAGAAGCCCCCTCTTGCGCCACAAAACATCCGAATGGTGCACACAAGGTAAGGAGACATCTAATTAATTGGCCAAGCTGCTCCCATCGCAGTCTTGTGATGGCGCGGATATGCCGGGTTACATGCTCCATGAACCGGTCCTTAGAATCTAAAGCAGGTACAAGCACCAACCAAAGTCTCGTGCACGACGGCACCATACCAAACAAACCATCCTGCTCAGATTCCTAATCACCATGTTTCTAACCATTACCATCCCACTTTAGTTGCATAGATCATTAGTCAAAATTAAGGACACTTCCCACCCAAACATACAGCAAGGCTAAGCATGAAAACTACCCATAACCAAGAAACCCCCCAACAGGCGACAAGGAATAATGTGGAATATCTAGTAAACCATAGCATAGGATTCATATTTAGACAAGCATGCATCCAAGGAATGTACTACCAACTACACTAATAGGAGCAAGATGTTCAAGGACACTTGCCTGTTCATACAATGTTGCTCAGTGCTCTTGTCTTGCTCTTCATGTTCTCATACCGCTTCTCGATGTCATCATCCATTCGAACTAACTATCGATAAAAGAAAAGGCACAAACAAATAAATACAGTACACCAAACAGAACAAACATATCATAAAAACACTATGGTTTGATAGGTTACAATGAGACGAAGATTAGGCGCAAGAATCACCTAAATCGGCGTTACAAACAAAAAGATATGATCAATTCAATTGACAAGGTTTTTTCTGAAAACTGTACAGAAAGGCTGTGTACAGACAATGAAAGAATTGCGCGTTCCCGTCAATTGGCTACACTTTTCGGGACAAAAATTTCACAGTAATGTGTCTAAGGGTGTGGAACACGACAGAGACATGATGATTTGTCCATGGGCTCACCTGAAAAGGAGATCGATTGGTCGGATCGTGATGAGGTCGTTCTGTGACAGTTGAGAGTGGCGTTGCGTTCCTGGAGGCAGGGGAACAAATCAAGGAGAGATATTCATGGGAATGAAAGAAAACCTGCTGGAACACAATTTGGTATGGTTGGTGAAACAAATAAGCGAATCAAGTGGCTGGAACATGGATGTAATTACCATTATGCGCGCTGGACAGATCTAGATCAGGGAGGGACGGTTGTTGAGATGCAGATCCTGGAGGATTCAGAGCTCCTCTGGCCACCAAATTTGGATATGATGTAGAGGATGTATAGGCGCACCCTTTGGTGAAATTTGGCTTCAATCCGTTGGGTAGATCAGCGGGAACGCCAATGGCAACTTGCAGTGCTGGTGCTAGACGCGAGGATGACGAGTAGCGGCGGCAGCCTGGCGGCATGGGGAGGGTTTGTGGGTGTGGGGAGGACGTGGGGAGGTGCTGGTACTTGTAGGGAGACATGGGGTTGGTGGGAGAAAGGAAGGAAAGAGAGGGAAATAAAGGAAATGCATTAATTCGACGTTTAATGCTCAATTTCTTTCCTTTTGACTACACGTGGTAGATACAATGAATGTAGACGGTTTCTTGATCTGGAGGATGACAAGGAGATGAAATAGAGCGATGCGGGATAAACAATGGCAATGACAATTGTGAAAATTGAACAAAGATATATCCAACCATAAAAATCCTTAACCTATTCTGTAATTTTATAAATTCATTTTTCATTGCATAAACCAAATTCATTTGATTTTCAACAAAAGCTTTAAAAACAAAAGAAAAAGGCTTCACATCCCAAAATAGAAGTTTTGGGGTGTGACAAAACTACCCCCCTTAAACGAAATCTCGTCCCGAGATTTGGGTGGACTAGAGAAGTAGGAAGGAAGAGCATAGGGTCATCCTAAGGTTTCGTCTTACGATCAGCTACCCCCCTTAAACAAAAAGAATTTTGTTTCAAAAACAGCACACAACGTGTCTAAATCGTGATATTCAACGAATGGCTTTCACTCACCGCACAAAAGGGAATCTAAGTGAGTGAAATGTCATAATCGATAGAGCTTCTTGCCAAGCAGGTCTTCATCTTCAATATCATTGTTGTAGAGAAGCCGATCATCGTCCTTTCTGAAGCGGGTCGTCGTCTTGATCATCGAGTGCATCCAAGGGTCCACGAAACGTCCATTCTAACTAAGGTCACGTTCCTCGAGTCGATTATAGCTCTGATACCACTTTGTCACACCCGATTTTTATATAGCATAAATCGAATGCATTCTACATGTATGCCAGGATCTGTTTTATCATACATGTAGCGACATCATAGTGATATACAGTTCTATAGCGAATAAAACAACTTAAATAAAAACAAACCAGAGTTCTAAACACAGCAGCGGAAGAAACAGCTTGAGGGCGCTCCACAGGCAATCGACTGGCGGCAACGCGACCTTCTATGCACCATCTTCAATGTAGTTTTTGGCTTCCTCACTGAGCAACAATAATATATGGAAAAGCAAGCGCATGAGTACATATCGTACTCAGCAAGTGGGGGAAAGTATGACATGCAAGGCTAAATCAAGAAAGGCTTAACGCAATGGTTGCATCTATGCAATCCTAATATAAACTCCTATATCAAAGCATCCTAATTACTAAGTGTGATGATCACCCCCAAAACCAACATACAACCGCTCACCAGGTTCCCACCACCTAGCTACCAACTAATCGGGTTCCCACCACCCGACTAGCAACCAACCAAACCATCCAACTAATCATGAATAAGTCCAGGCTTGCTCGTGACCGTGAGCACGGCTGTCAAGACAGTTTTACACTCTGCAGAGGTTGCACCACTTTACCCACAAGTCGTGATTTCATCACCCGTCGGTGACTAAAACCTCCATTATGCCACTGCACACTTCCTATGGTGTGCGGCCAGGAGATCACTACGAGGCCTTTACAAAGCATCTCCAAACCTGTATGCACCCGCTAAGGTTCCACCGCTAACAGCATATTGGAGTCCATTTTATCTCCGCTGCAGAAGCCCCCTCTTGCGCCACAAAACATCCGAATGGTGCACACAAGGTAAGGAGACATCTAATTAATTGGCCAAGCTGCTCCCATCGCAGTCTTGTGATGGCGCGGATATGCCGGGTTACATGCTCCATGAACCGGTCCTTAGAATCTAAAGCAGGTACAAGCACCAACCAAAGTCTCGTGCACGACGGCACCATACCAAACAAACCATCCTGCTCAGATTCCTAATCACCATGTTTCTAACCATTACCATCCCACTTTAGTTGCATAGATCATTAGTCAAAATTAAGGACACTTCCCACCCAAACATACAGCAGGGCTAAGCATGAAAACTACCCATAACCAAGAAACCCCCCAACAGGCGACAAGGAATAATGTGGAATATCTAGTAAACCATAGCATAGGATTCATATTTAGACAAGCATGCATCCAAGGAATGTACTACCAACTACACTAATAGGAGCAAGATGTTCAAGGACACTTGCCTGTTCATACAATGTTGCTCAGTGCTCTTGTCTTGCTCTTCATGTTCTCATACCGCTTCTCGACGTCATCATCCATTCGAACTAACTATCGATAAAAGAAAAGGCACAAACAAATAAATACAGTACACCAAACAGAATAAACATATCATAAAAACACTATAGTTTGATAGGTTACAATGAGACGAAGATTTAGGCGCAAGAATCACCTAAATCGGAGTTACAAACAAAAAGATATGATCAATTCAATTGACAAGGTTTTTTCTGAAAACTGTACAGAAAGGCTGTGTACAGACAATGAAAGAATTGCGTGTTCCCGTCAATTGGCTACACTTTTCGGGACAAAAATTTCACAGTAATGTGTCTAAGGGTGTGGAACACGACAGAGACATGATGATTTGTCCATGGGCTCACCTGAAAAGGAGATCGATTGGTCGGATCGTGATGAGGTCGTTCTGTGACAGTTGAGAGTGGCGTTGCATTCCTGGAGGCAGGGGAACAAATCAAGGAGAGATATTCATGGGAATGAAAGAAAACCTGCTGGAACACAATTTGGTATGGTTGGTGAAACAAATAAGCGAATCAAGTGGCTGGAACATGGATGTAATTACCATTATGCGCGCTGGACAGATCCAGATCAGGGAGGGACGGTTGTTGAGATGCAGATCCTGGAGGATTCAGAGCTCCTCTGGCCACCAAATTTGGATATGATGTAGAGGATGTATAGGCGCACCCTTTGGTGAAATTTGGCTTCAATCCGTTGGGTAGATCAGCGGGAACGCCAATGGCAACTTGCAGTGCTGGTGCTAGACGCGAGGATGACGAGTAGCGGCGGCAGCCTGGCGGCATGGGGAGGGTTTGTGGGTGTGGGGAGGACGTGGGGAGGTGCTGGTACTTGTAGGGAGACATGGGGTTGGTGGGAGAAAGGAAGGAAAGAGAGGGAAATAAAGGAAATGCATTAATTCGACGTTTAATGCTCAATTTCTTTCCTTTTGACTGCACGTGGTAGATACAATGAATGTAGACGGTTTCTTGATCTGGAGGATGACAAGGAGATGAAATAGAGCGATGCGGGATAAACAATGGCAATGACAATTGTGAAAATTGAACAAGGATATATCCAACCATAAAAATCCTTAACCTATTCTGTAATTTTATAAATTCATTTTTCATTGCATAAACCAAATTCATTTGATTTTCAACAAAAGCTTTAAAAACAAAAGAAAAAGGCTTCACATCCCAAAATAGAAGTTTTGGGGTGTGACAAAACTACCCCCCTTAAACGAAATCTCGTCCCGAGATTTGGGTGGACTAGAGAAGTAGGAAGGAAGAGCATAGGGTCATCCTAAGGTTTCGTCTTACGATCAGCTACCCCCCTTAAACAAAAAGAATTTTGTTTCAAAAACAGCACACAACGTGTCTAAATCGTGATATTCAACGAATGGCTTTCACTCACCGCACAAAAGGGAATCTAAGTGAGTGAAATGTCATAATCGATAGAGCTTCTTGCCAAGCAGGTCTTCATCTTCAATATCATTGTTGTAGAGAAGCCGATCATCGTCCTTTCTGAAGCGGGTCGTCGTCTTGATCATCGAGTGCATCCAAGGGTCCACGAAACGTCCATTCTAACTAAGGTCACGTTCCTCGAGTCGATTATAGCTCTGATACCACTTTGTCACACC
The DNA here is from genome assembly GCA_007726485.1 of Eragrostis curvula. Taxonomy (NCBI): domain Eukaryota; kingdom Viridiplantae; phylum Streptophyta; class Magnoliopsida; order Poales; family Poaceae; genus Eragrostis; species Eragrostis curvula. Next base: position 169,692 of record RWGY01000229.1, read on the forward strand.
CGATTTTTATATAGCATAAATCGAATGCATTCTACATGTATGCCAGGATCTGTTTTATCATACATGTAGCGACATCATAGTGATATACAGTTCTATAGCGAATAAAACAACTTAAATAAAAACAAACCAGAGTTCTAAACACAGCAGCGGAAGAAACAGCTTGAGGGCGCTCCACAGGCAATCGACTGGCGGCAACGCGACCTTCTATGCACCATCTTCAATGTAGTCTTTGGCTTCCTCACTGAGCAACAATAATATATGGAAAAGCAAGCGCATGAGTACATATCGTACTCAGCAAGTGGGGGAAAGTATGACATGCAAGGCTAAATCAAGAAAGGCTTAACGCAATGGTTGCATCTATGCAATCCTAATATAAACTCCTATATCAAAGCATCCTAATTACTAAGTGTGATGATCACCCCCAAAACCAACATACAACCGCTCACCAGGTTCCCACCACCTGGCTACCAACTAATCGGGTTCCCACCACCCGACTAGCAACCAACCAAACCATCCAACTAATCATGAATAAGTCCAGGCTTGCTCGTGACCGTGAGCACGGCTGTCAAGACAGTTTTACACTCTGCAGAGGTTGCACCACTTTACCCACAAGTCGTGATTTCATCACCCGTCGGTGACTAAAACCTCCATTATGCCACTGCACACTTCCTATGGTGTGCGGCCAGGAGATCACTACGAGGCCTTTACAAAGCATCTCCAAACCTGTATGCACCCGCTAAGGTTCCACCGCTAACAGCATATTGGAGTCCATTTTACCTCCGCTGCAGAAGCCCCCTCTTGCGCCACAAAACATCCGAATGGTGCACACAAGGTAAGGAGACATCTAATTAATTGGCCAAGCTGCTCCCATCGCAGTCTTGTGATGGCGCGGATATGCCGGGTTACATGCTCCATGAACCGGTCCTTAGAATCTAAAGCAGGTACAAGCACCAACCAAAGTCTCGTGCACGACGGCACCATACCAAACAAACCATCCTGCTCAGATTCCTAATCACCATGTTTCTAACCATTACCATCCCACTTTAGTTGCATAGATCATTAGTCAAAATTAAGGACACTTCCCACCCAAACATACAGCAAGGCTAAGCATGAAAACTACCCATAACCAAGAAACCCCCCAACAGGCGACAAGGAATAATGTGGAATATCTAGTAAACCATAGCATAGGATTCATATTTAGACAAGCATGCATCCAAGGAATGTACTACCAACTACACTAATAGGAGCAAGATGTTCAAGGACACTTGCCTGTTCATACAATGTTGCTCAGTGCTCTTGTCTTGCTCTTCATGTTCTCATACCGCTTCTCGACGTCATCATCCATTCGAACTAACTATCGATAAAAGAAAAGGCACAAACAAATAAATACAGTACACCAAACAGAACAAACATATCATAAAAACACTATGGTTTGATAGGTTACAATGAGACGAAGATTTAGGCGCAAGAATCACCTAAATCGGAGTTACAAACAAAAAGATATGATCAATTCAATTGACAAGGTTTTTTCTGAAAACTGTACAGAAAGGCTGTGTACAGACAATGAAAGAATTGCGCGTTCCCGTCAATTGGCTACACTTTTCGGGACAAAAATTTCACAGTAATGTGTCTAAGGGTGTGGAACACGACAGAGACATGATGATTTGTCCATGGGCTCACCTGAAAAGGAGATCGATTGGTCGGATCGTGATGAGGTCGTTCTGTGACAGTTGAGAGTGGCGTTGCGTTCCTGGAGGCAGGGGAACAAATCAAGGAGAGATATTCATGGGAATGAAAGAAAACCTGCTGGAACACAATTTGGTATGGTTGGTGAAACAAATAAGCGAATCAAGTGGCTGGAACATGGATGTAATTACCATTATGCGCGCTGGACAGATCCAGATCAGGGAGGGACGGTTGTTGAGATGCAGATCCTGGAGGATTCAGAGCTCCTCTGGCCACCAAATTTGGATATGATGTAGAGGATGTATAGGCGCACCCTTTGGTGAAATTTGGCTTCAATCCGTTGGGTAGATCAGCGGGAACGCCAATGGCAACTTGCAGTGCTGGTGCTAGACGCGAGGATGACGAGTAGCGGTGGCAGCCTGGCGGCATGGGGAGGGTTTGTGGGTGTGGGGAGGACGTGGGGAGGTGTCACACCCAGTTTTAAGGGCAAAACTGAATGCATAGCTATATGTGCGCCAGGATCAAGTTTCGCACATATAGAGACAATAGTGAAATAAACAGTATAAGCCAGTGCCATTATTACATCGTCTCATTGTATCCTTATTACAATAACTGAATAAATTGTCTCAAAGGACTAAATAAACGACAGCGGAAGACTCCCAAACACACAGGCAGCCGACTGGGGGAAAGCACGCCTAGTAGTACTCCTCATCAAAGTAGTCCATCGCACCTTCATCTTCTGAGCAGCATGACAAAACATTGTGGGGGAATAGCAAGGGTGAGTACTTGTCGTACTCCGCAAGTGTGGGAAAGTAAATATAATGCAAGCTTATAACAAGAAAGGCCGACATAAGGTTAAATTGCAGAAAAGCAACCTAAAACATTAATTAAGCACCTATATTACTAAGTGAAAACCCGAACCCCAAAGTTATTAGATTAAGCACTACAAGGTACCCCCTTGCAGCAAACTGGGTTCCCCACCCAAAACCATCCAAGTCCAACCATCCATTTCTCTAATCATGTGAGGATCCAGGCCGCTCCTGACCGTGAGCACGGCTGTCATGACAGTTTTACTTCTCTGCAGAGGTGCACAACTTTACCCACAGGGTGGTGATTTCATCACTATTCAGTGACTAAAACCTCTATGTTGCCTTCACACTACCGAAGGTGTGAGACCAAGAGATCACCACATGGTCTTTCAAAGCGCTTCCCAGCCAGCCAACATCCCCGCTAAGGTTTCCCTACTGCCAGTACCCCTGAAACAGTAGACCCCTCTTGCGCCTTGGCTAGAGTACCCCTCGATCACCTGAGTTTGGAAGTAACCCTTCCTCCCCCATTCCATGAACGCCGGCAAAACTGGGAAGACAGCATAATACTTGACCAAGTCTACCATAATCAACCCTGTGCTTTGCGCTGTTGTCCTGGGTTGCCGCTCCACAAACCGGTCCTTAGCAAACTTGAGCAAGGCTACCACAAACCAAAGTCTCGTGCTAACCGCACCATCATCAACATACCACTTGCTCAAGTTACAGCATACCTAAGTTCCAGGTTGCTAAAAAGATTAACCGGTCCATGAAGATTATGTTCAAGTGAAACCATTAGTCAAGATTATTAGTCAAATTATTATCCACCCAAGACAGCAAGCTAAGCATTTCTACCCATCCACATTATCATTAACCTCTACCATAACCCGGCGACAAGGATAAAGTAAAGGAACAGGGTATGACACATGGGATTCCAATTGAACGCAAATGCATGACTAGAGGGAGAAAGCAATAGGTTCAAAATGGTCAAGGACACTTGCCTGTTCCCCCTGCTGCTGGCTGATCAAACTCCAAGTCCTGAAAGTTCTCGATCGGCTCCTCTTCTAATAACGTTAACATGCAAGCACACAAGCACAAACAATAAATAACAGTACACCAGACAGTACTAACATACTACAAAAACAGTACCAAAAGATAGAGCTCGAGCCTACGATCACGTGAGCGCAAGAATCGCTTAAAACGGAGCTACGAGTAAAAAGTTATAAGCATTTGAAGTTAAAAGGTTTATTTGAACTAAAACAGGGTCGTACAGGGACCTAATTGTAATTTTAGAAAAGTTCTGAGGGCTGAAATGTAAAAAGTTAGGATAAAAATATAATTTAGGAAAAGTTCAGGGGGTTTTCTGTAAAAATACAGGACCTAAACAGTATTAAATAAAAGGTTAAGGGTTTAAGTGCAAAAGTTACATTTTAAAGAATTTTAGGAATTATTCTTTTACTGAAAATACTAATTATTGCGCAACGCTGACGTCATAAATCGAATCGATTTAAATTAAATCGAGAAATCCCGTGGACGCGGTCCACGGGCTGTGCACCGGGCGAGACCTCGGTCCACAGTGGACCGGCTGCCGGCGACGACGAGGCGTGGCGGCGCATCGCCGGAGCGCGGCCAAATCGCGTTCCCGGCCGCGATTCTCGAAAGCGAGGGCACGGGGAGAGAGAGGGGAGTGAGGGGAACCTCACCGTGGGCTTGCGGCGGCGAGAAAATGAGCGGAGGAGGTGGTTCGACGGAGGGAAGAGGCGGCGGAACGTCGGCGGCGTCGGGGGCGGTCCTCGGGCGTCGAAGCTCCTCGGGAACGGGCGGAGGCGGGGCGGCGCGTCACGGGCGACGTCGGCGTCGTCCGGGGCGTCGGGAGGCGGCGGAACGGCTCGCGGCGGCGGCGGTCACCGGCGCTCGGGAAGATGGCGACGATGCGGCGGCTAGGGCTTGGCGGAGGCGGCGCGAGGCGGCGAAAACGGGCAAAGGGGTCGCGGAAGGGGACCCACTGCCTTTTATACGCGGAGACCGAGGCGGGTCCGGCTCGGACGTCGAGAGCGGCGCGGCGTACGGACGGCGGCGCGTCTCCGGGCTGCGGCTGGGCCTGCGGGGGCTGCGCGCGGGCTGGCGGGCTGAGGCGGGCGCGCGCGGGCTGCGGCAGCTGGCGGCCTGCTGGCGTGCTGGGCCGCGGAAGAGAGAAAGGAAGCCGGCCCGATAAGGAAAAGAAAAGAAGAGAAAAAGGAAAGGGAAAAAGAAAAGAGGAAATGGGCCAAAGGAATTCGGCCCAGGAGCAGCTGCGGGGTCTTTTTTTCCTTTTCTATTTCGTTTCTCCTCTCAAAATCAAACTAAATACCGAAAACGATTTCTACACGAAGTTTAAATATATTTTCCACACAATAAATTACCTACTGCAAACTACTCCAGCATGAATGCAACAAACAATTATTTTATAGCCTAGATTAATTTATTTAATTTAGAAAATAATACTTTGGCCTAATAAAAATGATAACACCCTAATTAAATAAAGGAGATTTTAATCTATTGCAAAAATGTGAAAATTAGGGTGTTACAAACCTACCCCCCTTAGGATGAATCTCGCCCTCGAGATTCGGCTGGCTCGGAAAAGAAGTTTGGGAATTCTGACTTCAGATCATCCTCATTCTCCCAAGTGGCTTCTTCCTCTGAGTGATGACTCCACTGCACTTTGCACATTCGGTACCTCTTATTCCTGGTACACTTCTCAGATGTCTCCAAAATCTTCACTGGATACTCTTGATAGGTGAGGTCTTCACTAGCATCCAAGTCCTCCATGGGCACTTGTTCCTCTGGAACTCGTAGGCACTTCTTCAATTGAGAGACATGGAACACATCATGCACGTCTGACAACTTTGCTGGCAGCTCCAATTGATATGCAACCTCACCCATCCTTTCCAAGATCTTGAAAGGGCCAATGAAACGGGGTGAAAGCTTGCCTCTGACCTTGAAACGACGTAGTCCTCTCATGGGAGACACCTTCAAATAGACAAAGTCACCAACCTCAAAACTGAGATCCCTCCTTCTATTATCCGCATAGCTCTTCTGCCTGGATTGAGCAACTTTCAAATTCTCCCTAATAATCTGCACCTGTCGCTCAGCATCTCGGAGAATCTCTGGCCCAAACACTTGACTTTCGCCAGTCTCATTCCAAAACAACGGTGTCCTGCACTTCCGACCATACAAAGCTTCAAAGGGAGCCATCTTCAGACTTTCCTGATAGCTGTTGTTGTACGAGAACTCTGCGTAGGGAAGACTCTTATCCCAACTTCGGCCATACTTCAAAGCACATGCCCTCAACATGTCTTCTAATATCTGATTCACCCTCTCAGTTTGCCCATCGGTTTGTGGATGATACGCTGAGCTGAAATTCAACTTCGTGTCCATAGACTCATGCAACTTCTCCCAAAACCTTGAAGTGAACTGAGTACCTCTGTCGGACACAATCTTCTTAGGCACACCATGTAGGCAAACTATCCGGGACATATACAACTCTGCAAGCCTGGGCCCACTGTAGGTTGTCTTCACTGGAATGAAATGAGCCACCTTAGTCAAACGATCCACAACAACCCATATTGAATCATATCCATTCTGAGTCCTAGGCAGACCCACAATGAAATCCATACCAACTTCTTCCCATTTCCACTCAGGTACCTTCAATGGTTGTAGCAAACCAGCTGGCCTTTGATGTTCTGCTTTGACCCTCTGACAAGTATCACACAAAGCAACATACTCAGCCACTTCTCTCTTCATGCCATACCACCAATACCGACTCTTGAGGTCCTGGTACATCTTGGAACTTCCTGGATGAATGGAGTAGGCTGAATCGTGAGCTTCTCGCAGTATCAATTCCTTGATTTCCTTGTCATCAGGCACACAAAACCTCTTCTTGTACCACAACACACCTTGTTCGTCCTCCATGAACTCTGGTGCCTTGCCGTTCTTGATTTGTTGCTTGATCTCTGCTATCTTCTCATCCTTCAGCTGGCCCTTCTTGATGTCTTGCTCCAGGGTGGAATCCACTTCCATTGCAACCACTTCGGTGTTAGATACCCATCCTAGGTTGAGCCTTTCAAACTCTCTGCACAACTCAGACGGTAACTCACGAACAGATAGCATATTCAGATGAGATCTCCGACTTAGAGCATCGGCAACTACATTGGCCTTCCCTGGGTGATAGTTGATTCCCAAATCATAGTCCTTGATGAGTTCCAACCATCTGCGCTGCCTGAGGTTCAGATCTGGCTGAGTGAAAATGTACTTCAAACTCTTGTGATCTGAGTATACTTCACACCGCTTTCCGATAAGGTAGTGCCTCCAAATCTTGAGTGCATGAACCACAGCTGCCAACTCCAGATCATGAGTCGGGTACCCCAATTCATGCTTCCTCAACTGTCTTGAAGCATAAGCAACAACATGACCTTCCTGCATCAGTACACATCCCAATCCCTGACCAGAAGCATCGCAGTAGATCGAGAAAGGCTTCTCCATATCTGGCATCGTCAAGACTGGCGCTGTTGTAAGTCTGGTCTTCAACTCTTGGAAACTAGCCTCTTGCTTCGCTGTCCACTTGAAGACTGCACCCTTTCCCAGCAACTCTGTCATCGGCTTGGATATCTTAGAAAATCCTTCAATGAACCTCCTGTAGTACCCTGCCAAACCCAAGAAGCTTTTGATGTCGGTGACACATTGAGGTGTCTTCCAACTCAAGACATCCTCCACCTTGCCTGGGTCAACTGAGATTCCACCTTCAGAGATGACATGACCAAGGAATGAGACCTCCTTCAACCAGAACTCGCACTTGCTGAGCTTTGCATACAACTGATTCTCCCTAAGCTTCTGCAGAACCAAACGAAGGTGCTCCTCATGCTCTTGCTCGTTCTTCGAGAATATCAGAATATCATCAATGAAAACCACCACAAACTTGTCCAGATAATCCATGAAAACCTTATTCATCAAGTACATGAAGTAGGCAGGGGCATTGGTCAAACCAAAGGACATAACAGCATACTCATATAAGCCATACCGAGTAATGAATGCAGTTTTGGGAATGTCACTTGCCTTGATCTTCAACTGATGATAGCCAGATCGAAGGTCAATCTTAGAGAAGACACAAGCTCCCTTAAGCTGATCAAACAAGTCATCAATTCTGGGCAATGGATACTTGTTCTTGATTGTAACTTCATTAAGAGCTCTATAGTCCACACACATCCTCTGAGTACCATCCTTCTTAGGAACAAAAATAACAGGGCTCCCCAAGGTGACGCACTAGGACGGATATAACCCTTATCTAATAACTCTTGTAATTGCTCTTTAAGTTCAGCTAGTTGATTAGCAGCCATTCTATAAGGTCTCTTAAATATAGGAGCAGTACCAGGAAGTAATTCAATAACAAACTCAATTTCACGGTCTGGTGGCATACCTGGCAACTCCTCTGGGAAGACATCTGGGAACTCACTGACAACTCTGATCTTCTCCACAGACCCGGCATCAAGCTGATTCAACACAATGCGGTTGGCTGCCCCTTTGCTAGTGATGAGTGGTTCTGCAACATACTCCACTTGCTCTCCATTGCTAGCTGTCAGTGTCACTGCCTTCTTAGCACAATCTATGAGCCCCTTATGCTTGCTCATCCAGTCCATCCCAAGAATGATATCAATCCCCTTAGATTCCAGAACTATAAGGTTTGCCAAGAAGTCTACCCCTCTTATATTAAGGTTTAACTTAGGACAAACAGATCTGGCACTCATCTCTCCCCCAGGAGAAGTAAACAAGCATTCTATTGTAAGCATTGATATGGGTAGGTTGTGTTTATCAACATAAGCAGCAGATATGAAAGAATGAGATGGCTCAAGAATCAAATAACCACAATGGCATTGCGATCGTTGGCGAGAACATACCGAGAACAACATCTGGAGCCTCCTGAGCATCCTCCAAAGTCACATGGTTGACACGAGCACGAGTCTGACTCTGACCGGCAGGGGGCTGGTGTAGCGTTGTTGCGGTTAGGAGCAGGAGCTGCACCCTGAGCTGAGTTCTGGTCTGGGCGCCTCTTGGGGCACCTGTTGGCATAATGCCCAGTGTCACCACAAATGAAACAAGCATTTGGAACTCCAGTGTTCTGTCCCTGATTGACCCTCTGTGGAGCAGACTGAGCAGTGCAAGGAGTCTGAGAGTTGGGGCGCTGAATCTGACGCTGAGGGGTTTGGAATGCCTGTCCAGTGGGCTGAGTCCTCTGCTGGCTGTTCTGCTGTGGAGGGGCGGTATGCAGGTCCAGCTGATGAAGAACCAAAGCGAGGCATTGTGTTGCTGCTCCCCTGCTGACTCTGACGCTCCAGCTTGCGCTCTTCTCCATGTTGTTCCTCCTATTTTCCAGGACAAGTGCAGCATCGACCATAGCCTGGAAATTCTGGAACCCACGAGCTTCAAGTGCATAGGCAAGTCCATCGTTCAGACCTCCAGGAAGCAATCCCTCTTCTTCTCATCATTGTCAACCTCACCTGGGGCATACCTGGACAGCTGGGTGAAGCGGGTGAGGTATTCACTAACAGGACATGGAGCCCTGCTTCAGACTCTGGAACTCCTTCTTCTTCAGCTTCATCACTCCCTGAGGCACATGTGAGACCTGAAGCTGTTCTTGACTCCTGCCAGTTGATACTGTCTGGCTCCTCATGAGCATCCACATAAGCATCCCACCAATCAGCAGCGGGACCCACAAGCTGGGTGAGAGGCATACAGGACCTTCTCTCTGTTGTGCACTGGACCACCTGCAGCTTCTTCTCAACAGTCTTCAGCCAGTCATCAGCATCCATAGGATCCACAGAGTGTGAAAAGGTTGGAGGCTTGGTCCTCTGGAACTCTCCAAGCTTGTCCCTAGGAGGTGGTGGTGGCGCCTGGTGCTGGGGTTGCGGCTGCTGCTGCATGTTGATCATGTTCTGCTGCATGGTCTGGATGAGTGAGTCTGGGCGGCTAAAAACTGCTCCAACGTGGCTGCGCTGGAACATTGTTGTTGTTGGAAGCACTTCCCCTAGCCATCTGATAAGAAGAAGAGATAAGATGAGCATGGTTTTGGTGGATAGGACAGCATAAAAAGGTAGAATAGACTATCAAGGCATAAAGAAAATATGTGATTGAACAAGAACATGGTGCAAGGCATAGATAACCATTGGGAAAGGTAATGATCAAGGTGAAAGACTAGCTGGACACAAGGAAATGTCGGCAGCAAACATGGTGGAAATATGCAAGATAACAAGGTGATAGATAGATATATCGATATAAGGAACAGGATATTGATAATGCATCAAGAACAATACATAGATATTGCAGAACTACAACATTCTACAATGATTCATGACCGCAAAAAGATATGACATAGCCAAGATATAGAATAGCTACAATAAGACAAAATGATACAAGGATCTCAAGGTAATATGGAAAGGTAAAGATTAACGAACCCAAAGATTAAAAACCCAAGTATTAAGTCTCTAAACTTTAACTATATTAAAGATGTGTCTGTATGACAAGTCTTACATCACATCACACTCAACCAAAGATCCAAATCAAGCATAGCACACCACTCACAAAATAGTAGCACAAAACCCACACACGAAGCAAAGGACGCATATTAAGTATTACTATTACAAGAGTTTGACTCAAAACGCTAAACGAAGCTAATCGACCTCACAACTCTAAGTGGAAATGCTAAGACCCTAGAACTCATCCTCCTCCTCCTGACGACGAAGCTCCTTGCGGCTGGGAGAACATGGAGGCACTTGAACAGGTGGTGGCGCCTCCAATGGCTCATCCTCCAATGCCTCTCCTGCTTGGACTGCCTTCAGCTGCCTGTTCTCTTCCTTGAGTTCCTCAATCAAGTAATCTCTGTCAGCAAGGTTATCCAGAACACTGTTGAGACACCTGTTTAGGTTCCTGACATAGCGAACAGTCTCCCTGAGGCGTAAGCTGTCCTCATCTCTAGGACTATCCACTTACCTCGTGCAAACTCCCACTAGGACGATGTGCGAAGTACTTGAATTGAGAGTGCCTCATCGCTGCTTCTCATGGCTGAGCACTGAAAGAGCCTGGCGTGCTGCATCCTGTATCCCATCCTCAAAGGTAGACCTGGACGCCGGGGCTTCCATGAGTGCGGCGAACCTTCCGAATCCCATCCGAGAAGGCTTCTCAAACATGTTCACACGAACACTCCAGCTGTAGGTGCCATCCATCTCAGGTGTCCTGATCCCAATGTACTCAGCACGCTCATAGTAGCCAAAACATCGCTGAACCTCCCATAGCTTGTCGGGGAAGTAGTAACCGTCGCCATTGCTGTAGCACTCCAGTGGTGGCTGATCCATCCATTCCAGCAAAGGAACAGGTGGTGGTGGAACCGGAACACTCTTGCGAGCAGTGAGCTTCGTAAGCGCCATCACTAAAATTTGGAACAAGAAGAGTATCAGTAAAACAAACTTTGTAGTAAAAGAGTAGAGTGGTAGTAAAGCAAGGAGTAGGAGAGAAAACAAGGAACAGTAGTAGAGCAAGGATAAAGAAAAAGTGCAGCAGGTAAAGTATAAGTAAAACAACAAGAATGTTTTCGATATAAGGGAATTTTGGAAGCATAAACAAAGATCAACAATAAAGAGCTAATAGTTTTTATGAAAATAGGTTTTAATATAAGAAAATAACCTTAGAAACGACCATTCTAAACTAGGCTTGCGTCCTACAGTCAACACGGCTCTGATACCACTTTGTCACACCCAGTTTTAAGGCAAAACTGAATGCATAGCTATATGTGCGCCAGGATCAAGTTTCGCACATATAGAGACAATAGTGAAATAAACAGTATAAGCCAGTGCCATTATTACATCGTCTCATTGTATCCTTATACAATAACTGAATAAATTGTCTCAAAGGACTAATAAACGACAGCGGAAGACTCCCAAACACACAGGCAGCCGACTGGGGGAAAGCACGCCTAGTAGTACTCCTCATCAAAGTAGTCCATCGCACCTTCATCTTCTGAGCAGCATGACAAAAACATTGTGGGGAATAGCAAGGGTGAGTACTTGTCGTACTCCGCAAGTGTGGGAAAAGTAACTATAATGCAAGCTTATAACAAGAAAGGCCGACATAAGGTTAAATTGCAGAAAAGCAACCTAAACATTAATTAAGCACCTATATTACTAAGTGAAAACCCGAACCCCAAAGTTATTAGATTAAGCACTACAAGGTACCCCCTTGCAGCAAACTGGGTTCCCCACCCAAAACCATCCAAGTCCAACCATCCATTCTCTAATCATGTGAGGATCCAGGCCGCTCCTGACCGTGAGCACGGGCTGTCATGACAGTTTTACTTCTCTGCAGAGGTGCACAACTTTACCCACAGGGTGGTGATTCCATCACTTTTCAGTGACTAAAACCTCTATGTTGCATCCACACTACCAAAGGTGTGAGACCAAGAGATCACCACATGGTCTTTCAAAGCGCTTCCCAGCCAGCCAACATCCCCGCTAAGGTTTCCCTACTGCCAGTACCCCTGAAGCAGTAGACCCTCTTGCGCCTTGGCTAGAGTACCCCTCGATCACCTGAGTTTGGAAGTAACCCTTCCTCCCCCATTCCATGAACGCCGGCAAAACTGGGAAGACAGCATAATACTTGACCAAGTCTACCATAATCAACCCTGTGCTTTGCGCTGTTGTCCTGGGTTGCCGCTCCACGAACCGGTCCTTAGCAAACTTGAGCAAGGCTACCACAAACCAAAGTCTCGTGCTAACCGCACCATCATCAACATACCACTTGCTCAAGTTACAGCATACCTAAGTTCCAGGTTGCTAAAAAGGTTAACCGGTCCATGAAGATTATGTTCAAGTGAAACCATTAGTCAAGATTATTAGTCAAATTATTATCCACCCAAGACAGCAAGCTAAGCATTTCTACCCATCCACATTATCATTAACCTCTACCATAACCCGGCGACAAGGATAAAGTAAAGGAACAGGTTATGACACATGGGATTCCAATTGAACGCAAATGCATGACTAGAGGGAGAAAGCAATAGGTTCAAAATTGTCAAGGACACTTGCCTGTTCCCCCGTGCTGCTGGCTGATCAAACTCCAAGTCCTGAAAGTTCTCGATCGGCTCCTCTTCTAATAACGTTAACATGCAAGCACACAAGCACAAACAATAAATAACAGTACACTAGACAGTACTAACATACTACAAAAACAGTACCAAAAGATAGAGCTCGAGCCTACGATCACGTGAGCGCAAGAATCGCTTAAAACGGAGCTACGAGTAAAAAGTTATAAGCATTTTAAGTTAAAAGGTTTATTTGAACTAAAACAGGGTCGTACAGGGACCTAATTGTAATTTTAGAAAAGTTCTGAGGGCTGAAATGTAAAAAGTTAGGATAAAAAAATATAATTTAGGAAAAGTTCAGGGGGTTTTCTGTAAAAATACAGGACCTAAACAGTATTAAATAAAAGGTTAAGGGCTTAAGTGCAAAAGTTACATTTTAAAGAATTTTAGGAATTATTCTTTTACTAAAATACTAATTATTGCACAACGCTGACGTCATAAATCGAATCGATTTAAATTAAATCGAGAAATCCCGTGGACGCGGTCCACGGGCTGTGCACCGGGCGAGACCTCGGTCCACGGTGGACCGGGCTGCCGGCGACGACGAGGCGTGGCGGCGCATCGCCGGAGCGCGGCCAAATCGCGCTCCCGGCCGCGATTCTCGAAAGCGAGGGCACGGGGAGAGAGAGGGGAGTGAGGGGAACCTCACCGTGGGCTTGCGGCGGCGAGAAAATGAGCGGAGGAGGTGGTTCGACGGAGGGAAGAGGCGGCGGAACGTCGGCGGCGTCGGGGGCGGTCCTCGGGCGTCGAAGCTCGGCGGCGTCGGGGGCGGTCCTCGGTCCTCGGGCGGCGCGTCACGGGCGACGTCGGCGTCGTCCGGGGGCGTCGGGAGGCGGCGGAACGGCTCGCGGCGGCGGCGGTCACCGGCGCTCGGGAAGATGACGACGATGCGGCGGCTAGGGCTTGGCGGAGGCGGCGCGAGGCGGCGAAACGGGCAAAGGGGTCGCGGAAGGGGACCCACTGCCTTTTATACGCGGAGACCGAGGCGGGTCCGGCTCGGACGTCGAGAGCGGCGCGGCGTACGGGCGGCGGCGCTTCTCCGGGCTGCGGCTGGGCCTGCGGGGGCTGCGCGCGGGCTGGCGGGCTGAGGCGGGCGCGCGCGGGCTGCGGCAGCTGGCGGCCTGCTGGCGTGCTGGGCCGCGGAAGGGAGAAAGGAGGCCGGCCCGATAAGGAAAAGAAAAGGAGAGAAAAAGGAAAGGGAAAAAGAAAAGAGGAAATGGGCCAAAGGAATTCGGCCCAGGAGCAGCTGCGGGGTCTTTTTTTCCTTTTCTATTTCGTTTCTCCTCTCGAAATCAAACTAAATACCGAAAATGATTTCTACACGAAGTTTAATATATTTTCCACACAATAAATTACCTACTACAAACTACTCCAGCATGAATGCAACAAACAATTATTTTACAGCCTAGATTAATTTATTTAATTTAGAAAATAATACTTTGGCCTAATAAAAATGATAACACCCTAATTAAATAAAGGAGATTTTAATCTATTGCAAAAATGTGAAAATTAGGGTGTTACAATAAAGTTGACGGTAAAAATGGGTCGTAAGGACCGTCAACAAGATCCCCCACACTTAGCTCTTTGCTCGTCCTCGAGTAAAGCTATGAGTGGAAATTGGGGAGGACTCATCCCTTTTGATGAATGAAACCTGCACACAAGCTATTACAAGCCACACCTTTTTACCTGCGAACATGATGGTGGCTAACATGTATTCTTGGATGATTGAAAAGTGGAACGGTTCATGACTCAAGTCACCTCGCCTTCATCCACTAAGTACCTTGGGGTTTTTGGAAGAGTTTTGAAAATAAAGCAACATAGCTCTTGCTTCTCTATTGATTCTCCCGAATCGCTCAAAGTGTATTTTCCTCACCAAGGCATTGATTTGCCTCTTTTATCCTACTTCTAAGACTTGTATGTGGGGCTCAAGGTAGGGATAAAAAGAAGCATACTTGTATCACAAATATTGCTGAACCAAAAGAGTGGATCCATGGAGAATTCAAATCATACAACCTTGATCAAGAAGTGCATGTGTGTATGGATGTGGAAAGTTTGTATGTGATGACTCCTTTTTGTGGATTTTACCTCTCTTTGTTTTGTATTTCCGAGACATGGCTATCATTTTTCTTTCTTTTCTTTTCATGCTCTGTACATGAGCATTTTTTTTTTCTTTCTTTATCTTGCTCATCTTTTTGTGAGCCTTTTTTTTTCTTTTGCATAGCCATGTCCCTCTTTGTTTATGAGAGAGAGAGGTAAAATGGGATAAAAGTGAGGAGTGTCTTTATTTGGATGGGTGGATGTGCTAACTCCCGGTGTAGGAGTTTTAGCATTTTTGGTGGATCGTGTACGTGATCTTGATCAAGAGAGCATGACAAGTATCTCATTAGGGTCACAAAATTTTGGAAAAGCTCATTGCAACACAAGCAGCATATGTGTGTAAGTTTGAAAATTGTGATCAACATATGGCATTGGTAGGAAATCATATACCAAAGAGGAGCAGCGAGCCATGCTATTTTAACTTTTTGAAATAAAATTCCCAAGGACTTTGTAGATTGAGCAAAAGATCATTTCATCGAACCATATCACACTCGCCAATTATCTAGAAAAACATGGGTTCCTATGGATAGGTTGTTCACAAGCAAGTGATGATGAAGCGAGTAATAACAAGTGTGCAAGTTCATGTTGAGAATAAAAAGGGAGAGCATTGGGATTCATAAGGATGTGAGTAAAAGAAATTTTCCCAAGTTTTCATTGGTCAAGTTTTAATTTTTTTTCGCGTCTCTTGACAGATAATGTAGGCAAAAAGGGAGTGTGGGAAACAAACTTGAGTACCACGAGGAGGCAGAGGCCAGTGGGACCCACCAGGGGTCGGCCGACCAGGTCAGGGGGGGTCGGCCGACCTGGTGTGGCCCCTGCTGATGCCCAAATTTTTCACAATTGTTGGTGTTGTCCTTCCCGTGATGGTTCTGAGTGATTTGCTCGTGTTTGTTTCTATTTCCGCGATGTTCTCCCCCCACACTTGCCTTTTTGCCTGTTTCCTTCAAAATAGACAAAAATATTTGGAAACACCAATTGCTCTACCGGTATGCAAGCCCGGGGAGCACTAATTTGATTGAATTTAGCAAACAAATATGAAGGCGCATTACAAACTTGATGAGGGAATTAAAATGATGAAAGCAAATGCAATTAAACTAAGTAAATGCGCCATGGGAAATGATAACATAAATCAGAGGATATCATGATAAAGATTCTAAATTAATCAAGTGCATGACATCAAACTCTTTATTCGTATCGGGTTCAAAATAAATTTTTAGACGCTGGCCATTTACCTTGAATACTTTACCTTCGTCGTCTTGGAGTGTGATTGCTCCGTGTGGCGAAGTTTCAATAACCGTGTATGGCCCGTCCCATTTGCTTCTCAATTTTCCGTGCCCGAATAGTTTCACCTGTGAGTTGAATAGCAAGACTTTGTCTCCAACTTTGAATTCTTTTACTCTTATTCTTTTATCGTGCCACCGTTTAGTCCTCTCCTTATAAATGGCTGAGTTGTGGTAAGCTT
>RWGY01000230.1:0-248691 GCA_007726485.1 Eragrostis curvula
CTCTGATAAACGCAGTTTGGCTTCCTGAGATTATGTTGTTGATTCGTGGGGCCAGTCTGAGAGACAGTACCTTGGTGATGATCTTGGCTGAGTTAAGACATCTCATGTTAATGCAATGTTGATCATACAAAACTTGTATAGCGGCCCTGAGGTTGTTTTTTATTATTTCCCAACATGATGTGAAAAAATTGATTGTAAAACCATCTGGCCCTCCGAGGCTTTGTCTGAAGGCATTTGATTTATGGCACTATGTACCTCTTCTTCATAGAACGGTTCATCCAAAGCTGGTAGCTCGGTCAGTTGGATTTCCATGTTTGTCCAGTTGATGTCCCTATTATGCGGCTGCGGTTGGGTCATTACATTGTTGAAGTGGTCGAGTATGACTTGTTTCTTTTGTTCATGAATAACTGCCCAACCGTTGTCTTTGCGCAACCTCTGAATGTGATTCTTCCTTCTTCTTGCATTCATTCGTAGGTGGAAAAAAATTGTATTGGTAGTGTCTCCTTCTTTAACATTTGTGATTCGAGAAGCTTGTCTTTTCCCTGACCTTTCTATGACTGATAGCCCCTCACTCTTATCTTGAGGTTGGCACGGAGGTCGAACTCCTCATGTGTAAGTTCTCTATTTTCCTGTGCTATGTCCAGCTGCAGGATGACATCCATCGCCATGTGTAGTTTCAGCTTTGTTTCCGACAGTGTTTGATGGTTCAGTGTTTTTCAATGGTTCCGTATTTGATTTTATTTGCCCCTTCATTCTTTGTGATGATGACATGCTACTTGTTATTTGTCTGAAGGAACAACCAAACTGTCGTAGTTGCTTTGCTGTGTCTATCAACTTTTGGCCAAAGCTGTGCAACGGTTCAGTTTGGTTGTTCTTCTGCTGCCACGTTTCCTTTATGACATCTTGGATTCCTGGAATGGTTGGATAGTAAGAGAGGACAATGGTCTGACAGCGAAGTGGCCAGAGCGTGTAGAACATGTTGATCGAAAGCTAAATCCCATTCCTTATTGCAGAAAATGCGGTCTGGTCGAACGAGAGTTGGTTTCCGTCTCTCATTACTCCAAGTATATTTTCGGTTTTGTAGGTGTATTTCCCATAGCTGACAGTGGTTGATTGCCGCCATAAAACGCCGCATTTGTCTTAGATTGATGTTTGTATTATTATGTCTCTCCCACGGTAAATCTGATTGAAGTCACCCACAATGAGCCACTTTTGCCCTTGCGGTGGTTTAAGCCTTCTCATGTGTCGGAGAAAGGCTTCCTTTTCAGAGCTTCTTGTTGGGCCATATACAATTGTTAGGAGGAAAGGAAGTGCCGCATCGCCGGGTTGTTATCTCTGCTGACAAGGAATATCTGCCAATGCGCACATTCTGAACTTCTTTGTGATCATCATTCCACATTAGGAGGATCCCTCCTCGTGTTCCCCTTGACGGGGTGAAAGCAAAATTCCTCAGTCTGAAGGCACTCAAATATGTGGCGAGCGCAACATCAACGTTGTGCAGTTTAGTCTTCTGGAGACAAGCTATGTGGAAGAAGGTGGCCGATATTGTTTCGTGGACAGTAGTGCATCTTGTCACTGAATTTAGGCCCCGTCCATTCCAACATAAGGCTTCAAAGTTTGTCCCTGCCATAAATAAACCATATGTCGCATTGTTGATTGTGGCCGAGCCTTGCACAGTTCTGTAGATTAAGGGTGTTGTTTGGATGATTTGTGTCCCTTTCACGTTCTTCAGTAGCACACAACAGCAGGGAAGAGTACACAAATCACAGGAACTGCTAGAAGAGCTATCCATCAAATCTTAGAATTAGATTTGATGCTTCCTCTGTACCAAGATTTGATGCATGGATTTTAGGAGAACTGCTGAACATGCTCTTACCTGGTGAGCCCTCGCCATCCCCAACCCCAAAACCCCAATCTAAATCCGCCAAATTTAACCTCACAATATTATACATCCTATTCGGTCAAAAAAAATGTTATACATCCTTTTCTTTAGGGAAAAAATGTTATGTATAGTGTCGGTCAAAAAATATTATACAAAGTCAATGATGGATTCTGTCTCTCTCTTTTTTTTTTGAGAACATGGATTCCGTAAAAAAAAATAGATAAAAAAAATGCATTCCGTCAATTGAGTGACTGGCGAGGAGCAAAATTGTACTAGTGTATAGTGTCGGCGCCCTAGTAGTACCAGACCCGGCCCAGTAATTACCCAGCCAAGGCCCGTTGCCCTGACCCGCACCGAACCGACTCTTCGCGGCTCAAGAAACAAAACCCTCCCATTTGGTCGCCCACCTCCACATTTCCCCTCCCCATTCAGCAAATCTCGAAGCAGATTTCCCCACCCCAATCTCCAACCCAAATCGCCCTCCGCAATTTCTCGCAGAGCCTTCTCGCCTGCTCTGGATTCACCTCCGGCCACATGGATGGTGACATCGGCGGCGATGGGTTCTATGAGGAGGCTGAAGAGGCGCCGCAGGACGCCGACGCGGCCCCCGCCGCCGGGCTGCACGACGACGACGGCGCGCTCCCCGCCGCCGGTCCGCACGAAGAAGACGCTCCCGCCGCTGCCGCTCTGCAGGATTCGGAAGACTCCGACGGCCCTGGGTCGCCGTCAGCAATCTTCATCGCTGCCGTGCGGGCGGCGTTCGCCGCTGCACCCGAGGGCGAGCAACCATGCATCGAATGCATGCTTGCCCTGTTCGAGATGGGTAAGAACCCAGCGGAGGCTAAGACCTACAGGGTTGCCAGTATCAGGAACCACTACCAGGATAAGCACAGGCAGATTATGCGGAACAAACGCAAGCGATCAGAGTGTAGTGTTTGCAGGAACTGGTTTGCGACCGTGGTGGACCGGAAGAGCCATCAGAAGAGATTTCGGCATTGTAAGTTGTTCTGTGTTTGGTTCGGATTCCCTAATTTCTGAAGTAGAGCTCATAGTATTGTTGATTCATGGAATTCTCGTGGTGCAAATGTTTAATTCTGATACAACGCTATTTACTGCAATCATACAGATTGAGGACGTAACAGAAGATGTGAACTGGAGCAAATTTCAGAGACTAGGTACTGATAGAGTGCATCAGTCTGCTTTCTTTTCCGTTATACTAGAACAACTAATACGTATGGAACCGTGATATGCCGCGCCGATAAAACATTGGAACTAGCAACAGTTGAATCAACTTAGTTGCACTTTCCTGGGGATTCTTTCACAGCATTTGCCCCCTTACATATTTGTGCATCATAATAAATGAAATTTTGAATTACACTATGATTTTAAATTTTATATATTCATGTATTTGGGATCCAGATGTGCAACCTCAACGAAGTTACTGTCTATCAGCATGCACTAGTGTAGGAAACTAGATACACTTTGACACAAAGTCCTCTTTTATCTTAGGATGGACCAGTAACGTTTTGCTTCTTAGGGAAGTATAGAGCTTCAGTTACCTGTCCATTCCTATACAGTGTCCTGCCAATTTTATTAAGAAAGTATTATGATATATGCGTTGCACAGTGATTTAAATGCTTAGTTCGTGAAATGTTAACATCTTGTTGAATTTCTAGTCTTAATTCTTTTCCTTCCTGTGCACATGTTAATAGGCCTTCCTTCAGTCCACAATTCGTACATGAGGAATATCAAACCTGGATTGCCTTTACTTCTGTTCAATTATAGTGACAGAAAGCTCCATGGTCTTTTCGAGGCTACAAGTCCGGGTCAGATATCTATTGATCCATATGCCTGGAGTAAAGATGGCTCCTTCAGCACAGCTTTCCCTGCGCAGGTACCAGAGGTTTAGTACCTAAATGAGGGCATTGTTTGTTTACTGGAATGGTTTAGTAATTGCATTTTCCTTTTTATATATATTTAAAACTGCCACTTGTATTTTTCAGGTTCATATTCGCATGAAGACTCAGTATCCTAACCTTCTGGAGGCCCAGTTCAAAAGAGTGCTTGCTGACAATTATTATAACCATCCTCACTTCTATTTCGAGCTAGACCATGCACAGACAACAGCTTTAATTTCTTTGTTCAAAACACTTGCTCCTGCTAATTTCAACCTAGCTCAAGCTGTTTCAACCAAAAGAAGCACTGTGGTATCTCTATCGAAGGCATCAGTTGGTCCTGAACCACTGTAACACCCCAAATTTCAAAGCATTTCAAAAAGGAATAAAAATCACTCAAAATTTAAATTTTTGTCCAACTCTTATCTCTCCATGAATTTTCAGAAAAACAAAATGCACTAAATAAATTAAAACCTAGTTATAATATGAAATTTACAAATATTAAAATAGTGCTCAAGTGTTTGTCTTCATTTAAAATTCACTAAAAGTTTGAACTTTGGAATTTATAACAAATTAAAACAAATATATGTTAATCTCTAGCAAGTTCACCTTGAATTTAAAACACTTAAATTTAAAACTTGCACAAATTTCACCATATGCATTTTTGTTTTACTTATTTGATTTTGTGTGTTTGATCTGTCCAACCCCTTGTTCAAATTTGAATTCCCATTCAAATTTGAGTCCAGGTTTAATTCCTTTTTCAAATTTGAATTTGCATTCAAATTTGAGTTCCTATTAAAAACTCCAGGAAAAAGAAAACGTTTTCCTTTCCCTAAACCCTCCTGGGCCGTAACCCTTCTTCCCGGCCCAATGGCGCAGCCCAGCAGCCCATCTCCCTTTCTCTCTCTTTGTCTCGCTGACGAGTGGGCCCCACTTGTCAGCCTCTTCTCCTTCCTTCTGCCACCACCAGTCGACGCACATGTCGACGCCCATGCCGTCGACGCCGCGCCCGCGTCACGCCCTCCCCGTCCCGTCACCTCCGTGCTCCTGTGACCACGCCGCGCCCTCGTCATCACCCAGACGCCCATCCCCTGCAGCGCCATCGCGTCGCCAACTGCCCGGCGACCGACGACCAGCGGCCGGAGCTTGACCTTGACTGCCCCGCTCCCTTCCAGCCTCCCTCTCGCTTCCTCCTGCTATAAAACCGAGCGCGCGGACCTCCTCTCTCTCCCCGAGCCCACAGCACCCCTCCTCGCCCAGCAGGCCGCCTCAATTTCTCTCTGTTCCCCTTCTTCTTCATCGCCGGCCACCGCCCGATTCGGCCTCCCCGACGACGACCTCGCCCGTCGCCCCCTCAATCCAGCCCCACGAGCCTCTCCTGCCTCACCTGCGCCCCTCCGCGCGGCACGGGAAGCACCGGAGCGCTGCTCCACCGCGCGCGGCCGCACGCTGCCGCGCGAGCTCGCCGCCAGCCACCTTCCCGGCCGCGTCCTGGCCACCCCATGCGCGCACGCGCTTCGCCACATCTCCGCGCACCTCTCCGAGCCACGCCAACTCGACGCCCCGCGCCCGTCGTCCACTTCGTCTCGCGCCACCACCGGCCGCCGCCGCCGCCGCGCAGTGCGCCCCTCCACGTCGCCAGCGCGTCCCGGCCACCATCCTCGGCGACGTCTTGTCGCCCCGCTCCGCCTCGACGTCGCGCCCCTCATCGGTCTGCAGCGACTCGACGAGGAGCACCGGAGACCCTCCCGTGACGAGCGCCGCCGTCGCACTCCTCCTCTCTCCGTCGCGCGCCACCTCCAGGCCGCAACCAGGCACGATAAGCCCCGCGGTGAGATCTCCTTCCCCTCCTCTCTCTCCCGGGACTTACCGCGTCGACTTTGAGCCACCGGAGCGCCAGAATGGCGAGCTCCGGCGAGCCCACGCCTGGCGCCGCCGCGCCCGTGGTCTCTGGCCACCGCACCGCCTCGCCGGAACAGCCCTAACCGTCCGTGTTCAAATCAAGGGCCAGGATTAGAAGTAGCATACCTCTTCATTTTCATAAAATCCGATCCATTCATTCGAAATCCGATGGCCCAGATCAATCCGGCCCATCATGAACCCGAGCCATGGACCCGGTCCACAGACCTGTGGACTCGGTCCATGCTTTTTCCATTAGAAAATAATTCCAGAAATCCTAGAAAATCTCCAGACCTTGTAATCTTACAGATAAGCCCCTGAACTTTTACATAATTCTGTTTAGATCCTGTCTTTTACAGAAACAACCTTATACTTTTCTGTAATTATATTTTAGCCCCTGTCTTTTTGCACAAAAGCCCCTAAACTTTTCCATAATTACAGATTGGTCCCCAAAACTTTCTGTAATTACATTTCAGTCCCTAAATCCTTTTGGGTAATTACAGGTACGCCCTCGGTATGTTTCTGTAATTGCATGTAAGCCCCTAGAACCTTTAAATACTCATCTCTTTTCAACCATAACTCCGTTTTGAGCCATTCTTGCGCTCGCGCGTTCGTAGAAATGCGTAGTACCCTTTGGTACTGAAATTGGAGCACTAGAACAGACCTACAAGCCATCAATGTCCAAAAATCCCATATCGGCAAGTCATATGACGTCGATGTCACTTGTCGCAAGTATGTGTTCGTCGTTTGGCGTTGAGCCTAACCAATCTGGCAATATCTTTTCTCCTTAAATCCTAGTACCTACCTCTTCGCAACACATCTCAATCTAACCTTGTATGTCGCACGTACACCCTGACTCGCTAGCATGGAACCTACCCAATCCTTCGTGTCGTATCGCTCCAAAACCTTTTACCCTAAATACCATGCCGGCAAATCCTATAGCGTCGATATCGCTGGTCGCCAATGCTCAATCACCTTCTAGCGTGAGCCTAACCAATCTTGATGTATCGTTTCACACCAAAACCTAATATCCTTTATCGCAACTCAGCTACAAGTCTAACCCATCTCAACCATCGCTCAATCCACCTTAATCTATCGATTACCACCGATCCTTACCAAGCCTTGTTATTTATTGCTACTTTCGTATTTATGTGGTCCTTCATTGGAGGTTATTGGATTCATTGTTCATTGCTATTTCAATTGCTCGTTGGTCTTATCGATTGATCCTTGTCTTTTATTCGCAACCGTGCACTCATGTCATGCTCAATCACGTACATGTACCATCGTCATGCGCTTAGCTCATGACGAATAACTAGTGGAATAATTTTAGTAATTAATCAATTTAGTAAGTAATTAATGGCTAATCACCATTAGTTAATACCCTAACATAAATAGGTAATTAAAGTGACACACTTTGCACTGGTACGCTTGTTGCATGAGCTTTTATATAGGTTACGACCTATATGAAGACTTAGTGTTGCAAGTGTACGAAAAACACATGCATACGCCCTTTCCACCTACACCTACCCGCATGCATTTATCATGGTTTAGCATCTCTCATTTACATCAAAAGCCCTAGTGCTCTATGCATCACCCCTAATAGTCTCTCTTAAGATAATAAGATCCTCCTAAGGTAAAACCTAATGCATCATGCATAAATTGTGTCCTTTGTCTTTTCCCGGTGTTCTATCGATTCTTTTGGAGTTAATTGGATCTTAGCTGATTCTTCTCGATCTTATTTTCCTTTGCGGTAGTTTGTTTATACGGTATCTTTTTATATGCTAGCTTACGCGAGATTCGAGGAAGAGCCAGAGGATTCAAAAGAGATTCAGAAGACCCAAGCTTCAAGGACGAGCTTCGACGAAGGACTTAAAGACATCGACCTCGACATACGAGTCAGAAGATACAAGCTTCTAGGAAGGACTTAAAGACATCGACCTCGACATGCTTGTGGCTTTGGGCCAAGGTTTCCGCTGTCTGCTTCACCGTTAGCTGGTTGGTTGGACTTGGATATTTCCTTGTCGTACCGCCACTAAGGGTCCTATATCAGGTATTATGCTTATTTACCTATTCGAAGTATGCTTTGATTATCATATCTGTGTTATTGTGCGTATCAGCTACTGATCCAGGGACTGATACAGGATGCGCAACATATTCCAGAAATGGGGTATGACAACCACAGAAAGTCAAAATGAATCCAAAGGGTGCTAGCAATTCATTTAGCATGTTATCAAATGCAAGTGGGGCTGTTTCAAGTAGATGGACCGATTTGGCTGATTCTGGTGCGGACAATGCTAGCATCAGTAAATATTCATGTAGTAACACTGATGACAAGGGATCTGGGGAGCTAGTTTCCGATTGGTATGATTTGGATGATGATGTTTCTGAAAACCAATTTGGTCCTCATTCAAATCCTGATGTGGCTAGTAAGAAGTCCTCATTCAAAAGTGTCAACCAACGAATGGAGCATGTTGA
Source organism: Eragrostis curvula (assembly GCA_007726485.1). Lineage (NCBI taxonomy): Eukaryota > Viridiplantae > Streptophyta > Magnoliopsida > Poales > Poaceae > Eragrostis > Eragrostis curvula. The sequence goes on from RWGY01000230.1 coordinate 8,152, forward strand.
ATGCAATCATCCAGCTGTCAATCTTGTGAGTGGAGAAAGGTGCACTTTTGATGAATCAATGCTTGTGAACTCACATAACGAGCATACAGGTGCTGCAAATGTCAATGTAATAGAGAACGCAGTTCACAATAGCCCAGGTGGTGAAGGGTTAACTCCTGAAAAACTGACTGTCCTGAACAAGTTGAAAGAGTTGTGTTTTCTTCGGCAGCAGTCCACACTGCCTTCCCAGGACTGTGTCGATTCTACTTCAGATCAATGTGCACCTGAAGAAACACAGGTCAATGCAAACCTTTGCTGTGACCCATTTGGTGCTACAATGGAAGACAAATCCTCGTTTCAGGAATGGCATGGGAATGCTGATGCAAGTGAGGTATATTATTACCTGTTAACCTTCTTTATTTTTCAGTATTCAGTTTCATTTCATAACCCATCCCCTAATGCAGTGACTGAAGTCCTCTCATGCTTTTTTTTTTCTTTCTTGTTTTACTTTATTTTGTAGCTGCTACAAATCATCACTGAGTTAACCAAGAGGACTGAAGCATTGGAGAAGAAGCAGGTTCGTCATTTCTTCTTGAATACTGGAAAGAAATTGATTAGTGCCTTCATTTTGTTGTTAAATAGTCAATCAGTTGGTACTTTTGTTCCATATGAAAGAAATTGGACTTTTGTTCCAACAAGAATTAATTAGTTTGATGACTTTCTCTGTTCTACTGTTTTATTTATTTACAGGCTATTCTTCTTGTTGTTCTAATAGTGGCGATAATTAATGCGGATAGTTCAGCATACATGTTTATTTCTGTTGGATCATTGTGTTATCCTGTATGGATCATTTAGCCACCGTATACAATACTGACTCTAGCAACAGAACCTTTTTGTTTCCTCGTTTTGGATCCGCATGGAGTAAAATGGACAGCTTAGTTTTAACAAATCTTTCTGTTGTCTTTTTTTCCTTGCCACATGCATTCATGATACAATCTCTACTAGCACTATTTTGTTGTTTATGCAAACTGTCTCCGCAGATTAATGTTCCTCTATTTTTCCAGATTGGGTCAGATCAACATATACATTCATTGAGGGAAGTAGTTGAAAACTCAGGAATAAAAGTACAGCAACTGGAATACGTTGTGGATGAGTTACAATTCATATTCAACTCTTCGTTGTCTCATCTTGGAAGTATGTGCAATATTCTGGCCAAGCCATCAATATTCCTGATCGGTGGTTATAATGGTGTGACCTTGTTACCATCTCTTGATTCTTTGACTCCTGATAAAGACGTACTGGTGGGTCTCATGCCAATTGGTTCTGCTCGCTCCTATGCATCCGCTGCTGTATTGGACGGTCATATATTTGCTTTTGGTGGTAGAGATGGTATGTCATGGTATCACAAAGGTATACTGTCTTAATATTTGCTTCCCCAACTTATTTTTTGCAAGCTTGGAATTTGAGCTGCAGTTATTTACTTCTCTATCTTCTTTTCTGGTTAGTGGAATGCTACAGTTTAAGGAATAACGAAGAATGCCCCTCATTGAACCGTATGAAAGGAAGTCTTGCTGGAATCAGTCTTAATGATAAAATCTATGCTATCAGTGGAGGAGATGGAAATGAAACTTTTTCAGAAGTTGAGGTGTTTGATCCATATCTTGGAAAATGGATACGCAGTCCATCAGTGCTGTCCTCTGTACGCTTTCCATCTCTCATTTGGTTGCATAATTACCTTGCTTAATGCATATTTCAGTGTAGTACTTTTCCTTGAAGAGCGTTAACTGTGTATCCATTTTTTGTTGAACTTATACACCACGTGGAATGTTTGTTTGCTGATCAGCTAAATGACCCTAAAAACTAAGAACATATATGATATATGCATTTATTTAAGCTAGGTAACTTTGATACTATAATATTTTTTTCAGCAGCCTATGGTGTTCACCTTCTGCATGAACATTCATGCTTCTTGATAATTCATTGTTCATTGCATAAATGTTCACAAACCTTGCCTAGACTTTTTTTAGTATGTACCAGTAGTATAGCTGGATAAGGATACTGAACTATTTTTTTGCAGTACTAGCATAATTAGCAATTCATGAAGTCCAATAATCTTGAAACCAATATCTTAGTTTATTGGTTATGGTTATGTTTCAGCGATTTGCTCTTGCTGCTGTGGAAATGAGTGGTGTCATCTATACAGCTGGTGGATATGATGGAAGCATATACATGGAGTAAGATCTGTTAACCACTTTCCTTCATTTTGTTACATGCTATACTCCCAAATTTACTTCTGAGGCTAACAGCAACAAACTCGTTATATACAGAACAGCAGAAAGGTATGATCCAAGGGAGGGCTTGTGGGTTAAGCTTCCAAGTATGAATACATGGAGAGGATGCCATGCATTAACTGTACTGGGCGAAGCGCTGTCAGTAACTTCTCAAATAAGTCTTGTTGTATTAAATCTTGGCAAGAAATTTATCTGGCATGTTGACTTACGTTTCAGATATGCTATGGGAGGGTATGATGGGGAAAGTATGGTCTCTAGCGTAGAGATCGATGATCCTCTTCCTTGCCTGAACTCCTTGAGGATGGGTGATCCGATGCACACACTAAGAGGATATGCTGCTGATGTTAATTTGATCGATAGCTTGTTCCTTATTGGTGGTATGCAGTCCAATGTGCATATTCTGGATATTGTAAGTAACCACGCACTGATAAGCTACTTTACCTTTGTTTTGAAACGTGTGCTCTGTTCTAAGATAGCCCCCTTCTTTTGCTATAGGTTGAAGTCACAGTGTGAGCTCCGACTGGTCAGTCCTTAGTTTCAATTCAATTGGGAAGAGATCCTTTGCTTCTGCGGTTGTCATGTGGTTACTACTTTTAAGTTGAGGGATAATCTCACTTTTGGCAGCATGCTGCTATAAGAAGGAATATTAAGGGTATATTGGGTTAACGGCCCTTCTGAAGTGTTCTGGTTAGGAACAACAAATACTGGCCTGGTATGATAGACTGGGTGGTCCAAAGTTTAACATTCAAATAGTCAATTATAGACTAGAAGTAGGAAGCCAAACTCTGACAGCAGCTGCTATACCAAACTTCGTATGAACCCACCTTTTGTCGGATAGGAATGCTTTGGGAGTACTAATACAATAGAATGTTTTGAGTACTAATACAATAGAATGTTTTACATGCCGCTATGCTTAGCTGTGTTTCTCCTGGCAGTGCGTAACTTTGAAATTCGTGATTGAGCAGACTGGTAAGTTTGCATGTGGCAGAGATTGGCGGTGTAAAATTTTCTGTTCTCAATTGCGTCTCAGAATGTCAATACGAGGCGCCTCGCCGAAATGCAGCCAATTTCCGTGAGCAGCAGGTGGTACGATCCGATAAGAACTGATTCATATTTATTTGTTAGGTATTTGTGATCAATCGAAAAGACTCAAGCAGTTATGATTTGCATTCTAATTACTGAAAGCAGCCTGTCAGTCAGACACACATTGTCAAATTTCAAGCGCATCTAGTGATTGAGTTGGCAAATGCTAAATCTTCTCAAAGTTCTGGCAATTGCTAAATCTTGTAGAAGGTCTTTTCTTTCTTTTGCATCGACCCAAGTTTGCCTAGAATCCCCTGCTTAAAAAGAATACCAGTTGAAACATTTTTATGTATAGGAACACACCAAACGTTGTAGACGCCTTCCAAAAAATTTCATCTGGGCAATAGCACACCGATTGTGTTCGGATCTTTTGGGATACTTGAGACTAGGTTCCCAAAACCGGAACATTATCGGTTTTGAGGTTTTCAAAACTGGTCGGAAAACTGGTGAGCAGCCTGTTTTTGTTTTTGCTAGTGTGCACAGGTTTGGTTTTCAGCGAAACACAAGTTGTCCGATGGAACCAAACGGATTGGTAAGTCTGGTTTACGGGAAAACCGGTCTGGTTTTATCAGTTTTGATTTCCTTGCTTGCGACCGTGTGTATCAAAGTGGAGATATTACTGTAAAAAAAATAGAGATATCTGAAGCATCAGTTACATTGTCAAACTTTTGAGTTCTTAGTTGGAAGTTTGCTCCGTCTGTAGTTGTAAGTTAAAGTTTCCATAAAATTGAAAGATGATTCGAGAGCTTGGAGCCTTGGATCAGTCCAATCTGAGGGACATGTAAGTTTTTGTCCCTTGTTTGGCAGATGGACGAATTCACGGGGAAAAGTACATCAAAGCTGCCGTTTCCAAAAGGGGCCGTTTCCAAAAGGGGCAAGAAGGAAACTAGACTATAAACCGAACATTTGAATTTCAAACTGATTATACTGTTGTTATCGTTGCGACGAGATCTTCGAAACTAGACCACACTTAATTATATTTTGAATATTTTTTTAAAAAATTAAATTCTCAAATATACTAGACTTGACTAAATTTAATTTTTTTTACGATTATTTTTATTTCAATATGGTATACAAAGTGTGAACAAAGTAGAATCCTTACAATAGGGATAGATAAGTCATTTCACATGCATAATTCATTTTAGAAAACATCGGGATAGTCTGTTTTGCCTCTGAATAAGCTATTTTAACAAAGAATCCAAAATAAGTCTATTTCATCGTGCTGGAGTGCCGCCTGCCGCCATCTCGGAGCTCCGCCATGGACGCGCCGACGGCCGCTGCCCTCCGTTGACCCGATTTGGGTCGATGCCGCCCAAATCGGAGGCTGCCCTCCACTCTGCTGCCCGCCTGCATCGGCCTGACCCGACGAATCCCGTCTGCTGCACCTCGACGAGACATCCCCGGCAGCATCCCGGCCTCCCTGACGGCATGACCCTGCACGACGTTAACTCGCGGACAACACGCCGCGGTGCGCGACGCGTGCCAGGGACGCGGGCGGAGCGGATTCGCGGACGGCGCGCGACGTCTGGCGTTGTGCCAGGGACGCAGGAGGAGCGGATTCCCCGCCGACGAGGCGCGCGGGGAATAGGCCGCGCAGGGGCTCCGGTAGCCAGCCTGCGCCCATGGAGGACGACGGCGTCGCGCTCCGCTCGCTGGACCTGCCGGTGCGGCACGCGTACAAGCGCAGGGAGCACGGCGGCCCCTGCCCTCCTCCCTCGGCCTCCCCTGCGCCACGACCCATCGCGCGCTAACTGCTCGCCGACGCGGGCGCGACGCGACGTCGTGGGGCGCGGGAAGCGAGGCGCGGCTTTCTGGAAGGTGGACAGCGGGGAGGCCACAGCCACGAATGGCGGACGGCTTGGGGCGCAGACGTCGTGACTCGTGAGGCGCGGCGTCCCCTTCTCGCCGGCGAGGAACGCGGGCGCGCTGGGCTGCGGCGTGACTCCAGCAGCTTGCCACGTGTTCGATTAAATGACTCCGGGGAGAGAGGAGAGATGGGGAAGGAAAGGGTGGTGAGGTGGCATGGTAGGGCCCACGAGAAAGGAATAATCTTAACTTTCTTGCAGTTTTTGCTTTGATAATCTACCTTTTTTTACAGTTCTTTTTTTTTGCGAGACATTTTTTTTTCAGTTCTATGTTACATATTGTTGGATTCGTAAAAAGAAATAGTTTTTTTAATGAGGTTTATGGGAGATGAACACCGTTGGGATGGAGTGTAGGACGCTTTCCCCCCATTTGAGAATGGTGAACTATTTGCCTGTACCAAATAAGGTATCATGTGTGATGTATGTAAATGCTGTAAAATATATGAATACCATTATGATTGAAACTAAAGTACTAGCCTCTTGCAATTTGTATATGAAATAATTGTTGGCTAGTTTTGTGACTTGACTGTTTGTTACCTTGGCAGCTATTAGGGGAAGAATCTGCTGACATTGATATTGCCCTGGATAATATGACGGGCCAGAATTTTGCTGTAAATGTAAATGAGTACACAGAGTTGATAGGGGAGGAGCAGGCAGATGCCATTGTTATCCCGAGGTATGCGATTCTTTTTATGCTAATTCTTATGAGTAATCCTGTCAAAAAAAGTCTTATGTGACATTGAACATATTCAGGACTCATACTTGACAAAATAAAGGACTTCTGGCGGGTGGCACTCCATATATCCATGCTCCTATCCAGAAGCTGAAAATGCTGGTGACACCATCAGTCAGAAGAATGAGCTAGCTGCATTGGAGGAGAGAAGTACATCGAAGTTCAGCGTTTCATATCTGGTCAAGGTGAAGTAAATGATGGTTGCTGAGTTTACGATTTTCCCACCATTGCAAGAGTGAAGATATTCATATCACATTTTAATACTTCAGGTCTCGATGGGGTGTGGAAGTGGAAGGGTCAAGCCAGGTCCACTGATTGGAGAATGGGTATGCACCCTTGTAAGTGATCACATCAATTGTAGTCTTAAAAGATCTTAACGCAACCACCATTCCTTGTCACAGAAACAGCGTGTGTTCAAGTGGCAGCTTGTGCATCCGAATGGAACCGTGGATGATTGCATTGATTGGATGAAGCAGTCATTATCAAAACGCCAGAAATTATAATTCAGCATCTGATCTGCTCATAAAACTGAAGTCACTTTAGAAGCTGTCTTTCTGCTATGATATTGGCCGTGCCGTCCTTGTTCATATCATCATTTTTCCCCCTGCATCAAGATACTTGGCGAAAACCTATACCCACTGGTGGAGCAACTGGAACCAAATCAAGCTGCCAAGGTCACCGGAATGCTTCTGGAGATGGATCAGACAGAGGTCCTGCATTTGCTCAAGTCCCCATAAGGCTCTCAAATCCAAGGTTACTGAGGTGATGGTTGTTCAGAACAGTTTGAAAAAGCAGCAGAATCCAAACACGCGAGTGGGGTAGCATGGATGTGTTCTGATTAAACTAGAAGTTAATACATTTACCGGGGAACAGCTGGTCAGATCTTCATACCCTTCTTTCCAAAACAAGTTCATATTTGCTTCATTTGACCGAGATTTGTTGATGCTCCCAAGTTCGTACTGAAAAGCCTTTCAAAAAAAGTTCGTACTGAAAACTGAGTTGCAAATTCCATTTACTTAGATGCGCCCTGCTGTGGCATGGTTCCCTGACTACCAATATACCCTCCTATGGCTCCTCAGCATCTCTTCTATATGCAAGTCTTGCCGACTATGATACCCCCTCAGGTGACATCGAAGCTTTATTTTCCCTTTAATTTGAATTTAGCATCACTCTCTAGTTAATCCCTCCAGTTTTTAAAAGAGGAGCATATTTCCGTTTCCTGTGCAGATTATAGCTAGCAGTAGTTGTGTTGTCAGGTTCTATGGTCATTTCTTTTTATCATATTCGGTATGGTTAAAAGGGCACACAAAGTGGGATTAGTTGATTATGTTTGGTTCTGTAGTTCAATTATCCTATTAACTTTCCCCTGTAAATTGGAAATGTACTGCTGCTCATAGCATTGATGTCACTTGAGCATATAATAGAAGCTGTCTTCCGCTATGATATGGACTGTGCTATCCTTTTTCTTATATTCATTTTTCCCCCTGCATCTAGATACTTGGCGAAAATCTGTACCCACTGGTGGAGCAACTGGAACCAAACCAAGCTGCCAAGGTCACCGGAATGCTTTAGGAGAGGGATCAGACAGAGGTCACCGGAATGCTCTCAAGTCCGAGGTTGCTAAGGCGATAGATGTTCAGCCTTCAGAGCAATGTGACCCAGCAACAGAATCTGACAGAAATTTATACATTTACTGGGGGGCAGCTGGTCAGTTATCTTTATACCCTTCTTTCCAAAAACAAGTTGTAATATCTGCTTGATCTGACAGAAATTTGCCGATCTGTGCTTGCAAGTTCTAAATTCGATTCTGAATAGCTAATTTGTTAAAGCCAGCAGGCTAAGATTATATCTGAATTTATCACGAGGATAGAATATACTCTCCCCTTCGAGAATGTATTCATTTTCCATTGGACACTTTTCACCCAAGAAATTTCTTCAGGCGGAGGAGCTTGATATTCTGACATCGTGTCCAAACAGTCAAATCTTAGATGTAATGGGTTGCTATATGTTTCACTCCAGCATATGTATTACCGGTTTACCACTCTCTCTCTCTCTCTCTCTCTTTTGAGGAAGTTGTGAGGGGTGGCACCTACCTATTTTCATTTAAAACCAAATGCAATACAAAGTTGTAAAATGTAAACATTATCAGACGGCAAGTATTATGAACAAAAAGATTTGAAGTTACAAGCGTTATGCAAACAACTACTACTCAAGTTGGTACAAAAATGCTTTGGTTCTTACTCCGAGATATTTCTTAATCGATATTCTTTCCAAATTCAACACGAGTTGCCTCTACAAAATTTGTTGAGGAAATTACTTTCTTGGCCCTAAAAAAGTTGTCTCTTCCTTTCTTGGCCTTAAAAGTTTTGAACTTCCCTGTATGAACCAAATTTCATTTTAGGTTCCTTATATGGCCTTCCATCCAACTCTGTCAGCTTCCACCGTCAAATAGCCATTCAAAACACTGCAAAATGACGCTATTACCCTCACCTTTCCCTTTCGTCTAAAAAAAAAAGAAAAATCCTCATCGCGATGCCATCTCGCCACCGAAGCTGCGCCCGTGCCTAACACCAGGAAGAGGAGCATCGCGTCAGAGCTCCACGCGGTCGCGCCAAGCTTCGTCTAGGCAGTCCCTCACCGGAGGTCACGCAGGTGGGGGCGAGCTAGACTGGGCGAGGCAGCAGCGAGCTGGAGCAGGACGGCGGCGAACCAGGAGTCGGGCGCAGGCGAGCGGGCCTCGGCAGGCAGCAGCGAGCGCTCAGGCGAGCCTGCGACGCGGCTGTAGCTCGTGCTCAGGCGAGCCTTGCCTGGGCGGACCTGCTTCTGACGCTGAGCCAGTGGAATTTCACCATTGTCGATCTACTTTAGTACATACAGACGAGCGGTATTTTTCTTCTTAAAAAATCTGATGAGTGATCTTCAAGCGCCACTAGAAATCCAGCTTGCGCAGTTAGCATGGACTTCGTTAGCAGGCCGGCGCAGTTGGCGAACCTCGTGGAGGCAGGTCCATGGCATCGGACACGCTCCGATGTGCTGCTCGTCCTCGAATCCTTCACCCCCATGGCGGCGCCGGCGAGCTCCGATGAAGAGGCCAGGCAAGGCCGCAGCTGCAACCAAGCGCACAGGTGCAGGTCCGAGAAGAGGCCAGGCTAGCGCCGGCAGCGAGCCTGCACCAGGCCTGCGCGACCTGCATGTGCTCGTGCGTGAGGATGAAGAGGATAGAAGGGGTAAAATGATCATTTGGTTCTCCAGTTAACACCATTGCAAGTCAAAAATCACGGTAGGGCCATAAAAGAAATGAAAAATAACTTTTGGTTCATATAAGGAAGTTTAATTTGAAAAGGGCCAAGAAAGGAAGAGGTGACTTTTTTTGGGCCAAGGAAGGAATTCTCTCAAATTTGTTTTGCCTCTAAAAAAAATCGATGCGAGTGCAATATGGAAGATCTTTCTGAAGATAAACATGACCAGAAGGGGCTCATGATCCATACTGAGATTTTGTGAAGCGCGGCGGGGGAAACATGAAATTGTTTAATGGTGGATTGGCATCAAGCCCAACAAGTTTAAAGAGTGCGACGCATGGCCGGCTCGTCGCCGCCGACGAGACGAGGCGTCCAACCTTCACTGGTCGTGAACCCACTCAATGCCGGGCAGCTCCACAAAACGGATGCAGGACGCCAAGGACGCGTGAGGAGGTGACGCGAATTCGTTCATGGTGTTGTGCAAAAACGTATGAGCCGATCGTTGGAAATTTGAATGGATTGATGATAATGTATTGATTCGAACAGTGAACGAGCAGTGCCGAGTTTTGTGCCAGTCGGAATTATACAACACGTGAAGCACGCACCGTTTTGTACCGCGGCAACCCCGCACCGCACGGATCCGACTCGGAGGTCGGAGCACGGTCTGGCAGCGTTCAATCCCGTAGCCGCGGCGCCTCCCGCTATAAATTCACACGGCCTGGCCCGCGGTCAAAGCAGAGCAGAGGAGGCGGGCGCCTCACACACCAAAACAGAGTAAGAACAGGGGAAGCTCCCCTGTTTCTCGAGGGAGGCTTACCCGCCGTCGCTAGGGTTAGAGAAATCACAAATTTTCCCCGCAGGCGCCGCCGGCCGCCGCCGTGGCAGCCGACATGGAAGCGGCGAAGGGCGAAGTCACCGGGTCCGGATCCGGATTTGATTCAATCGACGGCGTGGACCGCGATTGGTCCGCGTTGCCGGAGGACATGCTGGTCATCGTCCTGAGGGCGATGCACGTCGCCGATGCCATCCGCTCCGGCGCTGTCTGCACCTCCTGGTACGCGGCGTACGCTTCCTTCCGCCGCCGCCTCCTCCCGTCGCCGAGGCAGCCGCCCTGCCTGCTCTACGCCAGCGACGCCGCCGGCCCCTGTGCCGCCGCACTCCACTGTCCCGCCACCGGCGCTACGCTCCGGATCCCATTCCAGCGGCCGCCGCTCCCCCGCCGGCCGCTGCTCGGCTCTAGGGACGGCTGGCTGGTCACCGCCGACGAGGCCTCCAACCTGCACCTCCTCAACCCCGTCACCGGCGCAGAGGTCGCGCTCCCGCCCATCACCGCGCTCCACCACGTGGAGAGCTTCACCGACGACCAAGGTAACCCCATGTACAACGTCTATGAGAACCTGGGGGGTGACAGCCCCATTACGCGCCGGGACTTGGTCGACAAGGAGCCGACCGACCTGGAACCTCACCGGGCACACGAGTTCATGTACTACCGGGTCGTGCTCTCGGCCAGCCCGTCCGCCGGCCGCGCCTGCATCGTGCTGCTGCTGCACAGGCCGCAGGGCGAGGTCTCCTTCGCAAGGCTCGGCGACGAGCGGTGGACGTGGGTCCCGCCGGGCGAAGACACCGGCCTCCGGCGGAGATACGGCTACCGCGACGCCATGTACAGCGCCGTCGACGGTTTGTTCTACCTTCTCCAATTCGACGCCTCCATGTTCAGCTTGGACCTTAACGGGCCGTTGCCGGTTGCCTGTGAGGTCCTCAACGGAGTTCCCAAATCTGTCAACCCGAGGAAGTACCTCGTGCAGACACCAACCGGTGACATCTTGCAAGTCTGGAGACTGAGGAAGCACGTCGACTCACCAACTCCGGTGGAGCTTCCACCCGACTACGTGGACGACGAAGAGTTCACCCAGGACCCGCTTTTGGAGCTCAAAACTCTTGATATGCAGCTCTACAAGGTTGACCTCCAGCACCGAAGGGTGCAGATGATCAAGAGCTTGCCAGACCATGCATTGTTTCTTGGGTTCAATGGCTCAATGTGCCTCCTGGTTAAGGATTTTCCCGGATTGAAGCCCAATTGTGCTTACATAACTGATGACTGTGAGGAGTATGTCAATACGTTGAAGTATAACCGGCGAGAAATTGGTATTTGGAGTATTGCAGAGCAAAGCATGTCAAGACTTGTTGATGTCTCTCCAGTTATTTATCCTTGGTTGAATTGGCCATCTCCTATTTGGATAAAACCCTCCCTTTTCTAGTCGGTGGAGGATGCTCTCTAAGTTCTTGTACTATCTTAATAATTGTTACAAGAGTTTTCTGCTCAAATATGAACCGTATTTATAAATGTGCCGAGTTCCTCAATCTTTTTACTCAGCTCAGATAATATCTTTATCTGAGCTACTTAGGATGCTATCTTTATCCGGATCTAGATAAGTGTTTCATTCTTTCCTCTTCTTTTTGTCATGTAGTATTGTAATACGATGTACCATTGTTATTGTAAAGTTTAATTAAATTTATTGCCTGAAATTGTTATGGATGATATATAAACTTACTACGATCTGCACATTTGAAGTGAATGGAAAAAAAACAGTTTATTTTTCCGGTTATAAAATGATGCTTGGTTTCTCCAGGATGTCACTTTATTCCGCATGATGTTGAACACATAAGGTGAGATGCCTAATCCTTTTATTTGCTTAGGTGTTTATCTAAAATTAGGTTGTTCCATTCTTCATGTAGATAATCATCTATGAACTTAATCAGCTCACTTCGAGAATACGCATAGACCTTTGTAGGCTGGATGTTTAACGACTTGCTTCTATAACAGGTCCAATTGCTTGATGATAATTGATAAGCATTCTTTTTGTTCAAGAATCAACAAATTGTTGTTACCTACCGCTAAAATTACTGTATGGTCTCTACACACCAGGGAGCAGCTACCATACTATGAACCCTCTAATTGCTCCAATCACTGCTCCTCCTTGTCCATCCCTTGTTGCATTGGAGAACAAATGTGTCTCCGACGTCTTTTTTAAAAGTTATAAGATAAATAGCATTGCCAGTGCATGAAAGAAATTATGTTACGCAGATAGGCACAGGAGTAAGCGATCTGTTTTGAATATTTTGAGTGGCTTCTTGAAAACTGTTTTTTGTTTTATTGGACTGATAGTTTTTTTTTGGGTGGGGGGGGGGGGGGGGGGGGTGGGGAGGGGAATTCACTACTAAACGACTTGCTGTTTTTTCCTGCCATCCTTCCACAAAACTAAAAATATTGGCTCTTGGCGATGTTTATATGCAACTACAGTCTACAGGCCTATTTCGTTTCTAGCCACACTTTGGCACGTCCGTATGACCAATAGTGGCATGACAAAGTGTGACTATGAACCAAACATGCCCGAATGACAGTCTTGGTTCGCAGAACTACTCTTTGGATAGAGCTTTCCAGTATGCACTCATGTTGGAATAGCAGGCGGAATTTTCTAGAACCTAAAGAAGTTACATATGTTACCAATGGATGTTTAATAGTCGGCGGAATCTCCGAGAAAACCAGCTTGGAGCGGTGATGTTTGGTTCCATAACCAACTTTTTGAGGATGGGCAAATTTGGGAGACGATACTCAAGTAAGATTCTGGGAAGATGTGTGGTTAGAAATGACCATATTTAGGGACCAATACAGTGGCATGTATGATATATAGTCAGGTGAAAGAGTGCGACAGATGCAAGTGTGTTGCAATCCAACCCTCTAAGGGCTCCTTTGGAATGCAGTAATCGCAAAACACAGAAATAGGAAAAACGTAGGAATTTGATAGGAATGCTTATGTAAAATAAAGGATTATAAAACATAGGAATATGGAGTGAAAGTTTGTTTGGATGAGGCATAGGAAAAGTGAAGGAATCCTTATGGAGGAATGTTGAGAGTGAATAAAAAATCATACTAATTGAGTGATTTGTGTGGGTGTTCTCTCCTGTTGTGTGCAACGATTGGGCCATGTGAGAAATAATGGAGCACTAGCTAGCAGCTGCAGCATTGAGCTCCTCGTTCTTCGTGCAGGAATTTTTTCCAAAATCTCTGAGTGGATGCTAAAAATTCCTATGGAATCGGCCTTCAAAGGAAATATTCCTATGGAATAGTAGTGCTATTTCCTACCAGCCAAACCATAGGATAGGAAATTTTTCATTGGAAACAGTATTCCTTTAAAATTCCTCCAGAATTCCTGTAATCCAAAGGACCCCTAAATGTTTCTTTCTAAAGGTCGCTAATAGGGGACAACCTTGTAGCTTGGCAGCAGTTAGTAGCCAAGGTTTTGAATACCCAACTTTCTCCCACCAGAAAGACACATTTAGTTGGTCATTGCAACAAAACGGGAAATTCACAGTTTGGTCTATGTATAGAGCAATGGTAGCATCCAATATTTGTACATCACAAATGTATCATTTGGAAACTAAAATTACCCTTGAAGATAAAAAAAAATATGTGGTGCTTATTTAAAGGCATTGTACTGACCAAGGATAATTTGGCAAAGCGACAATTGAAAGAATGTTTAAAGTGCTGTTTATGTAACCTTAATGAGAACATACAACATCTCTTCTTTGATTGCTGCATAGCCAAACTTATATGATGAATTGTGCATGTTTCTTTTAATATCACACCTCCAACAAGGGTAGAACATATGTTTGATGATTGGCTTTGAGCTTGGATAGGAAACAGTGCAAAATCTTGGTTGGAACTTGTTCTTTATGTTGGGCATTTTGGTAATGCAGAAATGATGCGGTTTTTAATATTGCATAAACTGTTACTCCCATGCAGGTTATCTTCACAGAAATGCATTGGATCCGTCTCTGGGAGCTACTATAGAGGAAGAGGAGCGATCTCAAATCTTTTGGGGATGTCGTGTGCTTGAAACCACGGTCATGGACGTTTTGCGAGAAAGTAAGAGACTTGGTTATGGATAGAGAAGTTTCAATGGTTTATGTTAGTGTGCTTGTTGTTATTTCAGCATGTATTTGGACTTGGTTTGTAGTAATGAACATCTATCTATATCTTTTTTATAAGTGCAACCAACTAAGAACCTTTAACTCTTATTTCTGTGCAACCACGTTGAGCCACGTCATCTCAAATGTTTACCACCGTTAGATGCTCACCTCCATTCAAATCCGTCCTTTCATTTGAGTGAGTGGTAACTGAACATGCTTAATGAGTAGCTGCTGCAGAAAGCAGCAACAAATTTTTCTCAAAATCAGGATCAATTCAAACCGTCAGCCATGTCACTACAACCAGCAGTCGGCGTGGAGGGGCACTGCTGATGTTGGTGGTCGCCGACCTGGTAGTAGGTTGCTTCGCTCCGGCAGACGTACGCCTTGTGCGCTCATGGAGGCACAAGGTACGGAAGCGGCGACGGATGGAGCAATCAATCTGGTTCTGAACCATTGAAACCGTAGAACAGACCAGCCCGGCCCACTGTACTACACCTCTCAAAATCGTTGAAAACCATACCAGCCCAGCTAGAACCGCCTCCTAACGGGTCGGTTCCTAAACCAGCCTAAACCGACATAAACCGTGGTTGAACAGGGCCATCTAAAAAACAAATATGAATCAGTTCTTATCGGATCGTACCACCTGCTGCTCACGGAAATTCGTTGCATCTCGGCGAGGCACCTCGTATTGACATTCTGAGACGCAATTGAGAACAGAAAATCTTACAGCGCCAATCTCTGCCAAATGCAAACTTACCAGTCTGCTCAATCACGAATTTCAAAGTTACGCACTGCCAGGAGAAACACAGCTCAAGCGTGGCGCCATGTAAAACATTCTGTCGTGTTAGTACTCCCAAAGCATTCGTATGACAAAAGGTGGGTTCATATTGGGTATAGCAGCTACTGTGAGTGTTTGGTTTCTTCTAGTCTATAATTGATTATTTGAATGTTAAACTTTGGAGCACCTAGTCTATCATACCAGGCCAATTTTGCTGTTCCTAACCAGAACGCTTCAGAAAGGCCGCTAACCCAATTTACCCTTAGCATTCATTCTTATAGCAGCATGACAACGGCAGATGCAAAGGACCTCTTCCCAATTGAATCGAAACTAAGGACTGACCAGCCGGAGCTCGCACTGTAGACGTCAACCTATAGCAAAAGGGAGCTATCTTAGAACATAACACAGGTTTCAAAACAAAGGTAAAGTAACTTATCAGTGCCTGGTTACTTACAGTATCCAGAATCTGCCCACTGGACTACGTCCAACCAATCAGGAACAAACTATCGTTCAAATAAACAGCAGCAGCATATCCTCTTGGTGTGTGCATCGGATCAGCCATCCTCCAGGCGTTCAGGCGAGGATCATAGATCTCTACGCTAGAGACCATACTTTCCCCATCATACCCTCCCATAGCATGTCTGAAAAGTAAGTCAACATGTCAGATAAATTTCTTGCCAGGATTTAATACAACGATGCTCCTAGTAGTCTTTTCAGAAAAGATTTATTAGAGAAGTTACTGACAGCGCTTCGCCCAGTACAGTTAATACATTGCATCCTCTCCTTGTATTCATACTTGGAAGCTTAACCCAGAAGCCCTCCCTTGGATCATACCTTTCTGCTGTTCTGTTTCTGTATATAACGTGTTTGTTGTTGTTAGCCTCAGAAGTAACTTATGGAGTGTAGCATGTATATAATGAAGGAAAGTGGTTGACAGATCTTACTCCATGTACATGCTTCCATCATATCTACAAGCTGTATAGATGACACCATGCATTTCCACATCAGAAAGAGCAAATCGCTGAAACATAATCACTAAACTAAGATATTCGTTTCAAGATTATTCGACTTCATGAATTTTGCTCTCTTAATTGTGTTAGTATTGCAAAAAAATAGTTCAGTAGCCTTACCCAGCTGTCCTACTGGTACATACTAGAAAAAGTCTAGGCAAGGTATGTAAACATTTATGCAATGAACAATGAATTATCATGAAGTATGAATGTTAATGCAGAAGGTGAACACCATAGGCTGCTGAAAAAAATATTATAGTATCAAAGTTACATAGCTTAAATAAATGCATATTTCATATATGTTCTTAGTTTTCAGGGTCATTTAGCTTATCAGCAAATAAACATTCCACGTGGAGTAAAAGTTCAAGAAAAAATGGATACACAGTCAACGCTGTTCAAGGAAAAGTACTACACTGAAATATGTATTAAGCAAGGTAATTATGCAACCGAGAGGCTGAAAGCGTACAGAGGACAGCATTGATGGACTGCAAATCCATTTTCCAAGATATGGATCAAACACCTCAACTTCTGAAAAAGTTTCATTTCCATCTCCTCCATCAATAGCATAGATTTCATACTTAAGACTGATTCCAGCAAGACTTCCTTTCATACGGTTCAATGAGGGGCATTCTGCCCATTCGGTATTCCTTAAACTGTAGCATTCCACTAACCGGAAAAGAAGATAGAGAAGTAAATAACTGCAGCTCAAATTCCAAGCTTGCAAAAAATAAGTTGGGGAAGCATATATTAAGACATTATACCTGTGTTATACCATGACATAGCATCTCCACCACCAAAAGCAAATATATGACCGTCCAATACAGCAGCAGGTGCATAGGAGCGAGCGGAACAAATTGGTGAGACCCACCAGTACGTCTTTATCAGGAGTCAAAGAATCAAGAGATGATAACCAGGTCACACCATTATAACCGCCGATCAGGAATATTGATGGCTTGGCCAGGAATTTGAATTGTAAATCATCCACAAGGTATTCCAGTTGCTGTACTTTTATTCCTGAGTCTTCAACTACTTCCCTCATTGAATGTATATGTTGATCTGACCCAATCTGGAAAAAAAAGGAACATTAATCTGCGGAGACAGTTTGCATAAATGACAAAATAGTGCTAGTAGAGATTGTATCATGAATGCATGTGGCAAGGGGGGAAAAAAGACAACATAGATTTGTTAAACTAAGCTGTCCATTTTACTCCATGAGGATCCAAAACGAGAAAAAAAAAGGTTCTGTTGCTAGAGTAAATACTGTATACAGTGGCTAAATGATCCATACAAGATAACACAATGACTGGAGCAGAAAGGAACATGTATGCTGAACTACCCACATCAATTATCTCCACTATTAGAACCACACAAGAAGAATAGAGTCTAAATAAATAAAACTGTAGAATAGAGAAAGTCCTCAACTTTGTTAGTACTTATTGGAACAAAAGTCTAATTCTTTCATACAGGAATAAAAGTACCAACTGTTTGAATATTGATTTAACAATCAAATGAAGGCACCAATCAACTTCTGTCCAATGTTCAAGAAGAAATGACAAACCTGCTTCTTCTCCAATGCTCCAGTCCTCTTGGTTAACTCAGTTATGATTTGTAGCGGCTACAAAATAAAGTAAAACAAGAAAAACATGAGACGACTTCAGCCACTGCATTAGGGGATGGGTTCTGTAATGAAACTGAATACTGAAAAATAAATAAAGTTAACAGTTAGGTAATAATATACCTCACTTGCATCAGCATTCCCATGCCATTCCTGAAACGAGGTTTTATCTTCAATTGTTGCGTCAAATGGGTCACAGCAAAGGTTTGCATTGACCTGTGTTTATTCAGGAACACATTGATCTGAAGTAGAATCAACACAATCCTGGGAAGGTAGTGTGGACTGCTGCTGAAGAGAACACATTTCTTTCAGCTTGTTCAGGACAGTCAGTTTTTCAGGAGTTAACCCTTCACCACCTGGGCTATTGTGAACTGCACTCTCTATTACATCGACATTAGCAGCACCTGTATGCTCATTATGTGAGGTCACAAGCATTGATTCATACATAGTGCCCTTTTCTCCACTCAGAGGATTGACAGCTGGATGATTGCATTCAACATGCTGCATTCGTTGGTCAACACTTTTGACTAAAGACCTCTGACTGACCGCATCTGGATTTGAATGAGGACCAAATTGGTTTTCAGAAACATCATCATCCAAATCATCCCAATCAGAAACTAGCTCACAGGATTGACAAGCATTGAACAGAAATAAAGGCAATCCAGGTTTGATATTCCTCATGTACGAATAGTGGACTGAAGGAAGGCCTATTAACATCTGCACAGGAAGGAAAAGAGTTAAGACAAGATATTCAACAAGATGTTAACATTTCATGAACTAATCATTTAAATCACTGTGCAAAGCATATATCATAATACTTTCTTAATAAAATTGGCACGACACTGTACTTAAAGATTATTCACGGATTCAAGGAATGGACAGGCAACTGAAGTTCTATACTTTCCTAAGAAGCAAAATGGTCCATCCTAAGATAAAAGAGGACTTTGTGTCAAAGCATTTCTAGTTTCCTACACTACTGTAAGATGATAGGCACTAACTTCGTTAAGGATGCATATCTGGATCCCAAATACATGAATATATACAATTTATATCACAATGCAACTCAAAATTTCATTTATTATGATGCATAAATATCTAAGGGGGCAAAAGCTGTGAAAGAATCCAGGATATTGCAACCAACTTTATTCAAATGTTGCTAGATCCAATGTTTTATCGGCATTGCGGCATATCACGGTTTCATATGTATTAGTTGTTCTGGTATAGGGGAAAAGAAAGCAGGCTGATGCACTCTCTTAGTACCTAGTATCTGAAACTTCTTCCAGCATGATGCACTCGGGCTCACATCTTCTGTTACGTCCTCAATCTGTATGATTGCAGTAAATACCTTTGTTTCAGAATTAAATATTTGCACCACGAGAATTCCATGAATCAACAATACTCCATGCGGATCCAAAACGAAAAAAAAAAGGTTAACAGTATTGTATACAGTGGCTAAATGATCCATACAGGATAACACAATGATCCAACAGAAAGGAACATGTATGCTCAACTATCCACATCAATTATCTCCACTATTGGAACAACAAGAAGAATAGTCTCTAAATAAATAAAACAGTAGAACAGAGAAAGTCATCAGATTAATTAATTCTTGTTGGAACAAAAATATAATTTCTTTCATATGGGAACAAAAATACCAATTGTCTGACTATTTAACAACAAAATGAAGGCACTAATCAATTTCTTTCCAATGCTCAAGAAGAAATGACAAACCTGCTTCTTCTCCAATGCTTCTGTCTTCTTGGTTAACTCAGTGATGATTTGTAGCAGCTACAAAATAAATTAAAACCACAAAAAAAAAAAGAGAGAGAGAGGACTTCAATCACTGCATTAGGGGATGGGTTATGAAATCAAAATGAATACTGAAAAAATAAAGAAGGTTAACAGGTAATAATATACCTCACTTGCATCAGCATTCCCATGCCATTCCTGAAACGAGGTTCTATCTTCCGCTGTAGCACCAGATGGGTCACAGCAAAGGTTTGCATTGACCTGTGTTTCTTCAGGTACACATTGATCTGAGGTAGAATCAACACAGTCCTGGGATGGTAGTGTGGAATGCTGCCGAAGGGAACACAACTCTTTCAACTTGTTCAGGACAGTCAGTTTTCCAGAAGTTAACCCTTCACCACTTGGGCTATTGTGAACTGCGCTCTCTATTATATCAACATTTGCAGCACCTGTATGCTCATTATGTGAGTTCACAAGCATCGATTCATCAAGATGTTAACATTTCAAGGACTAAGCATTTAAATCATTGTGCAAAGCATATATCATAATACTTTCTTAATAAAATTGGCAGGATACTGTATTTAAAGATTATTCACGGATCCAAGGATTGAACAGGAAACTGAAGTTCTATACTTCCTTAAGAAGCAAAACGTTACTGGTCCATCCTACGGTAAAAGAGGACTTCGTGTCAAAGCGTTACACTAGTGTATGCTGATAGGCCACTTAAGGTTGCATATCTTGATCCCCAATACATGAATATATACAATTTAAAATCATAGTGCAATTAAAATTTTCATTTATTATGATGCACAATTATGTAAGGGGGCAAAAGCTGTGAAAGAATCCCCAGGAAAGTGCAACTAACTTGGTTCAAATGTTGCTAGCTCCAATGTTTTATTAGCGTTGCGACATATCATGGTTTCATATGTATCAGCTGTTCTGGTATAGGGGAAAGGAAAGCAGACTGAGTACCTAGTATCTGAAAGTTGCTCCAACATGATGCACTCAGTCTCACATCTTCTGTTACGGCCTCAATCTGTAAGATTGCAGTAAATAGCTTTGTATCAGAATTAAACATTTGCACCACGAGAATTCCATGAATCAACAATACTATGAGCTCTACTTCAGAAATTAGGGAATCCGAACCAAACACAGAACAACTTACAATGCCGAAATCTCTTCTGATGGCTCTTCCGGTCCACCACGGTCGCAAACCAGTTCCTGCAAACACTACACTCTGATCGCTTGCGTTTGTTCCGCATAATCTGCCTGTGCTTATCCTGTTAGTGGTTCCTGATACTGGCAACCCTGTAGGTCTTAGCCTCCGCTGGGTTCTTACCCATCTCGAACAGGGCAAGCATGCATTCCATGCATGGTTGCTCGCCCTCGGGTGCAGCGGCGAACGCCGCCCGCACGGCAGCGATGAAGATTGCTGACGGCGACCCAGGGCCGTCGGAGTCTTCTGAATCCTGCAGAGCGGCAGCGGCGGGAGCGTCTTCTTCGTGCGGACCGGCGGCGGGGAGCGCGCCGTCGTCGTCGTGCAGCCCGGCGGCGGGGGCCGCGTCGGCGTCCTGCGGCGCCTCTTCAGCCTCCTCATAGAACCCCTCGCCGCCGATGTCACCATCCATGCGGCCGGAGGTGAATCCAGAGCAGGCGAGAAGGCTCTGCGAGAAATTGCGGAGGGCAATTTGGGTTGGAGATTGGGGTGGGGAAATCTGCTTCGAGATTTGCTGAATGGGGAGGGGAAATGTGGAGGAGGGCGACCAATGGGGAGGGTTTTGTTTCCTGAGCCGCGAAGAGTCGGTTCGGTGCGGGTCAGGGCAACGGGCCTTGGCTGGGTAATTACTGGGCCGGGTCTGGAACTACTAGGGCGCCGACACTATATACTACAGTTTTGCTCCTCCGCCAGTCACTCAATTGACGGAATCCATCAGACTTTGTATAACATTTTTTGACCGACACTATACATAATATTTTTCCATAAAAAGGTTGTATAACGTTTTTTGACCGAATAAGATGTATAATATTGTGAGGTTAAATTTAGCGGATTTATAGGGGATGGTGAGGACTCACCAAGTAAGAGCATCTTCAGCAGTTCCTCTAAAATCCATGCATTAAATCTCAGTATAGGGGAAGCATCAAATCTAATTCTCAAATCTCAGTATAGAGGAAGCATTAAATCTAATTCTAAGATTTGATGCATGGTTACTCGAGCAGTTCTTGATGAGGACACGACGACGGTGCTGGAATTTGTCTCAATCTTTCACGGCACTAGATTTCAGTGGCAGCTATTTCTTTCAATTCAAATTAATATTGCAGCGGCATGACTTGACAGTATCAGAGTAGTGCGGCAACAGAGAATAATATATCGCTTTTCAAATTGCCAAACAGGAAAACTAGCAAGACAAATCCTTCGTCTGATCAAGCTTTAACTATTTATTTAATCAACCAAGCAGAGTAGCAGTTCCACGAAGGCACCAGTAAAGTAACAGATCAAGCTCAATTTCCAAGATAAAGATGCAGTACTTGCGCATAATTAGAGAAGTAGATAACTAAGGGAATTAACTTGCAAACCAGAAAGATCAACACGCCAATGCCCTAATTCTTCTTCCACCCGTGCTTCAAATCACAATCAGAAGAAGAGGAACTCCAGTTCGGAAGACCAAGATGCCCACCCAGAACATAGACCCCTGATCACGCTCTCCTTAATCAAACGAGCATCGATGGTTGCCGTCAGTTCCTGTGATTTGTGTACTCTCCCCTGCTGCTCTGTGCTACTGAAGAACGGGTGTGAAAGGCACACAAATCATCCAAACAACACCCTTAATCTACAGAACTGCAAGTGCAAGGCTCGGCCGCAATCAACAATGCGATATATGGTTTATTTATGGAAGGGACAAACTTGGAAGCCTTATGTTGGAATGTACGGGGCCCTAAATTCAGTGGCAAGATGCACTACTGTCCACGAAACAATTTCAGCCACCTTCTGCCACATACCTTGTCTCCAGAAGACTAAATTGCACAACGTTGATGCTACGCTCGCCACATATTTGGGCGCCTTCAGACTGAGGAATTTTGCTTTCAAGCCGTCAAAGGGGAACACGAGGAGGGATCCTCCTACTGTGGAATGACGAACACATAGAAGTTCAGAATGTGTGCATCGGCAGATATTCCTTGTCAGCAGAGATAACAACCCGGTGATGCGGCACTTCCTTCCTCCTAACAACTGTATATGGCCCAACAAGAAGCTCCGAAAAGGAAGCCTTTTGCCAACACAAGAGAAGGATTAGACCACCGCAAGGGCAAAAGTGGCTTATTGTGGGTGACTTCAACCAGATTTATAAAGCGAGAGACATGAATAATACAAACATCAATCTATGATAATTGTGGTGTTTTCGGGCGGCAATCAACCACTGTCAACTACGGGAAATACACCTGCAAAACCAAAAATATACTTGGAGTAACAAGAAACGGAAACCAACTCTCGTTCGACTAGACCGCATTTTCTGCAATGAGGAATGGGATTTGGCTTTCGATCAACATGTTCTACACGCTCTGGCCACTTTGCTGTCAGACCATTGTCCTCTCTTACTATCCGACCAGGCAGGGCCGAGGCCGCCTCGCACATTCAGGTTTGAGAACTTCTGGATTAAAATTCCAGGATTCCAAGATGTCATAAAGGAAACGTGGCAGCAGAACAACAACCAAACTGAATCGATGCACCACTTTGGCCAAAAGTTGATAGGCAAAGCAATTACGACAGTGGAGTCGGACGATACTGTCGGAAACAAAGCTGAAACTACACATGGCGATGGATGTCATCCTGCAGCTGGACATAGCACAAGAAAATAGAGAACTTACACATGAGGAGTTCAACCTCCGTGCCAACCTCAAGAGCTAGAAGAGTGAGGGGCCATCAGTCATAGAAAGGTCAAGGAAAAGACAAGCTTCTCGAATCACAAATGTTAAAGAAGGGGATGCCAATACAAAAAAAATTTCACCTACGAATGAATGCAAGAAGAAGGAAGAAATCACATTCAGAGGTTGCGCAAGACAACAGTTGGGCAGTTATTCATGAACAAAAGGAACAAGTCATACTCAACCACTTCAACAGTGTAATGGCCAAACCACAGCCGCATAATAGGGACATCAACTGGACAAACATGGAAATCCAACTGACCGAGCTACCAGCTTTGGATGAACCGTTCTCTGAAGAAGAGGCACATAGTGCCATACATCAACTGCCTTCAGACAAAGCCCCGGGGCGAAATGGTTTCACAATCAATTTTTTCAAATCATGTTGGGAAATAATCAAAAACAACCTCATGGCCGTTATACAAGCTTTGTATGATCAATGTTGCATTAACATGAGATTTCTTAAATCAGCCAATGTTTGAAGAATAGGATGTGGATATCACAACCGGTATACTTCCTCACAGCAATGTAAGTACCAAAAGAGGTTCTGGACAAGCTAGACCATCAAAGGAAGAAACTAATGTAGGCAAATGGAGATAATCTAACTGGCGGAAATTGTAAAGTAAATTGGACACGAACCTGCATGCCAAAAGAGCTAGGAGGACTAGCTAGGGATATTAAATTTGAAGAAATTTGCACGAGCGCTACGCCTATGCTGGTTGTGGCATGAATGGAAGTCTGATGACAAGGCTTGGGTTGCACTTGGAAACCATTGTGGACATTGACAGGCTGCTATTTGCAACCGCCACCTCCATAACCTTGGGGAATGGATCCAAGACGGACTTTTGGTCCTTAGCCTGAATCGGTGGATGCAGACCAAAAGACATAGCGTTGATGATCTACACCATCTCCAATAAGAAGCAAAGAAAGGTCAGAGAGGCACTACACCAAGACACATGGATTAAGGACCTCAACCTCCACGAAAACATTACGCCCCAGCACATCCAACACATCTGGTCAATCTATGGAATCTCGTGCATGATATTCAGCTAGACGAGAGTAGAAATGAAGATATCACTTGGAAGCTAACGAACACAGGACAATACAAAGCCTCCTCACCATACAGAGCACAATTCATTGGATGCTCGCGGGCGACATATGACAAGGTGATCTGGCAGGCTTGGGCGCCACCTAAATGCAAAACTTTTGCTTGGCTGGTTGTTGGTGGTTCTTATGCGTATAATTAAATTTCACTAATTCCGCAAGTGCACGGAACACCATTGTAGCATTTCACCTTGGAGTATTTCAGGGTCATCGTATTTATATTTCCGCAGGGAAGTATAGCGAAAGGAAGTTGAAATGTAGCAAAGTATTGTCCTTATTGTGTAAATAACAAGACTATACTTATGACGAGGGTAAGGTACATGGTTGATATAGGTGGCACTCACAAAATAATCCCAAATAAATAAATGGTAAGAAGAGGTTAAATTGGGAGGACAACGAGTTAGAGAAAAAGATTCCTAAATGTTTATCCTATGTTTATTTACTTATAGTAGTTAGTTCTACAAGATTATTTACTTTAGCTAAGTTCATGCACGTACAAGTCATGTTGTTTTGGGGCACGGACATGCCATGGCTTAATGAACTGATCCTGCTAGTTCACCTTGGGGAACCGACTGCTATTGAGAACCCTGCATGTCTAACCCGGACGTGGTGGATTACAGAGACTGGTGTAGCTGTCACATACACTCGTGGCTACCATCCTCCATGGGGTTATGTGCCAAACGTGCATAGGACAAGCTCTAAGAGCCACGCTTACAACCCACCTAGGTGAACTACCTTGATGAACGGAGCTGTCCTATCTAAGAATATAGCACATATTTCACCAAACGCGGACGCCATCTCTAACGAAGGCACTCTCTCGTATTCTTTAGACACAATCACGAATCCCACAACAAGACTTCTATGGACACTACCTTAACTAAATAAATAAACTTAAATAGAGAATAATGACTAAAAGAAATAAATAAGAATATATTAAAGAAAATATAAATTCTACTAAGAGTTAGGATACAAGAACTATACCAGAACTCCGAGAAAACTTTCGGAACCCCAAGAGAGCTCTCACTCTACTCTACTCTACTCTAACTCCCAAAACAACTCTACTTCTACACTAATGAGTAATGAAATGAAATAAATCTGAGATGGACATTTAATCTGAAGAACATGACTCCCACCACCCGCCCGCGGCAATCCATCGGCGATCCCCTCCCTCCTCCGGTGATCTCCTGCCTCCGTCCACTCCGGTGCTACAGACATGGCAGGCCTCTCAGATCTTGACTTCCTGCCGGGTATAGAATTTAAGGATCTCATGAAAACAAGGTTTGCGTCCCCGGTCCCCCCCCCCCCCCCCCCGCCCCCGCCCCCTAGCTCGTCCTCTGGCTTTCTCCTAGTGGCTTCCTTCAGTCGATCGGCTCTCTGCCTTGATGTGGACTCTGTGTGTCTTGTTCTGCAATCGTGCCTAGGGGGGGGGGGGGGGGGCACAACAAAGGATTTTAGTGTGATTTGGCTCAAGGATTGGTGCTTCCATTTTTCTGTTTCATCAAAAAAATGGGTTTTATGGTTTATCATCTTCGGAAGGTCATTTGCAAGTTGTTTGATTTGCACTTCATGCTCTGGCATAATGGTGGACCGGACTGGGTCCGGGAATTTCAGAAGTGGGAAGCCATTCGGGATGAGGAGTGGCATTTGGTTTCTCGATCCAGAAAAAGCTATGCTTGCTCTGAAATCCGGTTCTTCTCAGGCAGCTCAGAATTTTGCCAAGCCATCTATTTTCTCGAGGATCAATACCCCAATGATTATTATTTGAAGAATTTTGCTGATGAATCTAGATTTATGGTGAACAACAATTTTGCCTGTTGACGGTCGTTAATTACCCAAATTGACCGTCAGCTTGCACACATAATAAAGGGGAAACAAACCATTTCATACTCGCATATGTGTTTAAATAACCTAGTTCCATGTGTCCCCTAGAATTTATGAGTGCATGTGCTTTAATGAAGATATCCGGAGGAATGAAGCCCAAAAGCGACTGAACAACCCAAGATACAAATCGTCGTCACAGAGCGGGCCAAGCCTACAAGAATAAAAGCCCACATTACCAAGCAAACCGACTTATCTTCTGGGCTAACACCAAGATCCAGGCTGAGGAAGCAGAGGGGAGCCCAAAGGCCACCAGAGGGGGTCGGCCGATCCCCCTGATTGACCGACTTGTCAGTGAGGGGTCTCGGGCCCCACCGCCTTTGGTTGGTGACAAATGACATGCCATTAATGTTTATGGCTAAGGGGTGTATAAAGCAAGGGGTACCCTCCCCTACTGGAGGGCACACACATATTTGAAGGATCATTCCTCTCCTCCACTCATAGGTGCTAGAGGAAGGGCTTAGGTAGAGCTAGGCTAGTGTAGTGCTGCTGTAGTAGTGCTCCCAAGTCTTCCTTGCTTGGGGATTGGGTATAGATATATCCTCTCCTTTTGTAAGACTTTGTACTTTATGGATCATCATTCATCATTTAGTTTGTCGTGTTCATATGATCGTTCTTCGTTCATTCATCGTTTATTCATTGTTTGTTCATAGTTCGTTCATCGTTCATTCATCGTTTGTTGATCATAGCCTGATCCCATGCTATGATCAATGCTCTTATATGACTAACTTATTCATCATTCGTTTATGTATCATTTTATGCATGTTTAGGCTATTTGATATATGCTACGGCATCGGTCTAGCGTCCCTCATGGTTGCTCTAGATCAGGATTCACCCCTCGAGCGGTTTAGAGTGTAGTGGGGTGCAATGCTTGCATGGTGCGAGGGTTGTTCATCTCATCGCTAGATATGGCCTCGTCCCACGGTGGAATAAGGGGACGGTGGGCAGGTGGTGACTGCCCTGTTCCATTCTTAGTAGTCCCCCACATTCGGACGAGTCGGTTGGAATTCGTAAATAGACGTTGCCACGTGGCTCCCGCCATGGGGTAGGGCGGTCTCCCGTATGCCTGGGTGGATGTTGTGCAGACTATATGTGTGTAGAGCTGTCCATTAGGTGGATGTTATGCAGACTATATGATGATATATATTAGGAGCCGTAGTACTTAGCTTGTCTTTCTCTACCAAACCTCTACCAAACATTAGGAAGGAACTCCTGTGTATGTCAACACAATCATATTATACCCCCATGTTACTTACCCCTGTATATACAATTGGTGAAGTAATGTCTTATCTAATCATTGAACATGAGTATGGTCTTCACCGCTGTCTTCCCTTGGGAAAACATAAATAATGATATCCTGGAATACTCCAAGGTGAAATGCTACAACGGATATTTTATCCGTGCGCTTGCGGATTATCTTTTATCGTAAGAATTACGAATAAAGCATTTCTGGCATCTGTGCCGATAATGGTTTATTCGGTATGATTTAGCAAGTGTCAACAAGCATTTCTAGCGCCGTTGTTGGGGAAGACATTGGTCAAGATTATACTATAATTGTTCATGATTAACTTTGATATTGCTAAACCATTGCCCATGCAGGCTAACCTTGTACCATTTTCTATATTTATATGAAAACAGGATAGCGTATGACTGGTTTCGAGCTGCCGCAAAACTTCACCGAGAATCCGGAGTCACTCTTGAGAAAGACTAGATCCAACATCGTTCCTCCTTCGGTCAAAAAAAAAAACATTGTTCCTCCTCAAGGGACAACCTCGACATTCGAACCAGCTATCTCTATGCCAGCAAGCTCATCAGAAAATATGGGTGACAATATGGCTGAGAGGACTCTTCGTGACTACTCTGCTCCTTCCGCCAACAACGTGCCCGTTGACCTGTTATTGGAGGAGTGGCTGCAGATTTTGAAATCAAGAGCAGCCTTATCACCATGGCACATGCCATTCCCTTTTGTGGAAAGGCAAACGAGGATGCTACCACGCATCTCCACCAGTTCCTTGATATCTGCAACACTACCACTGTACAAGGAGCAACCCAAGATGCACTTAGGGTCCGCTTGTTCCCGTTTTCCCTCCTTAGCAAGGCGAAACAACGGTTCTATGCGAACTAAGTGGATATCAACACATGGGACTAGGGGTGGGCAAAAAAACCGGAACCGAAAGCCTGAAACCGAAAAACCCGAGACCGAACCCAAAAGACCCGAAATATCGGGTTTCGGATACTAGATTGGGTATCAACTCAGCTACCCGATATATTTCAGTCCAGTTCGGGTACCAGCCTCGGGTACCCGATAACCCGAAGTATTGAAGCACTAGTCTGGTCCGTTGCCTCACCATCAGCTATACAGGCCCACGAAGCCCACCAAACTCCTTACCTCCCAGCCCACGTAGCCAAGCCACGCTTGGCAGAAACATGCGCACGCCGCCGCCACCGCGAAAAGAAAAGTTGCTCGATGCCGCATCGCCTCGCCACTCACCACCGCCGGTCCGCCTCCTGTGACTTGCGCCCTCGCTGTCCAGCGCCGGCGCGCCCCACCGCGTTGACCACCAGAGCCCTGAGCCCATGCCTCAACCGCGCTCCCCACCCAGTCCTCCACCAGCTGCCTGTGCGGCTGTGCCTCTAGCAGGAGGAGCCACCCCATTGCCCGGAGTCGACAGCCGGAGCCACACGAACGCCGCCGGCACCTCAACCAGCCGCAGCACGTCGTCATTCTGAGCTGTATGTGTGTTCTTGTTCTGAGCTGCTGTATAAATTTGGGTAGTTCGGGTAAACCCGAAAACCGAACCGAATTTTGTGCACCCGAAATTGTCGGGTACCTAATGTTGCAGCACTTGTTCGGGTATCATATCTGAGAAACCGAAATTTTGAGACACCGAAATGACCGGACCGAATTTCCGGTCATACCCGAACGCCCACCCCTACATGGGACATGTGCTCCGCAGTGTCCCTAGCGAAGTTCTTCCCGATGGGCAAAACTAATGCCCTTCATACAAGAATTTTGACATTTCAACAGGCATCTAATGAGACCATCTCCGAGGCATGGGAGAGACTCCAAGATTACATTGCCACCTGTCCTCATCATGGGATGGAGGAATGGCTCATATTTCAAAGCTTCTACA
Source organism: Eragrostis curvula (assembly GCA_007726485.1). Taxonomy (NCBI): domain Eukaryota; kingdom Viridiplantae; phylum Streptophyta; class Magnoliopsida; order Poales; family Poaceae; genus Eragrostis; species Eragrostis curvula. Next base: position 37,496 of record RWGY01000230.1, read on the forward strand.
ATGGGTTGCCACCTGTCCATTGCATCCTGCCAGAGGAGCATTCTTCTCCAAGACCATTTGCGAAGCTCAAGACTTGATCAATGCGATGGTCCATAATCAAGGGTGAAATGATGAAATAACTCAAACACGCCAAAGGGGTGTACACCCTGTGAAAGAGGTGGACATGTTATCCGCCAAGATTGATCTCCTCATGAAGAGACTTGACAATTGTGACGCACAAGGAAAAGTCCATGCCATGGACTCACACATGACGTGTGAGACTTGTGGCCAAACTGGACATATGGGGAGTGATTGCCCCAAAACCCGTGAAGACGTGTTCTACATGAACAACACCAACAACAATGGGTATCGTCAACAAGGAGGTCAAGGGTATCAATCCCGTCCATTTTATCAAGGAGGTAACAACTCTTCAAATTTTTATTCAAATCAACCTACCTTGACCCTAGAACAGATATGCCAATCTTCGCCGCCACCGCCGCACCCCAACCTCTCCACCACCACCGCGCCCCCGTCGTTCTCCACCTCCGCACTCCAATCTCCGCCACCACCACGCTGTCCTCCTCATGCTCGCCTTGACAGCCATGGATCTGCAGCCCCTATGCAAGGCCCATAGCGGCGGAGGCCCCCACCCTCTGGCTCAATGGATGTTGGGTTGTTCTGATGTGCGTCGTGGCTTTCATCCTCGGGAACTCCATGCCAAAGGACGGCTACGTGAAGGAGATCATTGTCCAGGTCGTCATGGCCATCGGCACAGCCTAATTCACGTAAGTCCTCTTCGCCATTCCTCCGTGGCTGGATCTCGTTGATCTGTGTATGTGTTCAGCGGGTCTGACCCTGGGTCTGGTGTTGCCGTGAGATTCAGAGATAGCAACGAGATCTCAGCCTCATTTTTGTATCCTCGATTACACTGCCTGCAACGGCATCCAAGGCAAACCTCAGAAGTAAGTCCTCTCACATGCATCCTTTTTGCTCATATGAGTGTGCGTGTGGTGCTCGTTTGAGTATTGTTTTCTCCTGAGATGTATGGACATCGAGCACTTGTATGGGCACTGAATCTGACACTGACATATGTATGACTGGTTTGTGTACATGCTGGTGTAATTGATTAATGGTAGAATATGTATGCTGTCCTCTGAGATAAAACCTTTAGTTAACCACGGCTTGGAAAAAGAATACTGAATTCTTGTCCTTTCAGTTAAGCTAACTATCATTTGCATAGTTTTGGACAAGACCATATGACCGTTACCAAGTGTGAAGGTATAATTTACTTTTCCGAGTGGAATTCTTGTGATCTTTATTTTACTTGTGCTCCTTGTATAACAAGTTACCCTTGAAATTTAACAAGTTACCTTTAATGCCTTTTTGTTAGTTTCTTTCCTTTCATTCATACGAGTAATATAAAGGTTGTGGCATTTTTCTTATTTGCAGATTTATGAAATTGTAAGTTCCAGGTATATGAAGTTACCATTTTCACTTGTATGAACCCGAGGCTAGATACAAGTATATGAAGTTGTCATTTTGACTTGTATGAACCAAAGGCTAGTGGAGTGCATCTGATGTATGTTTGATTCATCAAATCAAATGGAATAGGTAAACATGTAAACCATTTTGATTGGATGGAGCTACTCGTGTAACAGAATATGTAGACCTGTATGTGCATTTGAATATGTAAATCTGAATGGACAGATTGATGTATTTCGGTTAACTATTAGAAGTGCATTTCTTTCCCTTTTTGTCAATTTCTTTTCCCTGTGTGCCACCTGTCAGGGAAATTCTTGAAGCACACAGGGAAATTCTTGATGACGGCCAGGCGACAGGAAAATCGTATTTTCCTATCGCCATACTCCTGTATGCTATTGCCTGTGGGGGTTGGCCGTCAGGGAAATGATCATCCCTGATGGTTTTTTGTAGAGTAAATTGCATTTGTTCGGCATGTGCAAATAGGTCACCATTCTTTTAAACTAGACCAATACATCACTAAACTTTTTTAAGTTGATCATTTGATGTCACCAGAGCCAAAACCGCACTAATCATGATGATGTGGCTGCCACGTGCTAACCACATCACATGAAATGAATTCTTGCATTGGCCCCTTGTATATTTACAAGTAATTAATTGAACTCAAAACTAAACTATCACCCACTTACTCATCTTAAACTGCTGCTTCGTTCAACAACTCCCACGACTAGGGTTCAGCAATGGCAGCCATTCGTCAAATAGCAATGCGGTGGAGAGTACGACGCCTGGGACAGCGGCCAATCAACCAGCAATTGCGGTTAATCATGTACAGTATGTATTGAACTGCAGCAATTTGAGTTCTTTAATTTGTTAAGTGATTAGAGGCTCAATTAGAACTACTACTTGTTCTCTGCCTGTATTAGACAAAAGCTTTTACAATGTGTGATTTGAGAAAAATTACCGCAATGAGGTATGGTAGCTGTGACTATCATTTTTCTGTATGCAACTTGTGTGCGCCTGAATCTCGAAAAGAATGTTTGCGTCAAACAATTGACCACTAGTGTTGCATCCGATGCATGACAATTTCAAATCAATCTGTACTAGCTCTAAAGATCCAACCTTAAATGTTGCGATGGTCATTGCAGGATTTGTTCTAGCGGCGGCACGAAGAACAAGTCAGGGAGCGAAGACGTGATTTGTTCTAGAGGATGCACGAACAACTCACAGAGAGAAAACTAAGATAGAAATGGAACTGCTTTAAGGTGGTTTCAGCAAACATTGTTTGATTATGTCATCACGCATGCAAACGTGGTGTCCATGTCAGCGTGATTAGAGAGAGTTGGCACTCTAGTGACTTCAGATGATCAACTTAAAATGTTCAGTGATGTATTGGTCTTGTTTCAAAGAACGGTGACCTATTTGCACCTACCCAACAAGTTTAGTGACCTCCAATGCAATTTACTCTTTTTTGTATTTCCCTGTGGGTTTTAGGCCCACAGAAATATACGGTTTTCTTTTTTTTTTTTTTGCGAAAAGGGAATTTCATTAATATTAAAGCATATTACATCCCCTGATTACACAAGCAACCCAAACAACGCCAACTCCATTGATGGGAGACAAGAAACCTTGAAAGAGCCGCAAATTCCACCATTTAGGATCATTATCCAAAATAGGTATGCCACAGGCGAGAACTCCGATCTGAACGAACACGGCCATCTCACCATCCACCACCGTCATCCACATCTCCGACGGGGGAAAAGTGAAACCCAACCCTTTCTCAAAAGAGGGGTAGACTGACCTTCCACACGTGAATACAATGAAATTGTCGCCGTCGAGCCCGTCGCTGACCCCGTCGTCGCCTCCTTCACCGGATTCATCATGGGAAAACACAAATCCGACCAACATCCAGAAGGATGTCACCGGAAACCAAATTCTCACTAGCCCACAACCATGACCATGAAAGACCATGACAAGACAACGGAAGGGCCGGAGTACCTTATTCTCCATCGATGATGACGCCTTCGACTCACCACCACCGCTGAGACACCTCATCCTCCATTGCTCCATGCCAACGAAATTAGCGAAACCACACCACCGTCACCTCCCTCTTCGACCGGACCACTAGAAGAACCTTAACCCTAACAACCACCACGACTGCCGCCAATTGCGACCACCGCGGAAAGACCTAACAATCTAAACCTACAACCGAACAGAACGGACACCTAGATGCCGGGCCTCCCTCCTCCACCGACGGCGTGGCCGCCGGAGACGAGGGGGCCGGCCAATTTTCCTCCGGCGAGGAAGCCGCTGAGCCGCCTTCTTTTTCTTTCTTGCGTGAGGGGCTCCGTGAGCTGATGTACTGCGCAGATTTGAGCAACTTTAACCCATCACTAAATACTTTTTGACACGTGGATAAGAAAAACAGTCCCAAATACTTTTGGAGGTGCAGATAAGAAAACCTGCAGCTATAACAATTAGAGACATGGCTTATAAAACCGTCGCTATAACAATTAGAAACACGTACAAAAAGCCGGTCGCAATAAGAATTAGAGGCGCAGATAATAAAACCCGTCGCTATAACTATAAGAGACACGGATAAAAAATCTCCCTGCTATAATACCAGAAACGCGGATGCTCCTTTCTGTGATAGTGCAACGTAGAAATTTTTTCTCTTGCCTAATGTTGTGCACGATCGCATGGGAGAGAGCACTTTCTTTATCGCAACCATCTTCATGATCATGGTCTCCTCGGCTTCGACGTTAATCTCCATGTTCGTTGTCCCCCGCTACGTCCAGCGGACTTTCCTCCTTGTTGGCAGCTAGCATATGCTGGTCTCGAAGGCGCTCATCGGCTCTATCATGGCGGCCAATCTCAGCGACAAGGGTGGCCTCAGCAGGATGCACGCACATGTCCTCATCATCCTCATCAGCGTCTACGCCACTGCCATCGGCTGGACGACATGAGGCCCGCTGATCTGGCTCGTGCCCAGAGCGGTCTTACTGCTGGAGGTCCGGTAGGTGGGGCAGAAAGTCATGTTAATCTGCATCCAGCTTCGTGTTCACCATCCTCATCGCGCAGTACTTACTTGCCATGCTGTCCCGGATGAATGTGTGGATCTTCTTCTTTTTTTGCCGGGTGGATCGTGTTAGGAATAAACCTGACTTTGGGTTTGTCCAGTCAGGAGTTTGTTCGTGTTGAGTCCGGCTTGTGTTGCCGATGTGAGTTGTGCACGGCTGCGTTGTGTCACGCATGTCCGTTGCAGTTTGGATCACGGCAGAATAGCTGCTGCAGATCGAGTCGTAGTCCGTTAGGAGTTGTTGCGTGGTGCCGGTCAATGCGGAGAGCGCCGTGACGCGCGGACGAGCGAGCGGCTCGGCGACGTCGAGGAGCGAGTCTTCCGGATCATGGCGCGTGAGCCGGGGTGAAGGAGGCGGCGCTCCAACGCGTCCCCGTGCTGCTTAAATACTCATGTACTCCAACGTTTTCAGTTGCCAGTCCAGGAAATAACAAAGCCAAGATACAGGCCGTTTCAGTCGGCCGCGGCGTTCGTCGCCGGCAAAACTACTTGCTTCGTCTACCTCGCGTCCGTTCGTGAGCTGTGAGAGTTTGTGAGTTCCGGGCTGCGCCAACAGATCGCGGAGATGACGGCCTTCATCTACCTCTTGCTGCTGTAGACGAAGCGACTACCTATCGAGCAGATTAACAAGGTGCGGGGGAAGCACTGGTTCTTTGGGACGCATGAAGCGCAGGTATGCGAGAAACAGTAACTTTAGATTTTAGCTGTGCATATTCTTCCAGACACAAATATTCAGATATCTCTACTCCTTACTAATTTCAGTGAACGTTTAAGAGGTCTGTTACGGTACCCTTTTCACCTCTCAAGAGGTAAAAGGTCAAAAAGTCATCTTGGCCGTTGATTACAATAATAGAGAAAAATTAAATTTTAATTCAAGGAAGCTAATCGTTTCCTCCGATTCTTCCGCTGCATGCCCCCACCGATTCAGCTGGGCGCCCCCTGTGGCCCTATCCTTGATCACTATTGCAACCGAATTCCACAAATCATGGTATACATATCTGGATTTGTGCGGTGTCATCAGGAGGATATTCCGGTTAAATCGCCGGGAGCTCCTGCTGCCGCGGGTTCTCTTCGTCGAAGAAGACGTAGCCACAGGCAGCCGGGTCGTCGTCGCATGCGCCCCCAAGCCACATGCAGTCCTCGCCGTCCGCCCGCGCAGCAGGCACGGCCAGTCGTCGTCGCCTCGCACGAGAGAAAACATGCCTGTGATCTCTTGTTCAATTTGTTTCACGTCAAGAAAAAAAGTCGACTTTCACACGTCTCTAACGTTTCCTACGTGAACAGATAAAATAGTAAACGTGCATGAGGCCATCAGTCTCGACACGTCTCTAGCACTTCGTACGTGAAAATATGAAAAAGAAAACATGCAGGCCATTACGATAATTTTGTTTCATGTCAAATGAAAAAGAAAATTTCAGCTTCCACTAACTAACATGGATATGCTCCCTATCACCTCACAAATTCTCAACAATGTTGAAAACAAATCATCCTATAATTATGGAGAAGTTTTACCTCTTAAGAGGTAAAAGCTCATCGATCTAGTTAGAATGGACGGTCCATAATCATTTCGAGGTACCGTAAAACCGGCCACGTTTAATTCTTGCCCGTATGCCCGCTTTCGTTAATTAATCAAAACCTATTGTACCGATTGTTTAATTTGTTTACAGAGTCCTGATTCCAATCTTTGATTTGTAGCATCATTATTTATGGAGGCGAAAGGCTCCAAGGTGTCGCATCGATTGCCTACGTCGCCATTGGAGTCGTTTCAGCTCGCCGTCTTCGTCATGAATTATTGGATCTCCAAAGCACTCTAGGTACGCATTCATGAGTGTTTGGTTCCGTTTTGGTAATACGCAACCAATGGTTCAGTTGCCAACCATCCTGAACCCTCCCGTAGCCGTGAATCCAAGTTCAAACGTATATAACTGGTGACGAGGGCAGACTGTAGGGATTGGGAAGCGTGGCGTCGGCGTTCGGCGGCTGTGATAAGTACCTGGCGCAAGGAAGGATGGCCGTGTGTTACGTGTGTTGGGAAGAAGAGTAGAAAGTAGAGGGCACTCAGGATAGGATGTAGTCGTCTGTTGAATACTGGACATAGATGAGAGAGTTATTGCTGGTGGTGTGTATCCTATGGTGTACTAGGTGGCCTACTGCATGCTCGAGCTGGCGTGGCGAGGTTCCTAGCTGATGCTTGGGTAGGTTGGATTGGAGACAGGTTTCGGCCAACAGGAAAACAAAGCTTATGTTTTATTTTCTGGTTTTCATTAAGATTCAAATTTGATTCGGAGATCAAATTCGAAGAACAAAATTCGAACACAAGAAAAATAATATTACAAAAAAATTATACTTAATCGCAGTTCGAGAAGTGGCCTCGGCGGAGCAGAACGGCATAATCACAGCTGCGGGACGACGACCTAATGTCAGAGGTCATTTTCTTTCAAACCGAGGGGCTGAAATTGTTCCAATAATTACAAATCAGATGGAAGGTGTTGTATCGATTTTTGCCTCCCTCCCCATCCCTCAACACGAGGCAAGCCAATGAATATGGCGGCTTCAAAATTGTGGCCGGTCACAGGCTTGTCTCCGCAAGGGAGCAAGAGCAGCACGTGGTGAAGGCCCACATTAGGCGGGACAGGGGGTAAGGTGGGGAGTACAGCAGGGACGTCCAAATCACCACCAATTGACGTGCAGGGGCAGAAAAGCTCCACGTCTGTCAGATGTTGTCGTGGGGCATCAGGATTTGTCCCATCATAGTATAGATTTTTCAAATACTGGTCTGCAGAAAAATGTACATGCTTTTGATAGATAGTTCTTGTAAAAAAATATTAAATTATCTATTCTAACCGTATTAATCAAGAATCTTGAACTGAAAGTCCTAGAAAAAAAGTTAAAAGTCACAAACTTCACTTAGTATTAGATTGCCACCGAAAAGCACTAAAGAAAAACGGGAAAATTTAAGAAACTTACTTGCAACTCAGGGGGTTTTTCATATAACCACTGACAAGAAAATTTATGTTAGTCTCCCCCTGCAAGTGTATATGGATTTCATATTCCCCTTGATAGTTTTGACCGACAACATAGCTCTTGTATGTCCTCCGGTGCACCTCGGGTGGTCTATCGTACCTCTCTAATCTTGATATTGCGTAAATAACATAGATATAAAAAGTTATAGGTTTAAGTTTTGTTATTTTGTTCATAGTGTCGTGGCTAAGTTTGAACGTCATTTATGATAGCATGATAATTTTTTATTATGCAACATAGGTTAGATGATAAATACGTGGAGCTATAGTGAAGCCTCAAAAGTAATCATAGACGCTAGAGAAAAGCCATGGCATCCGGTCAAACCTATCAGGGGGGGGGGGGGGGGGGGTTATGAAAACAAATGAAGACTTGCAGGGTGAAGACCGACATAAATTTTTTTGTAAGTGGGTATAAGAAAACCCCTCTGACATGTAGGTAGGTTTTTGCAATTTTCCTAAGAAAAAAGATAGTTTGTTACTTGTACCAACTACCTTTTACAGCTTATCATTCGCCTGCAATTCATCCAGCCCCACAACCCTCCCCCAAAACCAGTGCTCCCTCCACACCTTCCCAATCTGCTCAATGGGCAGCTCCTTCGTCTCTGGCAAGAAGAGGTACACCCAAGCCGTCATCACCACGATCCACCTGGCGAAGGAGAAGAAGAGCCACGCCTTCATCTGGCACAGCATGGCGAGGAACCCCTGCGTGACGAAGATGGTGAACACAAACCCGGATGCCACGGTGATGCTCTGGAGGCTGCCGGCGATCAGCAGCGTGCGCCGCCCGAACCGGTCGATGATGAACATGAACCCGATCATCGACGCCATGTAGATGACCACGGTCACGACGGTGGACAGCAGCGACGCGCTCTCGCCCATGCCGACCGTGCGGAGCAGCACCGGCGCGTAGAAACCGATGGCGTTGAATCGTTGATCCCGTTCAGCTGCAACAAGAGTCAATCAACCAAGCACCACATGTTTTTTTACATCAGTTACCTCATTGCCAATGCTTGCATTGCCTTGCCAGACTTTACAGATGCCTGCGTTGGCGATTACCTCACCTGGGTGAACGCCGGCATCAAGACGGCGACCGAGGGCTGCGGCCGATACGTCGGATGCGACAGGATCAGCCGCAGGCCATTTCCGGCGACGATATCGTCCAGCTCGTCGTCAACGGCGTCAGTGCCTCTGACTTTCTGCAGCAGAGTTCTCACTTTGCCAAGTTCCTCGCCTTGCTGCACGAGGCTGTTGGGTGTCTCCGGAAGAAAGACGGCTCCGAGGGTGAAGAACACGGCGGGGACGCCGGCCAGGCCCAGCGAGAGCCTCCAGCTCCACCCTCCGGTGATCTTCTCCGCGCCAAAGTTGATGATGTTGCCGGCGAGTGATCCGAGGCAGAGGGTGAGCTGGAAGCCGTTGCTGAACGCTCCTCTGTATCGTGGAGGGGCCATTTCAGACAGGTACAAAAGCACAGCCTGCAAAATTAGTTTAACTTTTTTTCTTATGTCCATTAGGTACTGATGCTGACATATTTGGTTCATTTGTATTTCTAAACTTCTGTGCATAACATGTTTCAGGAAGTTCCTAAAAGATCTTTTGCCCGAGTTAACGATCTCTAAATAGATTAAAACCATTCAGATTTGAAATTATCTTCTCTGGCAACATGTCATGAAAATGAAACCAGTAGTGCATAGACTAGGAGTCGAATCACAAAATTTGAGCGAAATATCTCGCACGTAAAAACTCTTTCCACGGCTCTGACTGACCTGATTGGCGAACCCGAGACCAACACCTAGCAGAGCACGCCCGAGAATGGCCATGTAGACGTCTACGGCTGCCCCGCTGACCGCCGCGCCGGCGAGGAATGCCTACCGATGATCATGGACGGCCGCCGCCCATGCCTAGCTGTGAACCACGAGGAGAGGAGCATCGCGGTGAGCAGGCCGGAGATGTAGAACGAGGAGGTGAAGAGCGTCAGCAGCTGGCTGTCGAACTTGCAGTAGTTGCTGACGCGCACATCGCCCTTCATCCGCCGGTACACGTCCGGGAAGAACTCCTCCGGAACGACCCCATGGACGACACGCCACCTGTGTACGTAGAAACCGAATAAATTGTAGATTCCAATTACCAGCACAATTCACCAGCTGCTTTGTTAGCAAATCAAAAATTGCCTGAGCTTCCCAGGTCGTAGCCAAAGATGGCGCCGCCCAAGGCCGCTGTGACGCAGGCGAGAACCACGAACACCGTGATCCGGCCGCGGTACCGGCGGCCCTCGGCGTGCTTGCCATCGACATCGCCTTCGCCGACGATGATGGTCAACAGCTGTGTCTGGTTAGCTCAAGGTGAGCAGGACTAGTGAGCTTTCCTGCCCATATGCTCTTGTGTTGACTTGCCGGTTGCTACTCTCGTCATTCCAGTCAAGCTTGATGTGCCCTTTCTTGGAGCTTTGCGTCGTGCCGGCCGTCGGGCGATTTGTTTGTTTACACGTCTTGGTACCAATTTTTCAAGGCGTGCAACTGGCAACGCTTGACGTATAAGTTGTATATAATGCCAAATTAGGTGGTGTATACTACAGAACTCACTAGTTACAACAGAAAGTACTACCAAAAAAAAAAATGCTACAGTTCAAAACCGAATTCGCACATTGCGTGATCATTTAGTTCATTTAATTTGCTCTCTGTTTCCATCATTTCTATTCGAATATTTTCATTTTGTTTCAATACCGATTTTTGTACACTCTACATTTGAAGACATTATATTACCAACTCTTTGAGTATGTTCATTTTTCTTTAGTCCTCTGCTCCACTTGGAAAATATCTAAGGACTGACAAATTCTTTCTTGTCCGTCACTTTCTTGTACTCGATCACTTAATCTCACAAGATAGGCCCATACAGCTTCATTCAATCAATATAATGGCACTTTTAGTGAACTAACTGTAAATATGTACTGTATCCAATTCTTCAAAGTCTCCAAAAGGATCAAACACTGAATATTTGTCAACACAGCAAAAAGCTATTTTACAGTTTCTCACTTGCGTGTGCTTCATCCATCCCTATAACCCTTTTCCAGAACCAGTGCTTCCCCCACACCTTGTCAATCTGCTCAATAGGCAGCCCCTTGGTCTCCGGCAGCAAGAAGTACACGAATGCTGTCATCACCGCGATCCACCCAGCGAAGAAGAAGAATATCCACGCCTTCATCCGGCAAAGCATGGCGAGGAAGTACTGCGCGACGAGAATGGTGAACACGAACCCCGACGCCACGGTGACGCTCTGCCCGGCCGACCGGACCTCCAGCGGGAAGATCTCGCTGGGCACCAGCCAGCTCAGCGGGCCCCACGACCAGCCGAAGCCCGTGGCGTAGACGCCGATGAGGACGATGAGGATGAGGGCGTACGTCTTGCTTAACCCACCTTCGTCGCCGAGCTTGGCCGCCATGATGGCGCCGATGAGCAACTCGGAGACGAGCATCTGCGCGCCGCCGACGAGGAGCAGCGTCCGCCGGCCGAAGCGGTCCACGGCGAACATGGAGATGAACGTCGACGCCGAGGAGACGATGACCATGACGATGGTGGCGAATAGGGACGCGCTCTCGCCCATGCCGATTGTTCGGAGCAGCACCGGAGCATAGAACCCAATGGCGTTGATCCCCGTTAACTGTTGCAGAAATATAAACAGCTTGTTGATGAGTTAATCTTCACTACACACGGAAATGGTGTCATGTTAGCAAGGGTCAGCTCACCTGCGTGAACGACGGTATCAGGATGGCCATGGCCAGCTGCGGGCGGTACCGGCGCTGCGACAAGATCAGCCGCAAGCCGTTGCCGTTGCCCTCCTGCGCCACGGCGTTGGCGGCCACGATGTCGTCCATCTCTTGGTCGACGTCCTCTGTTCCTCTGATCTTTTGCAGCAACGCCTTGACACTTGCGTGGTCCTTGCCTTGTTGGACGAGGCTGTTTGGCGTTTCCGGCAGGAAGATGGCGCCGACGGTGAGCAAGATGGCCGGGACGCCGGCCAGGGCCAGCGATAGCCTCCAGCCCCAGCCTGCCTTTATCTTCTCGGCGCCGAAGTTGACGACTGTTGCGAGGAGCGCACCGAGGCACAGGCTGAACTGGAAGCCGTTGCTGAACGCACCTCTGTAACGTGCCGGGGCCATTTCAGACAGGTACAGAGGCACTGCCTGCAGAGGATTTTGAGAAAATTTTTCCATGACGAGATTTGCTACTGACAAGCGTCAACATGATTAATTTAAACGAAATTTTTGAGAACGTGCATACACACAAGAATCTCTTCTGACCTGGTTGGCGAAGCCGAGGCCGACGCCGAGCAGCGCCCTGCCGAGGATGGCCATGAACACGCTCACGGCGCCGCCGCTGACCGCCGCGCCGGCGAGGTAAGCGACGCCGCCGACGATCATGGACGAACGGCGGCCGCGGCGCGCGGTGACCCACGACGCGAGGAGCACTGCGGTGAGCAGGCCGGTGATGTAGAGCGACGACGTGAATAGCGTCAGCAGCTGGCTGTCGAACTTGCAGTAGTTACTGACGCCGCCGCTGCCGGCGGTGGCCTTCATGCGGCGGTACACTTCCGGGAAGAACTCCCGCAGGAACGGGTCCATGGACGACACGCCGCCCGCCGTGCCGATGTCGTAGCCGAAGATGGCGCCGCCTGTCGCCGCCGTCACGCAGGACAGCGCCACGAACGCGGTGATCCGGCTGCCGCCGCCATTCCGCCTCGCATCCTCTCCGCCAGCGAAACCGACGGCCATGGTCAGGGAAGGTAGTGAGCTTGGCAGCTCTCACGGTGAGAGCTCGCAGCTTTTCGCTGAGCTGTATGGCGGCTGCATAAGTTCACTTGCTGATCTTATCGTTCAAAGATGCTGTCGCACGGTCAAACACTCAAGCTGCTTGATGTGACACCTTTCTCCGAGCTTTGCTCGCGACAGATTTGTTTTGGTGTGAGCTGCGTGGAAGCTGTAATTGCTATAAGGTGAGGTTTGGCAGCTCCCACAGTGAGCTCGCAGCCTCGCAGTGTGCTCTTTGGCGGCTGCAACTGCACTGTCATGATGACTTTACTTGCTGATCTTGTCGTTCAAAGATGTCGGCCGCGTGGTCAAGCTTGATGTGATGTGACCTTGCTCCTCCAAGCTTTGCTCGCGATGGATTTGTCTGCGTGCGCGCCGCAATGCAGGTCTTCCAGGAAGCTGCGTCGAAGCTGTAATTGGCAGTGTATATCAAGTAGCATGTGTTGGTGCTATTCTTCTCAAGCTCGGCCATGGTCGATCAGCGAGATAATCTTAGTAGGTCAACGGTGGTTGGTGAGACTTGCAACTGAGAACTCTTGTGCCTGACTGCAGTGTATCAACTAGCACCTGTGGGCCGCGTTGCAATGTTTGATGTGCTCGTCTCTGCTTGTGGGCCGCGTTGCAAAACTTCCACGGAAAGTGACTGCAGTGTATCAACTAGCACCTGTTGTTTACTGTCGTTGCAAATCTACCACGGAAAACCTCGCTGTCACTAGCGCTACAAGGAATACAGCAGACTGATTTTACTTGGCTACATACATACACAGTACACTTCAAAGTTGTCAAAACATTCTTTTTCCCCAAAGTTAGAAGCTTTATTAAGAACTAGAAAAAGTTGTGAAGTGACCTGTAGCCTAGTGGTTATAAGAGCCTCAGTAGCAACTCAGGTCCTTATTTCGACTGTCTGTGGGAGCGAATTTTTTAGGATTTAATGACATTTGTGCTTTCAGTGGACAGTGCCGAATCAGTCGTTGAGGCGGCGGCGTTCGCCGCTGAGGGCGCCATGGGGAGTGAGGAGGAAGGGCACCTAACGAAGGGGCGCGCCACCGAACGGAATGCTGCCGACACGACGCCGGCGGAATCTGCCGCTGCCGCCGCCACATCTGTCACGGCTGTCGCAGGACCTCGTCGAGTACATCCTGACGTGGGAGCCGACGCCGGTGCAGGACCCGGTCGAGTACCACGCCCGGATCACGGGCGACCCTCACAACATCTTCACGCAGGAGTACATCAACGAGAGCCCCGAGATCCTCCGCGACATCGCGGCTACGGCCAAGCGCGTCTGGGCCGGGGTCAGGAGGTTCCAGGCCTGGGCGCGCGCGGAGTTCGAGGCCAAGGGGTGCGTTGAGGTCGACGAGGAGTACGTCGGGAACCGGATCGCGCTCCGCGAGGCCGTGACGCAGGCGAACTGGGACACGGCCATGGCCAGGGCGCGCGAGGGGAGCGCGGTGACAGGTGGTAGGAGTATTCTTCTCAGGTCCGTGATGGAGACGCAAGGTGGAGAAGAGGCTGTTGCCCTCGAGCCCAACAAATTCGATGCTGCTGAAACCTGACTGGTCCGATCCAATGGATCCATATGTTATCTATATTTTTTGCAGTGAGTTGTGTTGTGTCCTGGTGTAGTCCGCGGCATTTTATTTTCTTCATCGTGCATGCCCGCATCAGTACACGCCGCAAGCTCCAAAGAAGTTGGGAATACGCAGACCATCTAGACAAATTTTCAGACCTGGACAGCCACTAAATTTCCTCATGTCCTTTCGAAATGACGATCTGGTACGAAATTTGGAACCCTAGCGCGGAGTGGTTCGGTCTTGCCGTCTTGAGACTCTCGGACTGGCATCATGTCCGCGCGGGAGTCAGACTCGGCCAGTTTTCGGAATTTGTCAGCATGGGACAGCGCCAGCCCCAACAAGGCAACAACAGAGCTCAGCCCATGTCGCAGCCCAATGGACTCTAGTTTGTTACTGCTGCGGCGACGACGAGCAGGCCGAGCTGGGCGTGGCGACGACAGGCTGGGCGCGGCGACGACGAGCAGGCAGTGGCGCGACGCGGCGCTCGTGCGGCGGCGGCGTGCACGAGTCGGGTGGGAGAGGGAATGGAGTGAGATGGACTGGCTAGGGTTTGCCTGTTGATTTTTATACCAGGACTGAACTTGAGTTGGGCTCGGAGTTGACCTGGGGGGGGGGGGGGGGGGGGGGGGGGATACATGTTGGGCTGAGTATTGGAGTCCCGGTTTGATTGAAAACAGGATGAGAACGGGAAAATCCCGGCCAATACGGGATCCCAGTAAAACGGACGGAAAACCCGTTTTCGTTTCCATTTTTCCCGTTCCCGTTTTAATCTCGGAAATCCGAAAACGGCCAGGAGAAATGCAGGAACGGGAGCCGGACGGGACGGGATTTTCCCGTCCTGTTTTCATCCCTACTGCTGCCCTCCTTTCTACTCTCTCCAGTTGTTGCTCCAGAAAAAGAAAAGAAAAACTCCCTCCAGTTTTTATTTTTGTGTTGACATTGATTAGTACAAATTTGCAATAACCAACATAAACAAAATGAAAGAGGAACGTGGTAGTAGTTTTGTTACACTATAGAGGTGGGAATCGTACATGTCTTATTTGATCAAATTATACATCTGATGTGTGTATACAAAAGCCTTGTATTCTCGATCAAAATATATCGGTCAAACGAGTTCAGATTGTAAGAAATCTGTCATGTCCACGCGCATAGAATACCAGATGAGACAAGGCATGACATGAATGACGAAATGGCAACTCTTTCATCCGGTATCAAGACATCGGCTAATGGACACTGGAAGCCCATGCTGGATCATACCACCAAATGTGAGGGAGAGATTGCAAGCTGTAGCTCCATCACTTACGTCCAACGTATGATACGACAGGTTACCCTCCGAGTCTACGATGGCAATGCTGCAACCCGAGCTGGCAGTCTTAACGTCAGCAAAAGATAAACCTGCTTGCGTAATATTTTGTCCTCGTTTGCTAAGGGAAAACATATTTCTGCCTGTATGTAACAGAAAAAGAGAACATTAGAGAAACAAAAGTTTGCCACGAAATAGTATCCCCACCTCTCTTTTATATTAAGAGAATATTACGATTTACAAGTTAAAACTGTTTAAATTTCAACCATCAATAAGTAAAAAGTGTGCATGTTTAGCGTGTACGTAGAATAGTTAGCCCATGCTGAAACATGTACCACAATATTTGTTTGATAATATGTGAATTAGGTATTATAAAAGTGTTCCTCAAGATGAATCTAAAAATACACGTCTCTTACGTTGTTATTCTATATGATTTTATTGTATCTACGATAAAAGATTTGAATTTGGACAATCCTACAAAAACAAGTTTGAAACAGAGCGAGTACGTCCGTAAGTTATAGGTAAACATTTCCACTACCTAACATGTGCACACGTATTTATTTGACACCAAAGAGTACTTTTTTTTTCTTCAGGTGCCAGGTGGCAATGGTTTACAAGCCTAGTATTCTTGAAACTTGTTGGTCAAACGAGTTCATACTATAAGAAACTTGTCATTAGGGGTGGCCATTGAGCCAGCTCGACTTGGGCTAGCCATGGTTAGCTCTAGCTTGATAGAATAATGAGCTAGTTTAACTCGGATCATTACACTAACAAACTAGCATTCTAGCTCAAGTAGCTTTTTGTCGCTCCCTGGAAAAATAATCTTTTACAAGTTTTCCAAAAATGAAAATTGACCAAAAAATGCATAAAAAATAATGGACGGACCTCATTTTGAACCTAAGACCAAGAATGGTAGAAATAATCATTATATAATTCTTTTTTTACATAATATCGATTAGATTTGTCCAACATAGTATTCATCATTGTCTTTAAATGTATCTCCATATTATATAAGTCAGCTTATGAGCCTAACAAGTCTTATATTTTTTTCGGCTCATGAGCTGACTTGGGAGCCGGCTCGAGCTAGCTCACAAATGTAACGAGCTAACCAGCTCAACTCGTTTAATACTCATACGAGCCAAGTTTGCTCCAAGCTGAGCTCACGAATGCAAATTTTATTGAATGTGAGTTTTATTGCCACTCCTACGTACCTGTCGTGTTCACGTACCTTTCCTCCAGAGGCTGAGTGTAGAGCACCTGAACTGGAGTCGTGGGTAGTCATGAAGGTTCACACAGTCAGAACCTTTTGCCATGGAGATACCAGTTGAGACAAAGCATGCATAACAAAATGGCAACTCTTTCATCGGGTATCAGGACCATGGCTAATGGACAGTGGTCCGTGGAAGCTCGTGTGTGTACCACGAAACGTGAGGGAGAGATCGCAGGATGTAGCTCCATCACTCGCGTATAGTACAACGGGTTACTCTACGAGCCTAAGATAGCGACGCTGGCACGCTGCAACCTGTGGGGGCTGTCTTAACGTCAGCAAAACATAAATCTGCTTTCCTCATATTTGTTCACATTTGCTAAGGGAACAACATTTTTGTGGCTACATGTAACAGAGACTGAGAACATTAAAGAAGCGAACATTTTCCACAAAATAGTATTCCCCACTCTTCATTTTATCCCTAGTACCCGCAAGGCCTCCAAAGAAGGCCAGGGCTGTGACACCCCGTGTCACTGAAAGGCAGCTTGTGCGATCAACTCAAATTGAACAAGAACTAAAAGCCATTCAAATTGAAATTCGAAATCATTTATGCAAATAATTATCAAACCATGGCTTGTGAAGGAATTCAAATTTTTCAATAAAAACGTTAGCAAACGAAAATACCAGTGTATGCAGGACAAAGAGAAATAATTTTGGAGAATTTCTGGTGATTTTAGAAATTCATTCGACGGCTCAATAAAATCCCCAAAGCTGAAAAGGTGATCAAATTTGAAATGTTGCCATTTGAAATCCCTTTTGATTCCAGATGTGCATGTTGGCCAGTGGATATAACTTTTCAAGAGCTTTCCAACGGTACCAAATTTGTGAATTTTGGAGCTTGTTTGCTAGGCCATTTTATGTGCCAAAGTTTGGAGAAAAATCAGCTTTTGAATAAATCCGAAAAATCGAAAGATACCGTGGAGCCCACCTGTCATCGTCCTCCCTCTCGCTGAGCACCGCAGAACGCTGCCGCCACGTCGCCGCCGGCGACCGGAGACACGCCGCACCCTTCTCCTCCACTCGTTCGCGGACACCGAGCCCTCAAAACGACGCCGCCCTCTCTCCCGGTCTCTCTCTCGCCCACCATTCTCCTCCAAACCCTAGCTCCAGCCGCCGCTGCGCACCATTGTTGCAGCGAGCTCGAGCTCGTCGAGCTTCCTCATCGAGCTGCCGAGCCCTGCAACCAGGAGCTGCGCGAAGGAGCTCTCCAGCTTTACCTGCCACTCTCACTCTTCCTTTCCGCGCGAGGCTCGCGAATCGAGCCGCATTGCGGCGATGACCGGAGGGCGAGCTTCCCTAACCTCGCCTTTGATTGCGTCTTCCCCGGTGAGTCCGAGCTCGATTCCTTGCGTCTTGGCTTACCCCGCTCGGTCAAGCAAACCTCGGAACTCACCCTTTACCTTCTTCCGCAGCGGAGTCGCCGAATTCGGAGCTTGTCCCCACCGCCGGTTGACCTCACCGTCAACCACTACGACGAACTCCAGCTTCCGGACCTCCTCGACAATGACACCACCCGCGTCAAGCATCCCTGCAGTTCCTTGGAGCTCTCCACCCTGCTACAAGTCGCCGCCGAGCTCTGCTCCGTCCCCGCGACGACGCTGAACCCCCTCGACCCGCCGTTTCTCGTCACCGAGCCTGTTCCGGCCATCCCCACGAGCCTCCGTTCGACGAGGTGAGCTCTACGCCTCGCGCGCTCCCTCCCTGTGCTGGTATTTTCGCTAGAGGCCGTCGGAAAGTCCCTTCCGGCGAGGTCGCCGCCGCGCTCCGGCGAATGCCTCCGGCCAGCACACCGTAGGCCGCAGCCCGGGGATCCCGTGCGTCGACGCCGAATCTCGTGCTCCACCCCCGTGTGACCATGTGTGTGGCCGCGCGCCCAATGGCTGGATCCAGTGTGGCCGGGTCAGATCTGGTGTGGCCGGGACTTTGTATCCGGTTGTGCTGCCCAGTTCCGATTGGTCCACCAGTTTTCAAAGCCTTTTCGAATTAGTTTAATTCCCAGAAATTGACTGAAATTTGTAAAATTCATAGTAAATCAAATACACCTCAGCCAATTATGAAACCAATTTTGTTAGCTTCCTCATGCTCAAAATCGTACAACCCATTTTCCTGTTTTCTGTAAAATTGAAAATGTGCAGATATTGTTTAAATAGTAATAAATTCTCTGTTGCTAAATAAATCAAGAACTCTTACATGCTTGTTAAGTAACTGATAACATACATGCAGAACATTTTTCCACTTTCATATGATGACTAATTATTTTCTTATGAATTAAATCGTTCTCTACATTGTATAAATTATAAATAATCCCTTCATCCATAAATCATCAAACTTCGCTAAAAATCACTTCCAGTGGTGAGTTTCACCAGAAAAATGCCACTAGACATAAATTAATTTTTGAAATCACATTATCTATTTAACCAACTCCAAATTGATTAAATAGTTAACTTAATTGAAAATCAATGAAGGAAATACTTCAGACGAAAGTAATTAACAAGTTAGTCAATTGCGCTCATAGTATAAATGACTGTCCTATCAGATAATTAAGATTCTTAAAAGCATCATATTATTTGCATCTAACTTGCATTATTCCTTGTCATAACGTATAGTGACAGAGACGACTCCGGAGCCACTGGACTTCCAGCTGCCGGAGGAGGAGGCACCGGAGGAGCAACAGCAGGACACTGACCCCGCTGACTGTGCTAGTGATAGTGTCGTTCCTGAGCCAGGCAAGCCCCGGTGCATGCCTCCCTATTTAGGATTTTTGTTTATCACTTAACTACAACACATCTGCAGATACACGACGTTTGTATTTTGTCACAGATTGTCCAAAAACCGTCACAAAACGGCATTTGTGACGAAATAGACTGTTGTCATAGACCTCGCGTCATAGATTGAACTGGGTGACGTTTTTACGTTTTTGTCACGGATGGATGCAAATCTGTGACGATCTCTGTCCGTCACCTACCAACCCAAGCCCAGCCAGGCCCAGACGTTTGTGACGAATCCAGTTGTAGAAATGTGAATCGTCACAACAGAATGATAACCTCATTGTCTCTCATGCAAATCCCAGCACACAGATCTCATACACAATTGCATTCTTCATTGATCTTGGCAATATGGTAGTACAAAATAATTACAACACTGCACTACAAAACTATGACTGAAACACATACGGCAACTGAAAGTTCTCTTTCAACTACAAATAATTGATAGCTATGAACCTACAAATAGATAAACACTACAAAACTATGACTAAGTATGGCAGTCGAAGGACATGCTGCAGTCTTTAGCACTTGATCGGAAAAGGTAGGGCCGGTATCCGAGGGACTGTCATCACCAATATTTCTGGAACTTGCGAGAGTACCCTTTCCCCCAATCTGAAAAATCAACGGTATACTGCAGAGTATCAATTGCTTTGGACAACACACAAAGCAGATGGAGTAAAAGCAGCACCGCCACTGCATACATCACTGAATTATAGTAGTAGTAAAAGCAGCACCATACCTTAGTCGTCCGTCGCAAGTCCTTGTAGCCGCTCGGCCACCTCGCCGGATGGATGGCCGAGGTTGATGCCATAGTTCTGCAGCTTCGCAGGAACCCTAGTCGACGTCGCCACCCGACCACGCCGCCGTAGATCCCGCCACGCCGGCTCCGCCGCGTCCCGAAGGTGCCATGCCGCTCCCAGATCTGCAAGCACCGGATCTGCCGCCCGAAGAGGAGAGAGACGGCCGGGGCGCCGTGCTGCCCGGGGATGGGGAGGGGGATGGAGGCCGGGGCGCCGCGCAGCAGGGTGGCCGCCGCCTACCGGAGGGAGGTGAGCTGATGTCGGAGATGCGCTTCATGGAGCCGGGGGTGGAGGCGATGGCGCGGACGAAGAGGAGGGAGCCGACAGGAACTCGCGGCGGCAACCGGGGATGGAGAAGCCAGGGCGCCACGTCGCAGGGTGGCCGCCTCCTACCGGAGTAGGGAGCCGAGCTGATGCCGGGATGCTATACATTGGAGCGGAGAAAGAGAGATTGCGAAGCAAATAAGGATGGAGAGTAGAGCGGCGGCGGTGGTTGAGGTGAATGAACAAGTGCCTAGGGTTCTCTCGTGCTTATATCTGCACATCACATGCTTTGGGCCTAAGCCGGCCGGCCCATTTGGGCAAAACATAGTAGCATATACGGGATAATACAGGTCGCATACTGATAATACAGGTCGCATACTAATATAGATTGTAAACGACTGCTAGCACTTTGAATCAAGTAACGCACTGATACTGAATAAAAAAAAGTAACGCACTGATACTCTGAAAAAAAGTAACGCACTAATATAGAATACTAACAATTGAGATTAAAAAAAACAATTGGGGGATACTAACAATTGAGATTAAAAAACAATTGGGGTCAATGTTACAAAATCTCTAAACTATGACCGAATGAAATTGTCATGGACGTTGAAGCCGATCTGTGATGATTTCATATTTCCACTGGGGCCCAGTAGTGATCCATGACGAAATTTTACATATCGTCACAGATATGTTAATTCTGTGACGTCAACGTTAACTGTCACCCAAGAAACGTCACGGATCTCCACATTTGTTGTAGTACTTGTTTGGGGCTAGTAATTGATTGTGCATTAGGTTTATTAAGAGTTGATGTGAAACCTTAGAGCTGCATTAGGATTATCCTTCCATATCCTACCTTGTGTCCTATTTTTGTAGATGTGGTCTATGTTACGTTAGAACTTGCTAGGCTTAGTGGCTAGCGGACGGTAGAAGTCGAGTGGTAGGTCCCACTCGCACGATAGGGACCCCTGGATTGTACTAGCAGGATTTAGGATTTGTTGAGACCGGACGGGGAATTGCTTGTATAGGATGGTTGGAGAAGGCTGGGCCTTCACGGTGGTGTAGCCCCGTCTGTGTCGATTAAGGACCGTCCGTTGTTGGCCCTATTGAGCAAGTTCGAACGTACTGATCACATGTTAGTGTTTTTATGGGCCTAGTAAACTTAGTAGCATAGGTTGCCCTGGTGTCTTGCGGATACTTGCACTTTCTATCATAGTATTCGGGAGAGAAATGATGCTTCCCAATCGGGGCGTACGTCTGGGACGGGGACCGTGCGGGAAGGCCTTTCTCGGGAGGTGTGAGACCCAGCCAGCTCTAGGGGGACCTTTGCGAATAGTTGCCACATGCGACTTTACGCGTTTATGGCGTGTGGTCAGGTTTTCTCCTGCAGGATGTACATCGATGCCGCCGCTCTCGGTCAAGAGCAACCTTGCTCACTGAGTCACCTCGTAGTGTGATATGATTGATGATGATGATGCTAGTCTATTACATTACTGTTATTTATATATTTTGCTGTATATCCTGTCACCGTTGATATATTGTTACTTATACCTGTTCTAGATATATGAACACTGCTTTACTGGTTAAGTACTTAATTTGAAATTAAAATTTGAAAGTCAGGACTCAGTAATTAGTGCGCTTGTAGGCAAGTGAGTCAGCCTACCCTTCTAGCCTTTGCATTCTAGGAGTCGGCTGTAGTTAGCTACATTGACGGGTAAGTCTTGTTGAGTATTATGTAACATCCCAAATTTTAAAGAAAATTAAAATAAAACAAAAATCGCTTAGTTTTTAAATTTTGTCTTACACTTATCTTCCGATTGAATTCTTTTCAAAATAAAATTCACTAAAATAGTTGAAACCTAATTAGAATGGAAATTTCTAAAAAAAATAAAATTGTGCTGAAGTGTTTGATTAATTTGCCCTCATTTAAATTTAGCATTTTTGAAAATAAAGCTTCAAGCTAAATTAGCTTAAGAATATAGGAAAATGGAACTTTCAGAAAATAATTAAAATGGGACTTGCCAACCATGGTTGATAGATGTTAGGATTTGAATATTTGGATTTATGCGAAATTATTTGAACCAATTTGGAGTTAATTTGGATTTGATATGAAATTCCTACGTTTTGGAAATGTTTAAACCAATTTCCTTTCCCTCCCTCGTTCGTGGGCCAATTTTTCCTGCCCACCATACTTCCCTCTCTTTCTTTGGGCCGCGCATCACCTTCCTTCCGCCCGGCCCAGTCTGCTGTCCAGCCCGCCCGTCCAACCAGCCCAGTCCAGCCCGCACGGACGCGTCTTCTTCCCCAGTCGCCACCGCTCTTCGCCGCCGCGTGGCGCTCACCGCCCTTCCATCACGCCACGCCTCGCCGTGTTGTCGTCCAGCTGCAGCGCCACCTCGCCTTGGACCCGACGCGCGTCATCGCCCTCGAAGCTGGCCCCGTGCACCGCTTCCCTGCCCATGCCGCTTCGTCGTCAACCCGCCGCCGTGTGAGTTCACACCAAATCGCAGCTGCCGCCGAGCCATATCTTACCCCACACATGCCGATGTGTCTTACCCCCCGCGTGCTCACGCTCCTACTGCGACACGTCGCTGCTGAGCTGCCCACTTCGCGTGAAAGCGCCGCACCTCGCCTTGTGCGCTGTCCTGCTCGCCATGGTCGGCGCCCAGATGCGGCCGCCCCCACTCCCTGAGCCCCATCTCTCTGCTCCATCCATAAAAATAAGTGCGCGACGAGCTCCTCTTCGCCACCAAGCACCTAGCCCCTCGCCTCGAGCACCTGGCCACTACAATTTTCACTTTTCCCCAAATCCATCTCCGACGCCGCTCACCTCGATTCGTCGCCTCCAAGCATCGTTCGCCCTCCTTCGTCTACGCATAAGCTTTGTGTGTCTGTCCCGAGCCGAGCGCACCCTTCCGCGCAGCCCGAGGACCACCGGAGCATCCTCCCCGCCGAGCACCACCGCTGCGAGCCGCCCCTCGCCGTTGCCAGTGCGTCTCCGCCATGCGCGACGTTGATATGCCCCCTAGGTGAGCTAGCAGTCTCATCCTCTCTCTTCCGGACCTCACGGTTTTCGTTCTAGCCCACCGGAGCGCCGGATACGCAACTCCGGCGAACTCTGGCCATGGCGCCGCCGCCTTGCTGAGTCCGGCCGCCGCGCGTGCCTCCCAATCAACCCTGGCCGTTCGTTTCTAAACCAACGACCAAGATTAGATCAAACATACCTCTTTGATTTCATAAAATCTGAACCCTCCATGTCAGATCCAACGTCTCAGATTAATCCAACCTTTTCCAGTACAAAAATAAATCCCAAATTCCTTGGAAATTCCCAGATCTGGCAGTTTTGCAAATAAGCCCCTGACCTTTATAATAATTCTGTTTAGCTCCTGTCTTTGTACAGAAACATCCTCATACTTTTCTGTAATTATGTTTCAGTCCCTATCTTTTTTATACCGAAGCCCAAATCTTTCTTGTAATTTCAAATAGGTCCCTATAACATTTCTATTATTACTGTTAAGCCCTTGGAATGTTTATGTAATTACACAATAACCCCTAGAACCTTCAAAATAGCCATATCTTCTCAACCGTAATTCCGTTTCGAGCGATTCTTGCACCCACGCGTTCGCAGAATCGCATAGTACCCTTTGGTACTGCCCCACAAACCTTTCCGAACACCCTTTACACATACATCCGCCATAATTACCCCCATAATCTTCTGAAAGCCATATCTTTGCCGTTCGAAGTCCGAATTCGACAATTCTCATTCCGTTCATCCATAACCCAACCATATCCTCTGAACTCTCTCTCCCCTGTATTTTATTTGATTCTTATTTCATTTATTTGGTTTATTTTGTTTATGTGTTAGTATTTATTTTAGCGTTAATACGTGTAGCTAACAAGGAACTCAAGAAAAAGCTACAAGATCCAAGCCCCAAAGATCTGAGTTCAAGGAAGGACTTGAAGATATCGACTTCGACAGAGGAACGTGAAGACTTGGAACTCCAAGATTAGGATAGCGCTCGTCAGGCAAGCTCTACTTCTCCTTGATCATGATTGATCCTATGGTTTTGCAATGCACCTAGTGGCATGCTCTAGTAATATGCACTAATTGTTATTTTACTGCTGGAGTAGTTAATACCCTACTTGATTAGTATTATTTATGCGAAAGTATATAGGCATAAATAATGATCCTTGACCTACCCTTGAATACTAATCACCTTGTTAACCCTAGATTGATCCATCATTTCTATGATGGCATAAATTTACCTTGCTACTAGAACTGCTTAGGACCCTGCAATGTTTCTACATTGCCACACCCCGTGTATCACTTATATGATTTACAACTGTGTTAAATGAGTTTGGTGGTGTTAGTAATATGTGGTTGGGAGTAGCGACAAACTAGGGTGATGATGAAGTTGGAGGTGATGATGAGGGGATGGGTTGGATCGCGAGCAAGGCCACTTGTGAATTGTGGATGGTGTGTTAGACCCCTAGTGTGGGATTTGGTGCTTGCTCGGCCACATAAGGACCGGTTCAGGTGACTGTATACAAAATGATTCTCGTACAACCACGGAACCTGAATGGGCAGGACTTATCTTATCTTTTTGGTACTCTTGCAATTATCACCTGGAGGCTGGTAGATGCAACGAAAGCTCAGGAGAACCCGCTATTAGTTACGGGAATCCCGCTATTAGTTACGGGAATGCTGCATGTCCTGGTATTTGTTACAGGATCCTGCTATTTGTTACAGGAGCACAATGTACCCTGCTATTTGTTACAGGTGTATTGTGCCTTAATGTGACCTTCATGTCATAAGCCCCTGAGTGATTTCGTGGTGGAGTTGTGAGACTACTCGGAGAAGATGGACTAAGCGTTATGTACTCTCCGATCAAGAGTGCATAGCTCGTGGGTAAAAATGTACAACCTCTGCAGAGTGTAAAATTCATCCGGATGGACGTTGTCACGGCATATGACACATTCTTGTGCGTCACATTGATTAGCCACCTCTATAATTCCTTGACGAGTGAGTGGGTGTATAGATGCCCGTGTTTTGGAAGTGATGGCTGGTGAGCCGGGTCGCTATGACATTGAGTCAGAAGGCCCAACTAAAATATGGAAACTGGCGGGATTGAATCATTCTCCCCCAGGGCCAACCAACTAAAATATGACTATATCAACTATGGTTTTATTTCTCTACAATTCATTGAATTTCTCTCTAAGCCATGCATAAAGTTTGCTTTCCGCTAAAATAAACCATAAAGCTTACTCCTTGCTAAGACCATATATGCATGTATCTATACCATTGTGTAGTGTAGGGCTTGCGGAGTACCTTATGTACTCATGTGTTTGCAGTCGTTGTTGTAGTAGGAGGAGACTTCGTAGATGAAGACAACGTTTGGGTTTTCGGTTCTACTTCCCAAGTCTGCTTGTGGTTATGGGCCATGATTTTCCGCTGTTTGCTTCACCATTAGTCGGTTGGATGCACTTGGATGATTATAAATCCTTGTCGTACTGCCACTAAAGGTGTCATCTATCAGGTATATTACTTATTTATTAATCCGAGGTATGCTTTTGAATATCATATCTGTGTTCTTGTGCGTATCAGCTACTGATCCAGGGACTGATACAGGATGCACAACAGATTCCAGAAATGGGGTCTGACATATTAGTTGCTCAGGGTTTGGCTCTTTATGTTTTTGTGCAGGTATAGATTTTGCTTCCATTGTTGCTTGGTGGAGTTCCTCAGCGGGTCCACATCGCAGGGCTTCGATGTGCGGCCACTTATCGTCGAGTGTTGTAGATTTGGTATAGTTGAGACTTCCGCTATGCTACTCTCGTGTTTTAAATCATTTAAGACTTGTAATAACTTAAATATGCAGATTTGTGCTTTTTATATGTTGTACTATTGCGTCTGTTAATCAG
This sequence comes from Eragrostis curvula, assembly GCA_007726485.1. Classification (NCBI taxonomy): domain Eukaryota; kingdom Viridiplantae; phylum Streptophyta; class Magnoliopsida; order Poales; family Poaceae; genus Eragrostis; species Eragrostis curvula. The sequence continues at coordinate 63,743 of RWGY01000230.1, forward strand.
CGTTTTACCGACTCGATCCTGCAAAAAGCGGAGACGCTTCAAGGGCTTGTGGCCCTATTTTAAAAGATAAAAAATACGGATTCATAAGTCAAAAATCTTAAATTTTGACCATCAATTAATTAAATAAATGATGTGCATGTTTAGCGTACAAGTTACACTATCAGTTTTTTTATTATATGCATCCAACTAACTCAATTACCAGTCCAATACGCCCTATGTAGTTAAAATATTGTCAATAGTAACAAATAGTAAATTATAGGCTTAATTGCAAATTCCACCTCATAAGTTGCCATTAGTTTGATATTCCCCCCATAAGTTCATTTGTTGCAAAAATGACCCCACCCCACCCCACCCTAGTTTTGTTGCAAAAACCACGCCGGTTTCTATTTACTCTCTCAAATAGGCTACAAAATGCCACGAAAATGCAAGTTTAGCTCTTAGCTCGAGTCTTGCACCTGTGTACGGTAGCGGTGGGATGTCGAGAATTTGAATTTGCTACGTTCGGCTACAGTTGTAGACATTTAAAACACAAATTAAACAGTAAGTTTTAGGCAGTAGGTCCACAACAGTATAAGATACGGCCAAATTTCAAAACTCAACTCGAGCTAAATTAATCGACTCATGTATTCAAGCGCGAACAGTAACATTTTGAGCCTATTTGAGAGAGTACATGGAAACCGGGGTGGTTTTTGCAACAATACTGGGGTGGGGTGGGGTGGTTTTTGCAACAAACAAACTTATGAGGGGGAATATCAAACTAGAGACAACTTATGGGGTGGAATTTGCAATTAACCCTATATTATATGGTTAAAATATAGGTATGAACTCTTCTTAAAATCCCACTTGTTGTAGGCACTGTTAAGGCCCATTTACTGGAACGTATTATAACAAGTCTGTGGAGGGGGCTATCTGTTGTTGTCTCTGAATGCTACATTTGGGGTTATCCATTTATATATTGCGCACATGTTATTTCACTCCTCGCCTGGTCGCACACAGTTTTTTGGAGATTCTTTTTTTTTTGTAGAAAAATAGAAAGAGACTTGCTTATAAAAGTAGCCCTTGGCAACTGCTTGCTGTTCATCGCAGAGCAAGAACCAAGAAGCCCATTTGTAGAAGTCACTCCCACTCCCAAGAGCAATACTATCGGCATTATGTCGTGCCCAACCATAACCCCCTTCATGCGCCACCCACCAGGACATCAGGGGAGGGTCCTCACGATTCTGAGCATTGATGGCGGAGGCATCCGCGGTCTCATCCCCGGTACCATCCTATGCTACCTCGAGGAACAGCTCCAAGTGCGTGCAGATCCACCATATTGAAGAACCTGCAGTTTATTTTGTTCATTTGTTCACTCGTGCCATCGATTTCCAAATAAAGCATGCACCTGCAGTTTCTGTATTAGCGTTCACTTACGTCATTATCTATCGTCCTGTTGCAGGAGTTGGACGGACCGGACGCACGGATCGCCGACTACTTCGACGTGATCGCTGGGACCAGCACCGGCGGGCTGATCACGGCAATGCTGGCTACTCCCGGCAAGGACAATCGCCCGCTGTTTGCCGCCAAGGACCTCAACAAGTTCTACTACAACCATGGCCCAAATATGTTCCAAGAAAGGTCAGGTCAAAACCTGACGGTTGGCCCCAAGTACGACGGCAAAGCCCTGCACGAAAACATCAGGAAGACCCTGCCGAAAGACATCAGGGTGGTGGACACATTGACCAACGTCGTTTTGCCGACATTTGACATCAGGAACATGCAGCGTGTGATCTTCTCTACCTTCGAGGCCAAAAGGGAGGCTCACAAGAACGCACTCCTCACCGACGTCTGCATTGGCACGTCGGCGGCACCCACCTTCTTTCCGCCAACATCCTTCAAAACAAAGGATGCCAAGGGTAAGCCCTATGAGTACAACCTCATTGACGGCGGTGTCGCGGCCAACAACCCCACCCTGGCTGCCATGGCCATGCTCAGCAAAGAGATGCTCCACCTCCGTCAGAAGCTGACCGATGACAGGCACAAGGACTGCCGCTGCAACGGTGGCAGAGACGTTGTAGCAGAGAGCTCAACCATGGCTGCCATGGTGGAGCTCAGCAAGGAGAAGCTACATGAGAACAAGGGCAAGGAACACATGGAGTCGGTAGAGTACAAGAACTTCATCGTCATCTCCATCGGGACGGGGACCGCGAAGCAGGCAAAAATGTATACCGTAGAGGAATGTGCCAGGTGGGAAAACCTCCAGTGGGTCACGAACGGTGACGGCGCCTCACTTATCGACATCTTCTCCCAAGCAAGCACCGACATGGTCGACATCTTGCTTGAGTTGCGCTTCAAAGACGTTAGTAGCGAGAAGAACTACCTCCGTATCCAGGTACCTTTATCACTTTATGTTAATAAACCATCAGCAACAACTTGTCCATCTGCTTGCACCCTTATCTAACAATGTGTGGATGTAGACCGACAAGCTGACGGGGACAATGACGTCGATGGACTGTGCGACAAAGGAGAACATGAATGCTCTTATTAAGCTTGGCAACGACCTCCTGAAACAACTTGTGGCAAGGGTGAACATCGACACGGGAGCATACGACCCTGTCCACGGTGCGGGAACCAACGCGCATGCACTCAAGAACTTTGCCAAAATGCTCTCTGAGGAACGCAAGAGTCGCAAGAACAGCCTGTCTCCTCATAAGGTGACTGATTTTTTGTTTATCCATCAGTCACTTTTTTTAGCCATCCGATCTGGATCGAAGTGATATGGTTTTAGCTGCGGTATTAGCTGTTGCTTTCGTTTTGTCTCCCTATCGGGCCCGCAAAGTTGCCTTATCGGGTCTGCATGGGCTTGTTTTGTCCTTTGGGCTGTTGTTTTAACGGGTCTGCTTTAAGGACGGAACCCGGTAAGGAAAATAAGCCATTTAACAGCCCATAGTACAAATGCTCAGTTACACATATATCTGTTTTGGGCCATATAGCCCACATCTTAGGTTCTGCATAGAATCGTATAGGTCTAAGGCCCAAAAAGAACCAAACAAAAGACACGAAGAGTAACCTGAGCCCAACCACAAAATACCTACAGTCTCCTCAAAAAAAAAAAAACACCATTATTAGCACCCCCTCGATAGGGCTTTGGCGGGAGGCGGCGCACAACGCCGCACCAAGCAAAGAAAACGGCGGGAGAACGAGCGAGAGAGAGAGAGAACCCCAGGTTAGACTCTTGTTTTCTGCCTCCAACTAGTTCTCCTCGATCTAAAATCTTGTTGCTCTTCGACCATCAGGTATTCAAGAGGAGCTGATCATGGAGAGGAAATCACCTCGAGTGAAGTTTATCAAGCCTTGGATCAAAGGCCACGAGGAAGAACCCCAGGTTAGATTCTTTTCCGCCTCCAACTAGTCCTCCCCGATCTAAAATCTTGTTGCTCTTCACTTCTTCTGGACAAATTAACCACAAACCCCCTGATCTGCACCATTAAGACATAGTAGTTACGTGGTGAACTGAATTACATGGATGTGGAGCATGGGGAAAGGGACGTGCGGATACAAATTTGCTTTTCTACAAAAAGTAAACCGCTACATAATAGTTGAGCCTGTGTTCTTTCCTGTGTTCTTTAAGCCCCAAATCTGAACGTCTAGATCTTAATTAGAATGAAATATCTGGAATAATGTTTGTTGTGCAGTGTTGATAAGGGCTAATTATGGCATGGTTGCAGGGCGTCAAAAGTTACTATGACCTTGCAATGGGACACAGTTTGACCCATGGGAAGGTCAACAAATCTGCTCAAATGGTATGTAAGCATTACAACACGACAAAAAAAAAAAATTCAAATGTTTACAACTGAATTACATATGTTAACTTTTCTCTCTGGATGTAGGTTGTTCAGATTATGGAGCAGAGATCTAATGAGCATGAAGTGGAAAACATTGACGGTCAGAGAACTACATGCGCCACTGCCGAGAATGTAAACAGAAAAGTCACGAAGTACCTACAACACAGTAGTTTCAAAGATAATTGCATTTTGATGTGATTATCTATCCTTGTGCAGTTGACCAAAGCTGTCCAGGACTTGCAAATGGAAGGTGGCCGCATTGGTTTTAGTCAGCAGGGTTTAACATATCCAGGAGAGACTATGGACAAATGGAACAATGCACAAATTTTTCAGGTACATTCCAAGCATCCAATATATTCAGCATGGTTTAACTTTATGTATTTTAAAGCTAATGTTATATCGCTAATACGGCAATAACAATGAAACCATAGATGTTCAAGGAGAAGAAGTTGTCTGAGGGTCAAAATTCAACAAGTGAAATCTCATGTGAAGGGAGCAGTCGCTATACAGAGACAAATGATGAAATAAATTTGAAAGCTAAATCTATGGAAAATGTAGTTGAGGTAAACCTTGCATGAAGAGAGCAGTAGCTATTCACTTTTATATGTGTGCGGCGTATAACATAAAACACTGTTGATCAATGAAACTTGATATGATAATTTCTCTTTTCAGCCTCCTGTGGGGAGTTTCACACACCTTTTGCAAGCGCCGTTTGACAATGACCTGATTGAGGTAAGAAGACAACAATATGGAAGTTATGCAAAAGAAAAATGTGATATATATTCAAATGGTACTAATTCATTTTGGTTATCTCTTAATAGTGCCACAACATGTATCTCACGACAAGCAGATTCGATGAAGCATTGTCAGGCAAGAACATGTCAACCATGGAAAATGTGAGCTCAGGAATATGTTCTTCCAATCCTTACATGGATTCAGAAGGTGTTGCTGAAACTACATCTGATGTTGTACAATTGGAGAGCTCTGGTGGTATATCTATTGCAGAAAGAAATGTAGAAGCTCAAGATGCAGAAACCGATGAAATGGATCAAGAAACAGTTAACGATCAAGAAATAATTGAAGAGGACATAGAGATTTTCTTACATAATGAAAGTGTCGAAGCCGCTGTATCAAACAGTCAAGAAGGGGAAAGCCACCATGTACCAAAAATTGATATGACCTTTGAGACATTTGAAGATGCATTTAACTTCTACAATGAGTATTCACTGATTGCTGGATTTTCAGTAGTAAAGGCTGGAAATTATCATTCCAGGAGCAAGAAAATGCTCAATGAGGTCACCAGATATACCTTTCAATGCAATAAGCGAGGGAAGACAGAAGAGGCACAAACAAAACAACCAAAGCCCGGTGAACAAACAAGCAATAGAAACTCATCAAAAGGTGTGATAATAGAGGACTCGGCTCCAATTCCTGCAGCTAGAAAAAAGAGAACAAAGACTATAGAGAATACAAATTGCCCAGCTGTAATGGTTGTGACCTTTAAGAGTAACTGCTGGAGAGTTACTAGGCTCAACCTGGAGCATAACCATCCCCTAGTAAATCCTGAACTTTCCAAGTTATTGAGGTCACATAGATTCTTCACGGATCAGGAGAAGGCTATGATAAGGACATTTGTTAGTGTCAACATCCCAAACAGGAAGATTTTGGCTGTCTTGTCATTTTTGCGAGGTGGGCCTGAAGTATCAAACTTCACAAAGAAAGATATCAGCAATTTAAGAACACGGATAAGGAAAGAACAGGGACAGAACGACATGGGTCAGGTCATGGAGTTCTTCAAAATGAAAAAGGCTGAAGATCCGTTGTTCTTCTGCACATTTCAGACAGACGACAAGGACCGAGTGACAAATATATTCTGGGCAGATAGCAAGAGCATAATGGAATATGAAGATTATGGGGACTGCCTGAGTTTCGACACAACATATCAGACAAACAGGTACAATCTAAAATTTGCACCGTTTGTTGGGATCAACGGGCATGGAGATAATATACTTTTCGGAGGAGCTTTTCTGGTTGATGAGACGATAGAAACATTCCGCTGGTTGTTTAAAATTTTTCTGTATTGTATGGGCGGGAAGGCACCAAAACAATCATCACAGATCAAGATGCTGCTATGAAAGCTGCGATTGAATACGAGTTTCCCCTAGCGACTCACAGGAACTGCCTGTTTCATATCATGAGCAAAGCAGAGATAAAGGCAGGAAACAGTTTCTCAAAGATTGAGAATCTTGTGAAAGATTTCTATGATGTTGTTTACAACTCATTGACTATTGCAGAGTTCGAGCAGCTATGGCATCGCATGATGGACCAATATAAGGTGCGGCACATTAAGTACTTCCAGCACATGTATGAGATCAGAGCAAAGTTTGTTCCAGTCTACTTCAAACAAGATTTCCTCCCTTTCATACAGTTAACAGCTCGTAGTGAGGGCACAAATGGAGTTTTTAAGGATAATGTAGGGCCGACAAATAGTATGATCAGTTTTCTTGAAGAATATGACAGGATTTTCAAAGGGATGATTGAGAAATGCCATGAGCAAGACAAAAACAAGACCCAAGATGTGCCTATGTTGTATTCAGAATATAATTTTGAGAGACAAGCACGGAAATTCTACAATATCCAGATATTTTACAGATTCCAACAAATAATCAAAACAATAGGAAAGTATCAGGTGGATGAGATACAACAGAATCAAGTTTATGAGGTGTACAAGTCAGAAGAACATGCACTGTTGGAATTCAGATCACGAAAGTACCTGGTTATTGTGGATGAAGGTCAAGAAAATTACAGCTGCATCTGTGGCATGTTCCAGAAGGATGGCCTGGTCTGTGCACACATCCTGAGGGCTCTGCTTCGCATGAACAAATCCTCCTTGCCAGAAAAATACTTTATAGACCGTTGGAGGCCTAAAGAGAAGAAACAAATCGGAAACAAAGAAGCAATCGCATCAATGATAGAAAGCAGCAGTTTGCTCAGGAATAACAAACTCTCAAGGATGTGTGTCCAATTAGCATCTGATAGTTCAAAAGATGTTGACAGATACAATTATGTAATCCCTGAAATTGAACGACTCTCTCAACATGTGAATAGCATGCCCATAAGGGGTTTGGACAAGTTCAACACTGGTAGCAGTGTGGATGGGCCAAGCAACGTCACCAAATCAGATCTCAGTTCACAGAAACAAAATGCAGATACAGAGGCAAGCATATATGTCAATGTTGAGCAAACCGGCCAAAAGAATAATGTATCCTATGTGCCATATGGAGATGAAAGTACTGCAGCTGGGGCTACAACAATTAAAGTGAGTAACCCAACTGTCATCAAATCTAAAGGAAGACCTCCAACTGCTGGAAAGAAAAGAAGAATGATGCCCATGGGTGAGGAAGTAAGAAGCAAGCAACAAATTACATGTTCTGGATGCGGTTCCCATGAACATAATATCCAAACATGTGATAAAAGACATCTGGACATGCCTGACCCAAAAAAAAACCAAGCGTACAAATAAGAAATAAACAGAGGTACTACTACTTTATTTAAAAGTGATACAACTATTCTATTTTCAGAAAGTATAGCAACGAGACCGATATATGATATGTACCTCTCTCTTTTTCTCAGGAAATGGAAAATGGACAAAACTTACCTGGTTGTACTGAAGTGGAAAAAGAAGATAAAGGTGGATCAGTTTCATTGTGAGATTCAATGGAAGAAGTTTCGCAGATTTGGAAGCATGTAGTTTATTTATGACATAAGATGCACAACGGAGCAACTTAAGTTATACAGATTTGGAAGCATTGTAATTTATTTATGACATCACAATGGAGCCACTTAAGTTATACAGATTTGGAAGCATTGTAATTTATTTATGACATCAAATGCACATTAAGTTATACAAATTTCCCTTAGTACAAGATTTTGTTTTTACTGGACTAGCATATTTCAGCACAGGAGATTACTGTAATATTCCCCTTAAGTTGAGAAACTTGTATGATATTTCCAACAAAAGAAACTCACACTCGCAGTCTAAGAAACATTTATGTGTGGACATACATACGGATCGTGTGCTGTCCAGACAAACATGGGAGATTGAAAATCTGCCCCGGCAATCCGAGAACCAGAAGAGCTATGTAGCTGTGCTGAACAAAGAACTGAGCAGCCTCCAGATTTCACGAAACAGAAACATCACCTGATGAAATCAAACAAAAATGCGTGATCGAAACCAAACAAAACCAGTATGTCAAGCACTAGACAAAACCGCGTGATCGAAACCAAACAAAACCAGTATGCCAAGCACTAGACAAAACCGCGTGATCGAAACCAAACAAAACCAGTATGCCAAGCACTAGACAAAACCGCGTGATCGAAACCAAACAAAACCAGTATGCCAAGGACTAGACAAAATCGAGTAATGTGAATAAAGAAAAACATTATGGCAAAAAAAGAACAAAACCGTGTAATGTTATCTAACAAAACCCGTATGGCAAAAAAATGACAACCTCGTAATGTGAACCAAACAAAACCAGTATGGCGAAAAAAAATACAAAATCGCGTAATGTGAACCAAACAAAACTGTTATGGACAAAACAAGACGCGAAATGTACACCCAACAAGTTTGGCAAAAACTGGAGAAAACCGCGTGATGTGAAACAAACAAAATCAGTATGGCGAAAATATGACAAAACAAGTACTAGATATTAGACGTTTCATTCTAAAAAATAAATAAAAGTATGGAACAAAAATAAACAAAACTAGGAAACAACTTGATTATCGCCTTCAACCAAAATATGATTATCTTGGCCAGAGAATAACACATTACCGCCAACGGTTAATGACCTCATCAATCCAAAACTATAGCAAAGGAAAAATAGTACAACACTAGTCGATAGTTACATGACATTGACCAACAGAGAACACTGAACTTTGATGCGTTCAACTATTACTTGATGGCAACGAAACTAATACAAAACCTCTTTGCGGAATCTAGAATTAGATGATGCATGTGACCCCTAATAATGACCAAAACTGAAGTCTTTCGAAAACAAAAATAATGGCGATGGTGCAGTATCTTCATTGGACAGACAGCCCCATGAATCTAGTGATACCTCCTTGGCCACTATAAAACAAAAAAAAAAAAAAAAAATAAGAGTGTTAGTACCAATTCGAAATATGAAATAATGGAAAATAAACTAAAGGCACAAGCAGCATGGATAACAGCTGCACTTATTTTTGAGACAAACCTTTTTCACAAGCGAATCAAACCATGTTAAATCTTGTGTATTATACTTGCTGCGCATGATTCGGTTGAGAAGCTTAATCCGTATCTTAGGAATGTCAGCAACTTTGAAACAAGACTCTACAGCTACTCTAGGATGCCATAGCTCCAGATATATCAGAATAAAAATGCCTATTCCATGCTGAAAAAAAAAGGTGACAATAACTACAAAAAGATACATAGTAGCCAGATTCAAATATGGACTTGTTAAATATATATATGAGGGAGACAAGTCTTACTCTGACGTTTGTGTGTGCACCTTGGGATATACTACATCAAATTCAGCAGGTCTCAAACTTGTTTTTTTAGCGACTTCATGAAATGCCTTTGAAAAGTTATTGATCTGCAAAGAAGGGACAAATCTAATATATGATTTAACATGAGCTGGATAGAACATTGGATATATATAAGAAAAAAAATTACCAGCCTCGTCCTTATACCACCATGGTACAAGGATTGTTCCCCGTGCAGAGTATCAAGGACTACGAAACGCCGGTCTTTGATATCAACAATGAACAAAAACCAATGCATCTCGTACAGAATGGGAAAATATATCTGTATCAAACAACAAAAGGTAAGAAAATATACGTAGCAGAGAAGATATTCCAACAGGTCATACGAACCATTTCACAAGATTGAAGTGATTTTAACTTGTGTGCAATCAATAATTCACGCAGAACATCATCTACTTTGAAGCTGGATTCGTCCTTCAGGAAATGTTGCTGAAACAAAAGACACTTACGTAAGGATTAGACAAAAATAAACTGGTCGTCTATTAACAGAAAAAAAAATAATATAATCGACTTACCCCTACAGAACTGAAAAAATAATGTTTCTTTGATCTGTAAGGATGATAGTCCTCAAATAGAATGCGAATGAAGGAATTAACCAAATAGTTGTCTACTTTTCCATCCGGCTTCAATGAGTACGCCAAGCATTGGAACGTAACATAGCTCTTTTCCTCGGGGCGCATTGAGAATGCCTTCCGGCTGAAAAGACAAAACAAGCCCATATCACAAGAATAATAAAGAACGAGTAAAAAAAAAGGAGCTCATAGTCAAACATCCAAACATGAACACTCACCTGCGGTGTTCACCACGAGCCATGTCAATAGCAGTATAATAGTATGATATCTCTTCCAAAGAAACATCGCATTTGTCATAATCAGTAACGAACGGTGAACTAGTGAATCTGCTAGGCATAACTTGTCTCCTCTGGCCATAGACTGGGAGTTCACAGGTAGAAGAAACAGTGCCTCCTCTATATCCGGACTGCAGCACATTAATGTCCAAAGGTTGCAGTACACTGGCATTAGCTGGTCGGTTCAGCTGGTTGTTGCCTATTGACAAATAACTGCATCCGATGCCCTCACTAACAAAAGAATTCTTCAAGTTGTATATATTCTCAGTATTGTTGCATAATGCACGACAGTTTTTATCAAAAATTTCTTTGGAGTCGTGCAGGGGGTCCTAAGAAATAAAAACAAAAACTGAGCGAAATAGAAATTGTTTTTGACAATTTCATCACATTCATGAGAGAGTCATATCAAAAAGGAGGACAAAAGTTCTTAAATCAGTTTACCTACCTGCCTAGGCCTTTTGGATGAATTGTGAATACCTTGCACATCCTCATCGCTACATAGGTCAATTATGGGTGGGTCTGGGGCCTTCGTCATTTGAATCAAAATAAAGTAATACAAATTAGATGGCAATGTCAGTGCCAAACACAAATGCAATCTAATAACGAACCAAAAATCGACATACATGATTTGTGGTAGTATGGTGTGCTACAACATGGGCCGAATGTGATGCAACAAACGATGTTGGATGTCCATGGCCCGCCACTGTACTTGTACCATTGTCCTTCATTACTGGTTGTTCAACATCATCTAATGGAAGCTCAAATGATGGTTGCCACTCATACAATGCCCTAAGTTTTGGATCAAGAGGTCCCTTCAAACATGGAAGAGACAAATCCTTGGAACCACTGTTCAATGGAAGACTAGCAGCTGTACTAGGCAGACTAACCTAAAAATAACATCGAATTGAATGAAACATATGTACACAAGGAGTCACAAAAAAAAACTAAATGCAAAAAAGATTAAAAAAAGAAATGACAAGTTGGAATAACATGCAGATACCTGAGCTTTAATAATAGTTTTTAAACCTATATCAGCAACATTAACTTGAAGGCCTTGAGGCACACATGGAGCATGATGCAAAACAGGGTTGCCACACAGTTTACGCTCCCTGTGATTTTCACGAGCAACAACAACAGAGGTAGCCAAATCGCCTACAGCAGCTTGAGGATGAGATGTGACAGAATGATCTAAAGGACTGACAGATTGGCAATACTTTCTCTTCTTGAAAGGAACAACTACAATATAGATAAAAAAATTGAACAAAAGCAATTACTAAGAATTAAAACAATGAACAAAATGAGAAGCATGAAAAACAGGAATGATTGAGCAAAGAATGAAAAAAAAAAATCCATGGTAATGAAAAATGACATACCGGTATCATTTTGAACAATAGCAGGAACGGGCACATTCACCTTAAAGACAAAAGACAGAAAGCAACAAATCATACACGGGTAAACAAAAAACCAGCTAGATTAAAAAAGGACTCCAAAACAAATGACAAAGTTATAATAACATGCAGGCACCTGAGCTACTGTTATTTCTTTTGAACCTAGATCAGAAATGTTTACTTGGCTGCCTTGAGGTTCCTGGGTATGGTGCAAAACTGGATTGGCGGATAGTTGAGGTTCCCGGGTATGTGCATGAGCAACAGCTTGAGCTTGGGATGTGACAGCACGAGATAACGCACTGACAGAGTTACCACAATTTTTCACTTCAATGCTATGATTGTGACCGGTAGCAGCTGAAAAAAAAGCAGTAGAAGTGGGAGCTTGAGCTTTAATCACAACAATTTGATCACAACTAACAAAGGCATGAATTCTTCAGAGAAAAATCAATAGAGACATGAATAAAATGCTAAATGCAAATAACCTTGAGGTTGCACATAGGGATCTGCCAAAATAGAACAAGGTACTTGGATGTGACTTCCCCCTCCTTTAGACGCTAAGTCGGATCCTGCATTTCTAGTCATTTCTTCATCAGGTACCATTGCCTGAGAATGTAAGGTAATTTCATGGTTAGCAATCATGCAAACATTTCATGAAAAAAAAATACATAACATGGGGCGACATATACCTCATTATTAGCACCATTGAGCTCAAAAGAATTGGTGTTAGTACTGGGCAAGATATTCAATACATCAACGATCAGATGTTCAAGGCCCAACTGAAAACTAGAATCCTGTTGTTGCTGAAACTTAACAAACATGTTTGTGATGTTTTCTTTAACCTTCATGAAAGATGAAAAACAAAATTAGAAGTTGTGTAAGTAATAAACAAAAAATCTAGATAACCTAGCACGGTTGTCTAGGCAAAACAGAGTATATGGCACTGCATAGTAAATATTCAATTAATCGTCAGACAAAATTTCATGAAAAAAATACCTCATCAGGTAATCTGTTCTGCACATGTGAATCAACAATTGACCTAACCTTTGAGGTACTCAGACAAAAACTGGTTGGCTGCTCTGCCATAGTGCTTTAACCTAAGATGCACACACACAAGTTATCAGTACACTATGAATATTCGATAAAAACAGAACAATGAACCTCTAACAGTGACCTCTCACACAAAAACACATCGGGTAAGCCAACAGTATCTCTAGTTCCATATCAAATTTAAAATGTATGGTAAGCCAGTAGCATAGTAGCACATGGAGGATTTATAGCGAATGCACAATCCAAATCCGGCACAAAAATGAATCTCTTCAGCACTCCCCCCAAAATAAAGCGCCCATTCCTTCTGCTCTCAAACAAATCCAGCGCCCCCAATTCGATCTAACCTGTGGTGCCCCCCGAATCCAGCAACAAAATCAATGTTATGCTTGCGCGCCCCTGCAATCCAGAGCCTAAAACGACTACCACCTCAAAGCTGGCCCCAAATCGTAGCGAATTTGAAACCCTAGAGCAAGAAAAAGGGACAAAACTAAGGATACACACCTGCTTCCGGGGACTCGAACGCTGGGGACTCCCGCCTGACGACCCTAACGACGGCGAGGTTCTTCTCCCGGTAGCAGAAACCTTCCTCCCTCTGATTCGCCCCCAACTTCTTTCTCTCTGCCTCTCGAGGGGATAGAAAGATGAACAGGGTCGGCGCGGCAAAAACCCGATTAGAAATGGTATACAAAACTGGCGGCGGTGCCAGCGAGGCCCGGTAACGCAGGAAAGAGGTGAAGCAGCTGCGGACCGTTGGATGGGCATCTGACGGATGAAAAATTCGACTGACGTGAAGACAAAACATCAGGCAACTGACGGCGAGCAGGTGCTTCCCAATAATCTGAACACCTCATCCTTCGAGTCCGTGAAGACCAAAATTCCCCAATCCCCAGTGTTTGCCGTCGCCGCCCTCGATGGAGGCGGCCGTTCACCCAGACTGGTCCGGGCTCCCTGAAGATTTGATTGTGGTGGTGATGCGCGTCCTCGACATCCCCGACCTGTTCCGCGCGGGGATCGTCTGCACCTCGTGGTACGCCGCCTACTCCACCGTCCACTGCGTCCGCATCCCAATCAAGGACGCGTCGCCGTGCCTGCTCTACTCATGTGCGGGCGACGACGCCGACACCGCAACCATCTACAGTTCCTCCGCCGGCACGGCCTTCAAGGTCCGCCTGCCGGGGCCCGCGTTCCGCAGCCGCTACGTGTTGGGCTCGGCCCACGGCTGGATCGTGGCCGCCGACGAGGCGTCCAACCTGCAGGCACTCAACCCGCTCACCGGCGCCCCCAGGTGGACCTCCCGCCCGTCACGGGGCTCCACCACGTCGAGAGCTCCTCCGACGACCAGGGGCGCCCCGTGTACGTCCTCCTCGACCAGGTGATGCGCTCGGACTTCCCCGACATCTACACCCCGCGGGAGCTGCGGCGCTACCTCTACCACCGGGTTCACCTCTCATGCGAGTGCGTCGTCCTCCTCCTGCACAAGCCCCACGGGGAGATGTCCTTCGCCCGCGTGGGGGACGACAGCTGGACGCTGGTCACTCAGAGCGAAACCGTCCCATGGAACTGCTGCTACCGTTCCGCCGCGTTTAACAGCAAGGACGGCCTGTTCTACGTTTTATCCTCCGACTGTTCCATCTACGCATTCGATCTGAATGGTCCTTCGCCTGTTGCGAGGAAGAAGATTATTGAGAGAGCAGCACAGTGGGAAGATCTTGCAAGCTACATCGTCTTCGCTCCCTGGGGTGACATCTTGCATGTTTGGAGGTACACTACGCTTCGAACACGGACTGCACCTGTGCAAGTTCCCGCAGAGTACGCTCACGAGGTCATTAACCCGTGCCAAGAGCAAGGTTTGCAATTTCGGAAAAACCGGGAAAACCGCTACCGAGAAAACCGGTTCGGTAAACCGGAAAAACCGAACGGTTTACCGTTTTGTTCGAGAACACAGTGTCGGTTTTTGCGAAATACCGGTCGGTTTTGCTAACCGGACCGGACCGGTAAGTCCGGTTTTTCCCGTAAACCGGACCGGTTCGTCCGGTTTTGTGAACCTTGGCCAAGAGTGTTGCACTGATGAAGTCCAACTTTACAAGGTTCACGTTCGTGACCAAAAGCTCGTGGAGATAAGCAGCTCGGACTTGCAGGAGCATGCCCTGTTTCTTGGTTTCAATTCCTCACTGTTGATTTCCACAAAGGATTTTCCGAGGCTTAAACCAAACTGTGCATACATGACGGATGACGCCTGGGAACAAATCAGTATCAACATGTATGGTTCCCGAGATGTTGGCATTTGGGACTTCCAAACTGAGACACTTGAGTGCCTCGGTGATGTACATTCTACCCCTTCTCGGCTCGATTGGCCCCCGCCAATTTGGATCACACCCTCCCTCACTTAAGAGGGATCTTTCTTGGTTGGGAGCCCCGACTTGAGGAAGCACAACCTAGCTGTACATGAACTCGTGCGCCCCTGTGTAGTCCTCCGTGTTGAGCATGAACCGTCATCGACATTCTTATATAATACACGTTGTATGTGGAGTTATCTTACCCTGCTCATTGAGAGCAGAGATGGGCGGGAGAGCGACCTAGGCGCTGGTGACATGTTGAAGAGGTGCAGGTTGGAGGCCTCATCGACAGTGATGACCAACCAATTGTGGATGGGGTCGACCGTCGACGTCTGAAGAGTCTCACCCCAGACTTTAGTGGGTGATCCACCAGTGATTGCAGTAGTACCAATGATTTAATATAAGCTCTTGTGACTTGCCCCTCAATAAAAAAGTTCTACAGCATGGCTGATGTGAAGTATTAACGTCCTGCTTGTCGCTGATAGATAGGCTTTCATTACGGGGCTGTTAGTGTGAGACCCATGGCCGTTGCGCTAGGTTGCTCCAATATGTGTTTTGCTATATGAACTTTAGTATAACAAGGGTCGTGTGGGAATTGAACAACCACTTAAGTAGCCAACGACTCAAAGCGTAGTTCTCGAAGCAAGGACGAAAGTCACCATGTATTGCAATCTTAAATAAAATTGACCAGTGGGGCTAGTAGGGAATTTTTTTATTAAATAAACCTTTTTCAACTATTATTTTAATAACAGACCCTCCCGAACTAGATTTGCAAATCATCTCGAACACCGACACAGGACGCAGCTCTTGTCTCAACTTCACTAAACATGGGTGCTTTCACAAATATGACAAACTAGTATGGCTGCCCGCGCATTTGCGCGGCTAGAGTTGATTATTTTCACATCGATAATATTATAAGTTTATAAATTATCTTTTATAACCCTAATTTAGTTATTTTTAGACTTATAATGGCATGTCGTGTAATTTAGAAATATGTGTGAAGCGTAGTTTTGGTTATTTTTTATTATTTTGAATTTAGCTATTTTTTGACTTGTAATGGCATGATGGGTAATTTAGAAATAAGTGCAAGGAGTATTTTTTAGCTATTTTTTATTATTCTAAATTTAGCTATTTTATAAATATTTATAGAAGGTTTTGTGACTAATTGTTTCATAATGGCAGTGGTG
Organism: Eragrostis curvula; assembly: GCA_007726485.1. Taxonomy (NCBI): domain Eukaryota; kingdom Viridiplantae; phylum Streptophyta; class Magnoliopsida; order Poales; family Poaceae; genus Eragrostis; species Eragrostis curvula. The sequence continues at coordinate 79,952 of RWGY01000230.1, forward strand.
GGTAATTTTTTTTTTTATATTAACGTGAAAATTTCTAGCATTTTAGAGCGAATATGGTGGCTCCTTTTTCTCTTCAATTATATATATATCTAGCAAGATGGCCCGCTCAATTTGCGCGGCTAGAAATATTACATATATTTTTTCTTACTTAATTTTAAATATGATTATTCATTTTATTACAGGTAACTATATCTTCCCATGGTTTGCATCCTTTCTTTACCCAAAATACGAACCCCACAATAATAAATATTAGATAACCTTCTTTCCTACTATACATTGTAATTATGTGATTGTCTAGCTTTTGAGAGGCCTTGAGTCTCATTGTGTCCATATAAGCATTGAATTTGTATTACATTTATATTTTTAGATGAATTTTCTATTATTATTGAAGTACCGGAGTTAGTGTTAATGTGTACATATATCATACCTCGACTTTTTTTTCCATGGGAGCTCTTGAGCGTGTTACCATTTTTCAATAGCTTGCTGCTAAATTAAATCGTTGAACTTTGACTTATGCCAATATATTCCAAAGTTTTTCTCTCTTCTCTTCCATTATGAATGTATTTTTGCTTGACCTCTTCATTGAGATATTTGCTTTCTCAATAGTTCTTATGGAAACTGAAGTATTAATTGTTTAACAATTGACAAATGTAATATGCATGGACCCTGTTTATGTATTATCCTTCCCAAATTGTATGAAAATCAGACTACTAATTTCTTCTCATTTTTAATTCTGAATATATTTTTTTGACATGGATTATTTGGTTGAATCTACACCATTTGATGATCATATACTTGCTGTTTTGCTGTACTTGTGTTATTCAACATTTGCAAAGTAGATAAACATGGAGCAAATTGTGTTATGTTTGCAAGAAACATTGTCATTATGGTCTTAGTGGCCTGATTTTTTTTTCATTTTTTAAAAAATAATTATGATATGGTTTTCCAAGGTGACTTGTCTTGGTGCTTATATGGTGTTTACATCCTTGTGCTTTTCTTTATGGAATTGTTCGCCTGTTTGAAGCATTGTCTTTATGCATGCGCAATCACCTCTTTATTGTGGGACTTTGCTCTTCTTTGAGTTACTTGGGTATTGGGAAGGTATCTAAAATATTTAACTTGTTCGGCTGGCTGCATCGCGATTCAATGGCTATAGTGTTCCAGTTATTTCTTCAACATCCGCTACAGTGTTCGCAATTATTTCTTCAGCAGCCGCTATAGTATACCAGCTGCGATTCAGCCTGCCGAACAGGGCGATTTTTCTCTAGGTCATTGGACCTCTTCCAAAATGCTAAATGTAGGTGCATATTATTAACAAACCTCTGCTAACAAATGGTCATGTCTCCAAAGAAAAAAAAAAGAATGAATTAATATGAGAATGGACTTTATTGATTGCTAATGTTTCCAATGGAGAAAGATGAAAAGATATGGCAATCGGAAAATTTTGTTTGGTTAATTATCTCTCCCCTTATCTTACAATATGCATACTCTTGTGACCATATTCTCGTGCACCTTGGCCACCAAAGATTAGAAAAATGCTGCTTTTAGCGATTGGATTTATATACCCAACCTCTCGTCTCTACCTTGAACAAACGCTGCTCCATCAAGCTTCACAAAGCCAACTTAATGCATAAGCTTGCTCCTTTCCCAAGCCAGGCCGTCGCCGGAGTCTGATGGCGGGACAACCCGAGCAAAGGCTATGACGGCGACGGCAGGACGATCGATCCTCTTCGTTTTTCCCTTCACAGTCATGGTGGATCCAGGTGATAGTCGATGGTGGCCTCATCATGTCGGCGAGAGATGCGGCAGCAGATATCGCGTGCGGGCGTCGCCGCAATGATGACGGCGGCGGCGGCGATTGACAGATCGTGCGAGTGCAGCGGCTGTGCGTGGTGCCAATATGGCTGTCGGGCGCAGTGGCCATGCGTTGGCATCTTGGTGGCGACGGATTGGCCGCTGTTGTGCGCGCGTTCAGGTGGCGGTGGCGCCGAGCGGCCGTGCATGGGCGCAGGGCAGTTGTCAGCCACCGATCAGTTGGGATGTCGACAACGTGTGCTTGCATGGCCATCGATCGAGGCGAGCTAGCTCGGATACCGTAGTTGAGGGAGAGGGCCCATGGTGTCGCTGTACACGTGGAACATTTAGCGAAGATCGAATCAGCAAGGGGCGCCATTTTCGTTCGGTGAAAAAAAAGGAAGGAACACACGGTTTCATGACGAATCAGATTTACAAACTACATGATCAGGCAGGTTGCTCCGCTACTATTAGCTTAATGCATGATATGCTGGCAATGGAAGGTGAGTGCGTGCAATCAAGCTCCGTTTCTTCAAAACAGGGAGAGAGGTGGTAATTTTTAAAAGGATGTAGGGGTATTTTTGTCTAGTTTTTTTATAATGGCGTGGTGGGTAATTTTTTAACCATTGTATGGATATTGTCTTATTAAATCTAGACCGTTAGATGTTCATAAGGATGTAGGTGACCCGCGCTAATAGCGCGGTTAGTTTTATTACAGTATGTTTTGATACAACTCCACTAAATTTTTGGTCCATGTTCATCACTTGCACGCTCATTCCAAAAGAGCAGATTTTTTAAGATGTAATATTATAATATCATAAATTAGTTTTTTATTAATTTTCTATGATATGGTTATACTTATTGGTATTGGTATTGAAACCATTGAAGGTAGAAGTATTTTATTTTTTGCAAAGTAGAAATATTTTATTGTTACATGTATCTTATTCATAATCTCACTTCATTGGACAGCAAAGGCCCACATACAAATAGTTAAGTAAAATCTATTGCAAACAAATAATGTTTCTACTTCATGCATTAAGCAATAAAATGAAGTGTTCAACTCTAGTTTTTCTAGGTACAAATATCCTTCTATTAAAAATTGATTTTTTTGTTCTGATTTTAGTGATGTCGAGTTTTCTATCTAAAATACATGCATTTTCAAACTTTTCTAATTTAGGCTTTAGTTTATGGTTTCTTTGAGAATCTGTTTCTAGTTTCCAAGAAATTGCTAGGCCAGGAACCAAGACTTCGAGATTTTTGGTCTCTAATGTAAAAAAGGAGAAGTGTTTATCTGAAAAGGTGTTTATGATCGACCATAGTTGGTTTTCTCAAGTTTTTAGCCAGAATCTGAAACCTGAAGGCCACCGAACGGGACTTTAGTTGTTGAACTTATCCCTTGTGTAGTTTATAGAAAAAAGTCATCATTCTAATCCAAACAATACATACTGACATATCTTAATTGAAGAGAAACTTTATTTATATGTTGTAACACAGTATTAAATATGCCATAATTAAAACTACACATATATAACAGGATATAGTAAAATAGAGAAAGCAAAGGTGAACATAACAGAAACATCACTTTCACAGCTGCAAGCGCTATAAAGTAGATGTGAAATACATTCGCTGCCATCACTTGGACTACGGCAGCAGTTCTGTGAATTTTTCTTCTCTGATTTTGGATGTTATATTCTGACAGCACAAACATAATATAACCTTTATTCTTTTGGTGGACATTATATAATACTGTGAAACAAAAATAGATAGAATAAAACCTCAACAACAGCCGAATTATGTCATCATCTGGATGCAGTATTTGGTGACAGAAAAACCTTGTTTAGAATCCTGCTGGATTGGAGTACTCCATGAGTGGCATGCCTTGGTTCGGAAACGCTGAGCAACGCTGAGCAATGCTTGAATGATTAGCTTATACTCCTAAGAAATACCAGCATATATAGCTTATACGTAACTTATCTTGGTCATTGCCGTTGTTTTTCTCTTGTGAAGGTGTCAAACAAACATCCACGTCAGTAAATTTTTTTCACTCCGCTGCACCACCCCCGTCCAGTCAGCTTGCTTAAGCTGAAACTATTTGTTCCCTGTAAGCCTGTCAAACTCACAAGTATAGCATCGGAGACCATCTAGAACCCCACGGCGAGAAGCTTCAATTCGCGGGTACGGCAGTTCACCGGCTGTTGGAAGCATTTTTCTTACAAAAATAAATCTGGCCCGACCCGATGACGAAGATTAAGCTAGCTGATTTAGGCCCTGTGCTGTGGTTGTAATCTGCATGTAAGTGCCCTGCGCGCTCAACTTCCCGGTCGGCGAGCACCCTCAGATCAAGAACCTGCATGATCGTCATTATCATCGTCGTCGAGAGCCGCCGGTTGCCTCCGGGCTCCGGCGGTGTCGAGCCGCTCGGTAACCGTGGCCAGCTTGTAGCCGTGAGCACGGTCCTGGAAACCTAATTTTCCCGAACCTGGAAAAAAACCAAGTCGCGCGCCGGATCAAGCCTGAGGCTGGAAAGGCGACATGAATCTGCAGCTGCTGGGTTCGTGCATGCTTGCAAGGCTAGCTCGACGTCGACGACCATGTGTGTGGCCATGCCTAGCTGTCTTCCTCGTCGTCACGCAATACAACAGCTTCAGAACGACATTAATCATCCTGCTCCTTCAGTACCGGTGATCTGAATTGTGGTCATCGGTTCCGCACCGTAAACTGTGATGCTTGAGCATTATGTGATGCCTAGTACCTTCATTGGCGGCGGCGCCGCCAGGCAAAAATCCTTCATAGCTAGCCCAATCGCTGGCTCAGCCCCTAGCACCCCTGCTGTTCTTGATGGCTTGCGAGCACCACGTCGTCCGCGCTTCGGCTTTTCGTCAATGTTCTCTTCCCGGCCGGTGCGATTTGTTCAGCTTCTGTCGCGAGGTTTTGCTTCCAAAAGTCTTGTACAGATTGAAAGACTGAGTCTAGTCTCCTAATAGTATAGGACAGTAAAATACAATATATTGTGGTCAGGACTGAGGACTCTATGACCCCGTACCTTCTTTTTTCCTTTTGAGATAAGAGTCCGGCTCCTGGGCAAGTATTTTATTCCAAATATATGTATTTTACATGGATTATTTGAACCGTTAGATTATCATAACAGCCAACGGTTAGATCTTTTTCTTTTTCTCCGATTAACGTGGTAATTTCGTGGCCTTGAGAGCGAACGTGGTGGTTTCTTTTTCTCTTCAAATACTAAGATAATAGATTTTTCACTCATGTCAATCAATTCACCATTTCTTATTCACCGTTCCGCCAAAAAATAACCAAACCACGCGGTCCATCTACAAATTTGTAAAACCATTTAATTTTCACCTCTACCAAAATGTACAATTTAACACTACATATAGCTAATCAACCCTCACATTATCTAACCATTTACCATTGCCTAAAAAATGCCATGCAAGCCATCCCACACATCAATAAAACGTTACAATCGAACCTTCCTGCGATACATGACCTCTGATTAACCTCGATTCGTACCAAATCCTTCACAATCACTAACAATACCACTAAACGCTAACTATCTAAATCCCACGAAATTCAAATGCATTGGAAAAACTAATTGGACAAGATGGAGGAGTTACCTTGGAGAAGACTTCCCCCGCAATTTTGAGCCGAATCCTCCACCCTAGTGCCCGGATTTGAAGATTCTAGTTGGGGGGCGACGTGAGGAGGAGAGAGGAAAGAAGAACACCCGCTCGGGCTCAGAGGAAGAAGAAAGGGAGGAGCGGGCGGGGCCGCGCGCAGGGCTATGTCCCCCGCGAGTCGCGCCAAACAGATGGGCGCGACTCAATGGCGTGTCGCGCCGATCGGATTGCCGCAACTCCCCTTTGAGTCGCGCCAATCTGTTTGCCGCAACTCAAGTCGACGATTCTGACGTGTCCGTCAATGCTGATGTCGCTATGTGTCGCGGCAAATCAAATGGCGCGACTCCCTCTTTAGTCACGGCAAAACAGATGGCGCGACTAAAATGTCTAGATTTGCAAATCTAGTTCGGGAGGGTCTGTTATTAAAATAATAGTTGAAAAAGGTTTATTTAATAAAAAATTTGCTAGTAGGCACAAATCACTAAAAGGATTGCTGGAACATTCAATCCAAATTCGATGCAAAGAGAACGAACAACAACGTATCATCAACGCCGATCGACTTCCATTCAGAAATTGTATTAGAAAATTTATTTTATTATAAGTAATTGTATGCAAGAATCAAAGCGACCCCTCCTCCAATACTTCAAAATTATTTCAATCTCGTTATCGTATCTACCGCACTGGTAAAGAAAACCATATATCCTTCAGTGGCTCTGCGCCCATCATCTTCTCCACTTCCTCCTTCGAGCTGACCTACCCACAATTCCTTATCCCCATCATGGATTGACCACACCCTCGCCCCATCATAGAGGAAGTTGGTAGAACCGCATTTCAAGCCTTGTTCGATGAGGCTGCTATGGCGAGGAGATGTTACTCTATATAGTCTGCAAAGTTCAGAACCTGGATTTGGAGCGGATTGTATTAAAAAGGCCTAACATTGATTAACCCAAAGAAAGACACACTATTTATTTTCTTTTATTTCTGATTGACTTCAACAAGTATTCTAATTTTTTTATGGGTCTTACTATTGTAGATTGATACAGCTTGAGGAGAAATAGGAGTAGTGATACCAAACATAAATGATTTATCGAGTTTATTAACTAGTAATTATGTTTTAAATTTACAAATTTGTGTCAAGATCCCCCTTATTGCTTTGAAATTATATCCTGCAACCAAACAATCTTTGATCACCTATTACAAATAATGATTCCATAAGTAAAAAATGCATGGCACCCATAACAAACTCAAGCTTTCGTGTTCAAGATTTTTGTCGAACTTTTCCCATATTCAATTACTGATATATTTTCCCTTTTCTGTGATGCATTTCGATATTGAGTATTCTGTAAACTCAAGTGTTAAATATTTTAGGCACACTATGTATTTCTAGCAATGTATGTACTGAAAACAATCATCTCTACATATAATATCTTTCTCCAATATTACGGTAGCCTGGTAAGGGTGGCAACTTAGTAGCGAAGACAAATAAACTTTCACCATGTGTTTCATTATTGAGTCATCTCATAGAAATATCTAGTATTATAATTTATTGATCACAAAGAAAAAAATATATAGCTAGCACATGTTCAAATATCTAGTTTTGTTCATCCTATGATGCAGAATGCAACGGTGAACATGAAATAAAAAACGAATATGGTACGAGAGAGTCACGGCATTTTAAAGTTTCTTGATTGAGTAATTAATGCAATGAGCTGAAAGCAACATCCCATGTTGTGCGTTTGGGCTGCTCTTTTCTTCACTGAACAAGGACACGTGTTGGCTTCTAGTTTGAAGGATTCAGATGTCAGAACTGAGGAGGGTCATGCAGTCGTTCTTTGCGCAACAGGTCGCGCTATAACTTGGTCCTTTTTGGTTAGGAATCATGTGAAGCTGCTAGAGAATCCTTTGAACAAGCCCACCAAAAGGGCCCTTAATTGTCCTACTATCTTCTAAGAATATGACTTCATATATCTAGCCAAACGTCTCTCAAAAAAATCTAGCCAAACGCAGATGATTTTGTTTCATTCCGAGAAATGTTTCTAGGAGAAACTGAAATATTTTTAATTCTCATGGAATCTGGAACCATACCAACCATGCCCATAAGAGGGATATTTCTTGGTTAGGAGCTCCGGTTTGAGGTCATTTTTGAGATGAACACTGGCCATTGGAGAATTTGACAATGAGAACTGTTGAGTACGAAATGTCATTTTTTTCGATCGGCCGACAAATTAAAAACGGCCCATTCCTTTTACAAGTGACATCGAGTTCTCATTTTTTTTAAAAAAAATCATTGGATCAAGGATCCGTTAGGGATCATCTGTACCTTAAGATCCAAACTGTACTACATAGATCCATCGAATTGGAGAAGGTAGAACAAGCCGTCGACCGCACTGCAAATGGCCTTACCGTAGCCAAACCTCCACGGGGGCCCTTGTAGTCACCTGGCAGAACCCATGTCCACCGCTCGTCGTAGAACCTGACGACGATCTAATATAAGCTCTTATGACTTGCTATTCAAAACAAAAAAAACTACCGCATTTGTGAAAGGGGTCTTGGCCTAGTGGTTAAGGCACCCGAGTAGCACCTTTGAGGTCCTGGGTTCGACTCCCCGTGGGAGCGAATTTTTTAGGATTTAACGGCTTTGTGCTTTCAGCGGTAGGCGACGTGGCCGTCGACAGCGAGACGCCAGTGGTGACTTCGTCAATCTCGAGGATTTGCCGGCTCGGTCTTCGAAGATGCTCATAGGGGTAGGGTTTGTGTATGTGCGTTCATAGGGGGTGAGTGTGCGTGCGTTGTGAGTGTCTGAGTTATACTGTGTAATCACAAAAAAAAAAAACTACCGGCTCATGTGAAGTATTGAACGTCCTGCTTGTGGCTGATAAATAGGCTTTGTTACAGGGCAGTTAGTGTGAGGCCCATGGCCGTAGTGCTGGGTTGCTTCAATATGTGTTTTTCTATATAAAGTTTAGTATAACATGAGTAGATCTAAAGTGTGGACAAACAACTTAAACATCCGACGACTCAAAGCCTAGTAACTATGGATTACGCCAAAGTAGGACGAAAATAATCTTGTATTGCTCATAAACAAAATTGACCAATGGGAGTAGTAGTCACACATCACTAAATGGATTGTTAAAATATACTATCCAATTTCTATATGGAAAGAGAATGAACAACAATGTCCTATCAACTTTGATCAACTTTCTATCAGAGGTTGTATTAGAAAATTTATTTTATTATAAGTACTTCTGCATAACAATCAAAGCCACACATAATTTCTTTTAATATCTCGTTAGCTTTTGTGCTACTCGGATCAATGAAATCCTTGTCTTCCATGCCTCGACACCTGTCATCTTCTCCATGTACTTCCTCCTCTAAGCCTACCTACCCTCACATTACCCCCTCCCCTTCATCAATGGAGCATAGCCCCGAACCCTTCATAGAGGAAGTTGGCAAAGGTGTTCTTAACACACTTTAAGCTTTGTTCGACGAGGTTGTTAACGTGAGAAAATGCTACCCCAAGCGATGCTCTAAGTTCAGAACCTAATTTTGGAATGGACTAGCATAAAAAAACCTCACGTTTATTAACCCAAAGTATGAGAAGAAATAGGAATAGTGCTTTCAAACATAACACTACTCATTGACTTCAACAAGTATTTTATTTTTTATGGGTCTTACTATTGTAGAGTAATGCAACATGAGGAGAAATAGAAGTAGTGTTATCAAACATAAACGATTTATCGAGATTATTAACTAGCAATTGTTTTTTAAATTTACAAGTTTGTATCAAGTTCCCTCTTGGTGCTTTCAGTGTATTTCCAGTGCCAAACAATCTTTGATAACCTATTACAAATATTTATTCCACAAGCATAAAATAGAGTTCCAAGCTTGTGTTCAAGATTTTTGTTGAACTTTTCCCATGTTATATATATTTTTCTTTGATTTCATGCATTTCAAAAGTTGTGTATTCTCTATACTCAAATGTTAAATCTTTTAGGCACACTATGTATGTCTAGCATTATATGCACTAAAATCAATCATCTCTACATATAACGTCCTGATGATAGTAAATGATGCATATAATATGTTTCTCCATTATCAATTAAGGTATCCTCGAATGGGTCGCAACCTAATAGCTAAGAAAAAAAAGGATAACTTTTACCATGTGTTTCACAATTAAGTCATCTACATGGAAATATCTTGTATTATATCTAATTGTTTACAAAGAACAAATACATAGCATTCAAATATCCGGGTTGATATTTGTGAAGTTTATGGGTCAATTAGATATGTGCCATTGCAAAATCTCCTAATTTGGTCTGTGCCATCGCAAAAGTGCTTATATGGTCAGTGCCATCGGTTGTGCAAATGTTAATCATACATGCCATCGCCGTCAACACCGTCAGCATTTGTCGTTAAATAATTTTCAAAATGCCCATTTTGCCCCTGTCTTCAACTTCCGGCTATGCTTTCTATTTGTGCTCTGCTCCTCCATCCCCGTCCGCCGGCTCAGCTGTCCAGTGTCCCGGCGCATCGAGCCAGGACGGACCTGAACCCCACGGCATCGTCGGACGCCGCGCGACCTCCAGTAGCGTCGCTACCCTCTCCCGTCACCTTGGGCCAGCGCTGCGCGCGCGCGATCTACATGTGTGTCGACGGGCGCGGCCATTGATTCACGGGTGCGAAGAAATTGCCTCGCCGTGCGATTCACAGGACATCGCGGCGCTGCGGTTCCAGGATGCGCACCACCACCAACTTCTCACGTTGCCGTCCATCCTTGCCCCTATGGTGTCGCCGCCGCTCGACGATTGGGCCAGAAGATCGCTACAGCCAGAGGCTCTCCATCATGGGGTCCACAACGGCGGCCTGTGCGCACGCTCGCGCACATCTGCACCATGGTCGAACAAATTTTGGTTTCCCCATCACCGTCATCTAAGTCTAGCGGACGTCCTGTCAGTTAAAAAAAAAATCTGGCATCCTGTGAATGGCTGTGCGAGTGAACAAATTGACGCACAACAAGAACACACGTATCTCCAGCTTGAATCGATCTTGCGAGCATCACGTCAGGATTGACATATTGTACCTGTTGTGCGAGCGGCGCGGCAGTTACTTGGACGGGACTTAGGAAGAAAGGAGAGACGGGACTTAGGAAGAAAGGAGAGAGATGAAGAAGATGAGGGTATTTTGGTCTTTTTGCAGCACAGTCAGGCATTGACTGTTAAAACATGGCAAATATGATCAACATTTACGCACCCAGTGGCACTCATCATATTAGCCTTTTTGTGATGGCTGATCCGACATTTGAAGTATTTGCAGTGGCACTGAGCTAATTAACCCAAAGTTTATTATCTCTTGTGTGAGCTTTCAATGAGGGCGACATGGCACTAGGTCAGAGAAATAATTTAATCGAAATTCATTGTGTTAGTTTGTAGCAAAATTTCTTCAACACATAGATAGACACATTTTTAGGAGACCTCTCTTACAACTTTTATTAAGTCTCTATTTATTTCTGAATTTTATATGTACATGTAAATTTTGGAAGACAATTATGTGGTGCTTCCTTAATCTTGGATGAAAACAAATCTACAATTAATACATGCAAATTTAGGTTGTGATTATCTAAAGGTGGTTAATTCCGAAAAATACTATCTTAGTACAAGGGAGAATATGCAGTAGAAACTCAATGGTGGGTTGAAACTTGTAAATTTGCATTCCTGCCAATTGAGCCAAGGGTGAGCAGGTTGGGTCATCACTCTGGTTCCAGAGTTTAGATGCCAACAAGTGCCATCCAGACATGTTGGTACACAGTAGTACATGATTTTCGAGCTGAGGCGTTTAAACTTCAAAAGGATGTATAAGAATGAGCAAAGTAGGACAAGGAATACAATACAATGAAGAAAACAAGAAAATACAATATAATCTTGCATGCATACATACTCCGTACAGAGAGTTCCTCGCACCCGAAAAAAAAACTTTATATAGAGTTGTCATCTTGAAACATTGAAATTCTTCGTAGAATCTTACTCATGGTAGAAATTGTATATATTTGGTAAACAGCTCATATGGAGCAAGACTATGACAGGATTTTAGGGGTCTTTATAGTTCGTAACAACTACTACGTCCAAGAAACTCATTCGGAAAAGAGACGCGTTCGAGATTTCAACCCTGCTAGTAGCGTTCCGAAAGCCCAAATCAGACTCGTCTACCTTCGGAAGGCGATTGACGCGAAGAGCAAAATTCCCCAATTCCGTCGGGTTGCCATTTCCACGCTTACAACTCCACCAAATCAACGCCGCCGTCACCGGCGTCCATGGAGACGGCCGCCGTCCACCGGGACTGGTCCGCGCTTCCTGAAGATTTGATGGTGGTGGTACTGTGGTTACTGGTAGTGATGCGCGTCCTCAGCATCGCGGACCTACTCCGAGCGGGGGCCGTCTGCTGTCTGCACCTCGTGGCGCGCCGCCTTCTCCGCCGTCCGCCGCGTCCGCATCCCAATCAAGGACGCGTCCCCGTGCCTGCTCTACTCTTGTGCCGGGGACGACGCCCACACGGCCACACTCTACAGCCCCTCCGCCGGCGCGGCATTCAAGGTCCGCCTGCCGGGGCCCGCGTTCCGCAGCCTGTACGTGGTGGGTTCGGACCACGGGTGGATCGTCGCCGCCGACGAGGAGTCCAACCTGCACCTCGTTAATCCTCTCACCGGCGCCCAGATCGACCTCCCGCCCGTCACGGGGCTCCACCATGTCGAGAGCACCACCGACATCCAGGGCCGCCCCATGTACAAGTGCAACCTCTACGGCGAGTACCCGTACCCTGAGATACCTTGTGTCCACAAGCCAGAACAGCTGCGGCTCTTCCTGTACGGCAGTGCATACCTGTCCTGCAGCCCTTCTGCGGGGGCAGCGTGCGTCGTCCTGCTGCTGCATCGGCCGGACGGACAGCTCTCGTTTGCCCGCCTCGGCGCCGATGGGTGGACTCACATCGCTGACAGTGAATCCGTCGAACGGGCAAGCAGCTTCCGTTGCGCGGCATACAACGACAAGGATGGTTTGTTCTACCTGCTTTCTGGTGAATGCTCTGTCTATACATTGGATTTGAACGGCCAGTCCCCTGTTATGAAGGAGATCGTACGGGGAGCCGAAGCATGGGACCATCCTATTAAATCCATTGTCTTTACGCCGTGGGGTGATATCTTGCTGGCATGGAAATTTGTTGACTTGCGTCACAAACAGAGACAAGTTCCTGCGGAGCTGCACATGAGGCTTACACGGAGGAAATTGATCTCTTCAAGGTTGATATTGGTGATCAAAAGCTTGTGAAGATTACTAGCGAGGGATTGCGAGGCCATGCTCTTTTTCTTGGTTTCAATTCCACAATATTGATTTCTGCAAAGGACTTCCCAGAACTCAAACCAAATTGTGCCTATATAACAGACAACTTTACGGAAAACATATGTATCAACATGTATGGGCGCCGAGAGGTGGGTGTTTGGAACTTCGAAACTGAGACACTTGAAAGCCTTGGGAACGTGCACACTGAACATCCTTGGCTCAGTTGGCCGCCTCCGATTTGGATCTCACCCTCCCTCACTTAAGATGGTTCCTTGTTGGTTAGGATCTAGGAAGATGGAAAAACGAAAATGCTTCACGCACGGCTGGGTCGTCCGACCCGGCCGTACGACCGATGTTTCCAGTTTGATCAACCGTTGGATGCTTGAGTCTAATTAGTAATCACTCCTGATTCGTTGATTAGCCGGTCGCACAGCGGGGTCGGAAGACCCGGTCGTGTGTATAGCAAGTTGCGGTGCCCAACTGCCCATTTGGATACTTTATTTGAAGAAACTAGATTTGTTATAATTATTTCAAAGTGTGAGATGTAATAATTTGGGACTGGTATTTGTTTCGTTAAACTTTGTGATATGGTCTTGCAGCTGGTCATTTCTGAAGTATCATAGCTAGGATCTTGCTGAGCTTTTTTCTTGGTGTCACAGCTGGTAAGCAATCTCCAGTCAGTTCATGACGAAATGCCTGATTGTGCGTTTTTTTTTTTTTTTTCTGTCTTCATCATATTACGCTCATCTTGCTGGCAGATTGCTACTCTAATTGTTATACATGCGAATTTGGCATTTGCTGTGTGATCAAGGGTGTTGGACGCGGTCGTGCTGGTGTAATCTGGCTTTACAGCATGGAATATTGTTCTTGAGTAAAGTTGGTAAGAACAAGCTTCAAACACTTCCTTAATCCTACAACATTCAGGTACCTCTCAGTTGTATACTCATCTTTCTTTGATAGGTCATAGAGATAGCATTCATCACATGGAAAAGGGCAGAATTGGAGCTCAGTTGGGCGATCTCAGGATTTAACCACCAGAGAGATCCATCTTCGAGAACCAGACAAACTTCAGTGCACTAAATCAGCCTGCGAAAGAGCCTGATTAAGTAAACTGAAGCTGACGAGGTACAACACCTAAAATATTCAAGATCCTTGCCTCACTGTAGTTCCTCCAGCATTTGCACTGAACCAACATTTGAATCTGTCAACATTCGTAGGTTGAGGGATCTGAGAACCCTGAAGGGGAATATGCAGTGGGTGATGAAGCAGATGAGTTTGGACATGGATACATTTAAACATGTTTTTTCATGAATGCAAAGGAGCCAGGAGATCAATGCGTTCTGTTTATCTCAACCCTTATAATGCACCAGTGATATAATAATAGAAGGTGTCATCAGACTCATCACCCGATTGAGCGGGGTGTTCGGCAGATATTTGGATCGTGAGAGCAACGTGGGGAGCGAGATCGATCTAAAAACACGCAGAGCGTTTATAGTTCAGGCCTCCCGAAGGATAAAAACCCTACGTCTAGTGTGGATCTCGTATAATGTGATAGCCTTTGCGTTAGGGTTTCACAAGGTGTCAGATACCTCCGCATCGGGGGTTTACATGAATATTTATAGACCAACTACCGCCTATCAAAGTCTTCCTTCGTCACAATTCACCTTCCCCTTATTTAGTAAGGAGATCGGATCTTATCCCTAAACTATGCCGTGCAAGACAACTCTTCGAAAAAATCTTTAAATAACCATCGGAATATCTGGGGACTAGGGCTACGACAGAAGGAAAGAAAGTACTGCGTACATTGCACTGTACAACAGAAGTAATGGTGCAAAACATCAACAACAATACTAGATATAGCGCGTGCTACCCATAGCCAACGGATAGCTCGCTTTAAGATTAGTACGTCACACAAATTCTAACGGCTCTGACTTTTCTTCTTCCTCTGTTCCTTCGCGTTCTTCTCTCTCACCACCCTGCTCCCTTGCATCATCGCGAGCCACCTCCCCGGCCTTCCCGCTCGTGCCACCAACTGACACGGCACCTCCTCCCCTGTCCCCAAAGCCTACAAGCCCACTTCCTCTCCTCGCCGCCGGGAACATTCGAGGTCTTTGGTGGAACAATTTTAGGTTTTCATGAAACAATTCTTTTGATGCATAGAACAATTTCAAGATTGTATGAGAACAATTTTTTGAGTGAAGGAACAATTGCATGTTTCGCCGGAACAATGTTTAGTTTTCTCGCCAGAGCCATTGCCAGTGCCGGGCGGGAGGCGGTGTCGGCCGGGGCGAGCTCGAATCGGCGGCGGTCGGAGGAAGAAGATTCGGGCGCGCACATGGGCCGCCGTGTGCCGCGCTACACGCGAGCCCCGTGTAGCGCGCGGTGTGTATAGGCGCTCCCATTTCCTTGTATCATGTATAATCAGAATTGTTTCCAGCTTATATGTTTCCAGGTTCGGTTCCAAATCGGCCAAGTTAGGCCGACAAGGACTCCGACTCCTGCAGTGAGCGAGTCAGAGAGATAGCATCAGGTGGTTTCCAACCAAAACTTCCCGCTTCTAGTTCTACTCGCAAAGCGCGCGACAAGGTGAAGCCGGCGACGCCCGCTGCCACAGACATTATGGAGTCGACGGCCGGCGTCTACCATGACTGGTCCGGCCTCCCAGAAGACCTGATGCTCATAGTGATTCGGGCTCTCGACATCCCGAACCTGCTCCGCGCCGGCGCCGTCTGCGCCTCGTGGCGCGCCTCCTGCACAGACGTCCGCCGCGTCCGCTTCCCCATCACGGACTCCACCCCGTGTCTGCTCTACTCCTGTGCCGCCGACGCCGCGGACACCGCCACAGTCTACAGCCCCTCCGCCGGCGCGGCCTTCAAGGTCCGAGTTCCAGCGCCACCGTTCCGCAGCCGCTACGTGGTGGGCTCGGGCCACGGCTGGATCGTCGCCGCCGACGAGGCGTCCAACCTCCACGTCCTCAATCCGCTCACCGGCGTTCAGATCAGCCTCCCGCCGGTCACGGGGCTCCACCACGTCGAGAGCTTCTCCGACGACCATGGCTGGCCCATGTACAACGTCTACGGCGAAGACATGTGGCATCCCGACTCTCCGACGGCTTACAAGCCGAGGCAGATGAGGCTCTTCCTCTACGAGCGAGCGTGCCTGTCCTGCAGCCCTTCTAAAGGAGCAGCCTGTATCGTCTTGCTCCTTCACCGGACGGACGGAGAGGTCTCGTTTGCCCGGGTCGGCGACGACCGGTGGACGCACGTCGCCAAGAGCGAGTCCGTCCAGTGGAGCAGCGGCTACCGCAGCGCGGCGTACAACGAGAACGACGGCTTGTTCTACCTCGTATTTTATAATGCTTCTATCTGGACATTGGATTTGCACGGTGGCTCGCCGGTGATGAAGAATGTCGTAATGGGAAGTTCACGATCTGACGATCCCATCAGATCCATCGTCTTGGCGCCATGGGGAGAAATCTTCCAGGTGTGGAGATTCATAGGTGTGCGTTGGCTGGACACCCCTGTAAAGGTCCCTGCAGACTATGCTGATGAGGTCATTAATCCAAGACGAGAGTCGTACACGGAAGAGATCGAGCTGTACAAGGTTGATGTCAGTGGTCTCAAGCTCGTAAGGATAAACAGCTCCGAGCTCCGAGGGCATGCGATTTTCATCGGATTTAATTCTCCAGTGTTGGTTTCGACGCAAGAGTTTCCAATATTCAAGCCGAATTTCGCCTATATTACGGATGATTCTTGGGAAACTATCTGTATTAACATGTACGGTGGCCGAGAGGTTGGTATTTGGAACTTTGAAACTGAGAAACTTGAGAGTCTTGGTGATGTGCAGGTTGCCCATCCATGGCTTAACTGGCCACCTCCTGTTTGGATAACACCCTCCCTATCCTAGTAACATGTCAAGCCTTATGTTTTCCATATATCTCAGTGAGGTCAATGGGCATCATTGGTTTGTTTCAAGTATCAATCAATATCCTTTCTATAGTCATCAGATAAGTTTTGTATACAATAATTTACTGGTTCTTACGGCAGGGTATGGTCTCATATGTAAAACTAAGTCTATTAGTATGTACAAACCTATCTGAGCACAAAACTGGAAAGCGCAATTATAATCTACTTGTAAGAAAGATGGCTATAAGTATCATCCATATGGGCCAGATCCTCGTCTAGTGACTGGGATTTTGTCCTCCGCAGATCACAGTGAGGGTCATTGCTTTGGTTCATGGACGAGTTAATGTCCTTCCTGTAGTCGTCCCATGAATTTTGTGTACGATAATTGACTTTTCTTATGGTAGATATGGTGCCATGTGTAAAATTTCAGCTATATATATGTACGGAGTACAACCTATTTGTGCACAAAACAAAACAAAAAGGCCAAATTTGTTGAAAAATATTCAAAATTTTGTTTCTTTAGGTGGGACTTAGTTGTAACAAAGCTATATATATACTTTCCAGGTTCATAACTAGGTTCATAGTTACACAATTAAGCACCATTATACACATACAAACTAGTATGAAAAATGTAATGTAAGTTAAATGTAATTTAACAAAATCGATGTTAATTTATTCACGTCCACGAAAGATCATTGAAAATGGTAGTAGTAACAGTTTATTTTGGGATTAAAGGTACCTTGCTGGAGCAAAATTACCTTTCTACAACCAATCTGAAAATTTTGGCTTGCATGCTATCTTTGGGCCAGGCTGGAACACTGGCCAGAAAATTTTGAAGTAGTGAAGGAAGGGGCCTTGCTGAACAAGGCCTAGACGTGTCCAACTCGTTCCCGTTCTTTACATCTTCCTGGCTGGAATTCGTCCTGGAGGGATATTTTCTTGCAGCCTTTTGATCGCAAATAAAGTTAGAGATAATGACAAAGTCTAAAATAGATTTTGGACAGAAACTTTCTGCTTCAAGTTCTCACCTCATTTAGCTCAAACTCTTTTGGCATTTTTACATCTTCTCTGCTCACTTCATACACCTGGACACATTTAGCACTGTACGATCCAGCAATAATGCTTCAGCTTGAGCTAATTGCTCGGTTGTTTCCTACTCGACTGCCTCATTTGTCTATTTTTCATGTTCTGTAAGTGCAAAAACAAACCATTGCAATTTTTTTTGGAAGTAATTACATGTACTGCACAAATAGGAATTATGTGGCTGCCCAAATTATACCCGTAGAAAGCGATTAAACACGCCCTCCATCTGTATGTGGGTTCCTTGAGAACTGCCGTTGCAATTTTCTAGCACACGCTCCAATCTGTTCGTGAACTCTTCTGTCATTGTACTTTATTCAGCTCCCCCTTTTTCTTTTTCACTGTATTCTCATATATCTTCCCCTGCAGGAATTTGTGTTATTAACTATGCTTACCATTTGTTGTTTTTCAGGTAAATAAAAAAAAGTGATGGCATGTCAAGACACGACCACGTCATTGAACAAGAGCACAAAGGGGCATGATGCCTATCCAGTCTAGAAATCCTTAGGGGCACTGTATCACCACATTTTTGTACAGTTTGTTATATAAGGGTACTTCTGAATTGGTTTGAATGCAGTGCCGTGGTAAAAAAGACCAGTCAATCTCCAAGCAGAAAGGGTGTTGATGGCTATATAGAAATCCTAGGGTCTCTGTCTAGAAATTTTTTGTACAATTCCTTGCAACCTACTTCTGAATTGGTTTCAATGCAGTGCGTGGTAAACCAGTGAACTAAAACCGAGATTACAGTATGCTCTGTTCTAGATGTTGGTAAAGTAAAACAGTTATGTGCGGATGCGTGGAAAAAGGACAGTGATATTCTCAGATCAAACACACGTGCCTAATCTGAATGCATAATTTCTTTTCTTGTCGCCTCAACTTGTTTTTTTTTTTTTGTTTTGTTTTTTGGGGGGACACAGATGGGAGGATCCGGAGCTTCTATCTTCATGGCACTGGAGTGGTGGAGTATTGGTGAAGAGGAAAGAAAAAGGGGGACCTAAGACGACAAGTTACCCCGGTTAGTACGCCTCTCTCCCTCTTTTGTGGCCCGCCTGTCCCTTCTTGGATGGAGCATACCCCCAGCCCCGTCAGAGGAAAAAGCTGGCAAAGCCAAATTAAGATGTCACATCCATTCTTGCTGTACTCCAAGCCTTCTTCAACAACGCTGTTGAGGCAAGGATGTGCTACGTGAGGCGATCCACCAACAAAGTCGTACATTGATTGAACCAAAGTAACAGGAATTACAAATTTTGTTTCTGATTGACTTCAACAAGTATTCTTAGTTTTTATGGGTCTTAATATTGTACATAGATGTAGCATGATGATTAGTAAGTTTTCCCATATTCAGTTCCTGATATATTTTCCTTTTATTTCATGCATTTTGAAACCATGTAGTCTCTACACTCAAATGTTAAATCATCACATAACTTGGTTATACAATTAATGGACATCGATCACTGGTTTGCTTCAAGGAATCAATTAAGGTCCTTATAATCATCACATAACTTGGTTATACAATTATTGACTTGTTCATAAGGTAGACATGCATGGTGTCATACGTAAAACTACAGCTCTATGTATGTACTAATAACCTATCTGAGTACAAAAGTGAAAGCGCAATTATTCTACTTCAGTAAGAAAAGATGGTAGTTTGGTTCAAGGAACGAGTTAATGTCCCTCATGCAATCGGCCTAAATCCCCTAAAAAAAATGCAGTCGGCCTAAACGTGTCCAACTCTTTCCCGTTCTGTACACCTTTCCGGCTGGAATTCGTCCTGGAGGGATTTACTTGCTGCCTTTCGATCGCCGTGCAATTCGTCAGTGACCGGCCGGGGATCGACTTCGAGCGAACAAAGGTCTTGTGAACTCGCCACTCGCCGGCGGCTGCCGGCAATCTCCGCGGCAGCAATGAGTGCGGCCGTCCACCGGGACTGGTCCGGCCTCCCGGAGGACCTGATGCTCATTGTGATGCGGGCGCTGGCCATCCCGGACCTGCTCCGCGCCGGCGCCGTCTGCGTCTCCTGGCGCGCCGCCAGCGCCGACGTCCGCCGCATCCAATTCCCCATCACGGACGCCTCCCCGTGCCTGCTCTACACCTGCGCTGCCGACGACGACGACACCGCCACGGTCTACAGCGTCTCCACCGGCGCGTTGTTCAAGGTCCGCCTGCCGCCGTCCGCCGCGCCGTTCCGCAGCCGCCACGTGGTGGGATCGGGCCGCGGCTGGGTTGTCACCGCCGACGACGCACCCAGATTTCAGGCGCTGAACCCGCTCACCGGAGCCCAGACCTCCCGCCGGTCAAGGGGCTCGACGACGTCAATATATTCTCCGCTGACCAAGCGCGGCTTCAAAGACCAGGGGAGATCTGGAGATACATCTACTTAGCGTATCTATCATGCAGCCCAGCCAACGGCAGCGCCTGCGCCATCCTACTCGTGCACCAGTGTTCTGGATACCTCTACTTCACCCACGTCGGCAACAACCGGTGGACTCGGATAACAACCCAGAACACTTCAGTGCCATTGGACATCTGTTTCCACAGCGCCGTATACAATCAGAATGATGGACTGTTCTACGTGCTCTCCTTTAACAGTTCGGTATTCGCCCTTGATCTGAGCGGGCCATCGCCAACAACGGTGAGGACTGTCTTCACAGGACGTGAGGAAGCTGTTCTCGAATGGCTCGGATACAACCACGGGCCCAGGGGCAACATTATACTGACACCATGGGGCGACATCCTGCAGGTGTGGAGAAGCAAAAGAAGGTACATGCTAAACACTCCAATATTCAACATTCCAGAGTCATTTATCGATGATATCCTGCTCTGCAAGGTTGACATTCATGAGAAAAGGTTAGTGCGTATTAGTGGTGAAGACCTGCGAGGCCATGCTCTTTTTCTTGGTTTCAATGCCTCGATGTGCCTTTTGACAAAGGATTTTCCGGGATTGAAACCAAATTGCACGTATGTGACTAATGGATCTTGGAGGCAACCCTTTATTACCAAGTTTGGCTCCCAGGAGGTGGGCATCTGGAACTTTGAAACTAAAACACTTGAGAGCCTTGGCAAGGTGCAGTCTGACCATCCATGGCTTGATTGGCCATCTCCAATTTGGATAACACCCTCACTGTCTTGATAGTGTTAAATATAAAGTCATTAGCCCCAAGAGCTGTGAATGAATTTGTTTGAAGAAGAATCAATCAATCAAATAGATGGGACAGTCCAAAAATATGGTTATTATGATTCTCATACATGATGTTGATTCCTCTTTTATGTGTCTGCGAGTGTTGTATATACTCCTCTTTGTTATTGAATATTAATTGATGCATTATCTACCAATGATAGGATTCCGTTTCCTTGCTTGATATTGTTCAAAATTTAACTTCCAAGCTCTTGTGCCATTCATTTGAGGTCTGGACGCCGTTACTTGAGATATGAAAAGATGCCCCCCCACCCGCAATCCACATAATTAAGTGTTTATACCAGCAATTGAAAACTCAACCTGAAGGGGGCAAGCCGCCCCCGCGGCATTTCATTAAGAAGTATATACCAGCAATTAAGAAAACCTTTAAGGCATAAGTTACATGTTTAGGCATAGAGAAATTAAGATATTATGTCATGATATTTTAGCACGTGAGTGAAGTACACACACACACACACAGACATATATATATATATATATATATATATATATATATATATATATATATATATGGAAAATCCATTTTACTCCCAGGTGTAGTTACTCCCACTTCTAAGAATAGCCGGCTATAGAATACCTTATTCTATAGCCACTTCTGTTTTGAATGAAATTTACAACAATTTGAACAAAATTTACGACATCATATTCTAGGACATGTGTCACATGCAAATTTACGACAAAAGTCTAGTAAAACACATCACAAATTTATCGTAAATCAGTATAGTCAAATGTCGTAAATTATAATAACATAGTTTTATGATAATTTTATCATAGATTTACGATAAATTCAAACAAATTTACGACATCAACGTTCACATACATTTTGAAAAAAGTATCATGGTAAATCACGTAGCAAAATATCGTAAATCATTATACACGAATGTCATAAATTACGATACGAAAGTGGCCACAGAATAAATTATTCTATAGCCGGCTACAAAATAATAGGTCTATATATATATATATAGGGAAAATCCATTTTACTCCCGGGTGTAGTTACTCCCACTTCTAAAAAACCACCATGGGTATGTGTACATACCCATTTATTATTTTTAGTATGTACATATACCCAAAATAAGATTTTTCAAAGTGATAACCATGAAAATTTTTGAGTGGAACTCATATTTTTTTTCACCTTGTTATATATCACGTTTCTTGTATTGAAAAGGGAGTATGTCCATATATATATGTGTGTGTGTGTGTGTGTGTGTACCTAGCATCTAGGTATTTTAAAAGAATGTTTTTAAGGACTATATCATCTAATAATGGCTGCCAACAGGATCAAGAAATTCCATTTATCCTATTTGTGAAGTTAGAATCTGATTGCCATCCGTCCTGTGTATAGGGATCAGCTGCCGTGACGTCATACTATATGCATAGTATTAGCGACATGGTTCTCAAAAAACACGTGGTGTAGTCAGCACCAATAGCGATGTATTTTCAAAAGACGTCACTGATGACTCCTTTAGCAACGTGGATCCAAAAGGCGTCGTTAATGCTCATGTTACTAAAACCCTTTTCTGTGGTGGTGAGACATATACTCCTGCGTGGAAAAGTTTGTTCACCTTCCTTTAGCTGTACCACAATACTACATGCTTTGGAGAACAAAACCAAGTGCATATACCAGCAATGAGCAAAACCTTTAAGGCGTAAATTACATGTTTTACATAGAAAAATTAGGATATTTCATAGAGTGGAAGCAAATACCACCAAAGAATCACTGAACAACATATATTTCACAACAAACCAGAGCGTACTCGCAAAAGTATTTAGCAAATAAACTAAACCGCTGATCACTTAAAAATTAACTTCAAACAAATAAAAAAAACACTATTGGGATCGGAGTGAATACATTTTTTAAAGAAAAAATAAAAATATCAAACTACAAACACATGCTCACCTATGGATCAAAGGCCAAAATCGTTTGATTGTAAATTGACTACTAACATATAGCAGAAACATACTCCTAGTAAAACATTCATACATAGCTAGAAAAGTGTGACATCAACCATTAATATTATGGAGCTAAACGGGTTGGCTTCTTCCCGCAGATGTGGAGTCCATCTGGACGTTTCCTCGTTCAGGGTGGGCTCTACAGGTGGCGGAGACAGCTTTAAATTACCTAACAAGCTGCAGCGCATCCTTGCCCTCCCCGCCAACAGGCCACGAAATAGCATGTGCTTGGTGCCCCTTCTCGTTTTAGTTACAGGATATTTAGTTCACCGCTTATACAAGCAAAAGAAAAGAAAGAACGAGAGAAAGTAGAGGAAAAACGTCACCGCCCATCCCTTAGCGCGGAGCAATGAAGTGATATGACTGATCATCGTGTGTGAATCGAGATGACTTATCTAGTTATGTATTATGTTAATCAAATTGAGGCCTCGTATTTGTATTAAACATGAACCTACACTCCCCATGGCCCCATCTGCTTTCGGAGGATTTTTCTATTTTTTTGTGAAATTACTTTCGGAGGAGTTGGGATTGTCTGGGAGCAAGCAAGGAACATTTTTCCTCTGTGTATGCTTGATGACAATGTCTGGTATGTGCTCTGCATCGTCTTGTGCGGTGTATGCAGTTAGATTTTGTTTTTTTTTTTTTTGAGCCAAGTGTATGCAGTTAGATAAGTTGCGGCGCTCTTGCTCTTCGATTGCTGTTCTGCCATGAGAAGAGAGAGAGATTTTCTTGAGGAGAATGAGAAGAGAGATGAAGGAGACAACTAGCAGGGCCCACCAAGGAGGAGGAAATTTCTAGGCCCATCCGCATTCCGCATGGACTGGGCCCTGCCTATAAGGCCTCCTCGACTGTGTCCTGCAGCTCATTCCCGTTCTGCTGGGCTTTTTAAGCTGCAATTTATCGTGGAGGGCTTTATTTGTAGCACGAGCGAAGTTATCGTCGTGAACCCGCCGCCGGGTGCCGTCGTCTCCGCCACCGACGCAAGCGGCGATGACAGCTGCCGTCTACCGGGACTGGTCCTGCCTCCCGGGGGACCTGATTCTCATCATGATGCGGGCGCTAGCCATCCCGGACATGCTCCGCGCCGGCGCCATCTGCGTCTCATGGCGCGCCGCCTGCATCGGCGTCCGCCGCGTCCGATTCCCAATCACGGACTCCTCCCCGTGCTTGCTATTTTCCTGCGCCGCCGACGACGCCGACACCGCCACGGTCTACAGCGTCTCCACCGGCGCGGCGTTCAAGGTCCGCCTGCCGGCGCCCGCACTCCGCAGCCGCCACGTGGTTGGATCGGGCCACGGCTGGGTCGTCACCGCCGACGACGTGCCCAGATTTCAGGCCCTGAACCCGCTCACGGGCGCCCAGGTGGACCTCCCGCCTGCCCCCTTGCAGCTTGCAAGAGAGGCTTCCTCACGGCCCGCTGGCTCTCCGGATATCCACATACTTAGCATACCTCTCATGCAATCCTGCCGCCGGCAGCGCATGCGCCGTCCTGCTCGTGCACCAGTGTTCTGGGCTCCTCTACTTCGCCCACGTCGGCGACGACCAGTGGACTGACATCACCCGGTCCGCATCGCTGCCGGTGGACAATTTCTTCCACGGCGCAGTGTACAACAAGAACGACGGCTTGTTCTACGTGCTCCATGAATCTGGCTGTGTCTACGCGCTGGACCTGAACGGTCCGTCGCCTCCGGTGGTGAGGGCCATCTTATCAGGACGTGGTGTTGCTACCAGATTGTTGCCCGAGTTCAGCTGGGGTGACATCATACTGGCGCCCTGGGGCGACATCTTGCACGTGTGGCGAAGCAAAAGGAGGCGCCCGGGCGCTTGTGATCCGTTGGATGATCCGGAAGCATACACGGACAGTATCCTGCTCTTCAAGGTTGATGTTGATGATCAGAAGCTGGTGAACATGAATGACGGGGACCTGCGAGACCATGCTCTCTTTCTTGGTTTCAATGCCTCGATGTGCCTTCCTACAAAGGATTTTCCAGGGTTGAAACCAAATTGTGCCTATGTGACTAACGAATCTTGGAGGCAAGACTTTCTTACCAAGTTTGGTTTCCAGGATGTGGGCATCTGGAACTTTGAAACTAAAATACTTGAGGGCCTTGGCAATGTGCAGTCTGACCATCCTTGGCTTAATTGGCCGTCTCCAATTTGGATAACACCCTCCCTCTCTAGATAGTGTCAAATCGTTTGCCTGGAGCTTTGAATGGTTTTAATTTTTGAAGAAGAAAAATCGATCAGTCATAGATGGGACAGTCCAAACATACAGTTAGTAAGATATTAATATGAGAGCTTGTTTCCTGTTTTATGTGTCTAAGAGTTTATATTATATATAATAATATTAATAAAGTAGGTGCTAGAGGTGTGTTTTTTTGCACTATACACCGATGTAACTCAGATTTTGAGAATTTTTGCTACAAGCCAGTTCCATGATGGTGGACGTTTCGTACTTATTTTTCCTACAGTTTTGTGTACCTAATATAGAGGGTAACATGAGGTTCTAATGAAGAACATTCTTGTATTTTCATTGAGCATTATTAAGTATTTGATACTATATTATAGCTTGAGGTTAACCAATCTACAAAGATATAGGTCGTTCGATGATAGCTGGTCTCTACATACAAATTCGATGATCTCCACTTCTCTTTTTGAGAACTAAAGAGGTGCGAGTGCTTGAAAGTTGAAACAACAGCGTTGACCTTTTGATTAGTACAAAGTACATTTAATCAAACCAGTAGTGCACAACATTTTGGAGCCCATGTTTGAAGTTTCCAATGCGATCCAGCGGCACAAGAAAAATAGCAACAGATGATGATTTGTTGTCCATCCATTTATCTTCCCAAAACCAAATTTGTTGTCCATCATTCGCATGATAGGACCCTAAGTTCAAGAACTCATCCTTTACTTTCATGAAGCCGGCCCAAAAATGGGGGAATCGCCAGGTTTCTTCTCTACTTGACCTATGGCTTTATTTTTTAGATACTTATTTCTAAGTAGTTCTTGCCACATACCATTCTCATTCATTAACTTAAATAACCATTTAGTAAGTAAGCAATTGTTCTGGATCTCTATATTCTTAATTCCCAAGCCTCCCTGATCCTTCGGTTGACAAATTATACTCCATTCCGTTAGTCTATACTTTTTTTTATGCCTATCACTCTGCCAAAAAACCTAGACCGATAATAATCTATCTTCTCTAGAATTCCTAATTTCGGGACCTCAAAGGACAGCATAAACAATGCTAAACTTGTCACACAGACTTAGGGACATGGAACAATTGTTTTAGATAGCAAGAACAAAGAAGCCAAATTTGTGGAACAAACTATTTAAAGATATGGAACAAATTGTTTAGATAGCTAGAATGAATAAGTTGTATTCGCGAAATAAGTTATTTAATAACATCAAACAAATCATCTACATGGTTGGACAGTTTTTTTTTAAAAAAAAACTAGAAACATATTCGTAAGCCTAACAGATGAATGTGCATGGAACATCATCTACACGGTTGTGGCAGGCGATCGATCTACTCTGATGTGATCAACGTGGATTCAGAGCGGCGTGGGCAGGAAGCAGCAACAGGGCAAAGGAACCTGAACCTTTTTTTTGAGGGAAATCGAGCATCACCTATTAACGTAATCATTTGCAGCTGGGCTATCTTTTTCTCATCTAAGCCACGTTGGGGGTTAAAATAGGTCTTTAGTCTTTTCCTAATACTTCAAGTACTTGCCCTTTCTTTCACTTTGGTCCACGATCTCCAGCTGTGGGTGCATTAGTTTTGCCATGGAAATTGCGTCCATAGTGACCTTAACAACTGGTTTCTGTTCTTGAGCAAGCTTAGAAAACTCTTGCACTGCACCCGCACCCCTTACGCTCCGCTGACTCCGTACGCTCGCTCTTGCTTGCCTTTACGCAAAAGCTTCCATTACCGTGGTTGCCAAGCTTGCTCCCCACCACGCCGATCACATGCACGGGAATCTTCACGAACCGATGCCTCCCTCCGCGCATTAGCAAGCATCATACTAAATCGGCGCTGCCCACTGTTGTCAGAGGAGCTCAAGAACAGAAACTCAGTTGAATTATCGAATAGTTCTTAGTTAGCAACTTCCCGAATCAAAGCAAGATTTTCATCGAAGCAGAGCTGTCTGCATCGACTCTGTTATCCTGCGTCGCCGCCGCCGAGGAATTCGCACAAGTCCATAATTAAGCAACGGTAGGGTTGGTTACCACAAGCAGGCGGCGCCGCGGCGGGCCATGAAGAGGCACGGCGCCGTCCCCAAGCTGTCGGCGTCGAGCAAGGCGCTGGTGCTGCTGCTGCCCCTGGTGCTCCTGGCCTTCATCTTCTTCTTCTTCGTGTCCCCCAAGGAGATGATGAGCGCGTGCAGCTCGCCGCCGGCCGTGCCCCGGAAGAAGCCCGACTTCCGGCTACTCATCGGCGTGCCGACCCGCGCGGATCTGTACGAGCGGCGGCACCTGCTGCGCATGGTGTACGGGCTGCAGTTTATATTATATATAATAATATTAATAAAGTAGGTGCTAGGGGTGTGTTTTGTGCACTATACACCGACGTAACTCAGATTTCGGGAATTTTTGCTACAAGCCAGTTCCATGATGGTGGACGTCTCATACTTATTCTTTTTGTGTACCCAAAATAGAGGGTAACATGAGGTTCTAATGAAGAACATTCTTGTAATTTCGATGAGCATTATTAAGTATTTGATACTATAGCATGAGGTTAACCAATCTACAGAGATATAGGTCGTTGCGATGATAGCGGGTCTCTACCTACAAATTCGTTGATCTCCACTTCTCTTTGAGAGAATTAAAGAGGTGTGAGTGCTTGAAAGTTGAAACAACAGCGTTGACCTTTCAATTAGTACAAAGTACATTTAATCAAGCCAGTAGTGCACAACAATTTGGAGCCCATGTTTGAAGTTTCCAATGCGATCCAGCGGCACAAGAAAAATAGCAACAGATGATGATTGTTCTCATGCTATCCAGCCCATGTTTGGTAGGCTAACAGGGCATGTCTGTCTTCCAAGATAGCACAAACTAGCAAGACTTCACTGAGAATTCAGTGTGGTAGGTCGGGCTCGCCTCCGACCACGTCAACAGGAGTTTGGACTCCGCCCACCCCCAAGCAGTTGGGAAACCGTCAACCTCACACCACCTAGTCCACGCGGCCCAGGAAACCGTGTGGCCCAATAGGTCGTCTTTAACCTCATGACGAAGCGTCCACCGCCGGTACTGCGGCGCCCCGCCCGCACCGTCGCGCCCCGCTCACGCGAAGGAAAAATCAAAGAGGACGCATGGAACAATCTGAGAGAAAGGCTAGAACAAATGGGGATGAAGCCTGAACAATTGAAGAGAATGGCTGGAACAAATGGGGAATAATCATGGAACAATGGAAGACAACGCCTGGAACAAATGGGGAAGAAGTCTGGAACAATTTACTAAAGAGGCTGGAACAATTGAGAAAATGCACTGGAAAAATCAAACGAAACACCTGGAACAATTCGACATGCAACTGGAACAAATCATGGCGGGCCATTCTCATTGTTTGGGACGACGACCTCGTGCGCCTCCTCGAGCTGACAGCGGCGGCCAGCAGCTCATCAACGAGTGGAGAGCAGAGCAGCGACACCTCCACTGGTTTCAGGAAGAAGAATAGGCGAATACCGGTGGTGGGCCGCGTCATGGGTCCGACTGGGCCTGGGCGAAACAAAAAACGAAAGGAAATAACGTGGGCCGAGGAATTCGCTCAAATCCATAATTAAGCAACGGTAAGATTGGTGACCACAAGCAGGAGGCGGGCCATGAAGAGGCACGGCGCCGTCCCCAAGCTGTCGGCGTCGAGCAAGGCGCTGCTGCTGCCCCTGGTGCTCCTGGCCTTCATCTTCTTCTTGTTCGTGTCCCCCAAAGAGATGATGAGCGCGTGCAGCTCGCCGGAACCGGCCGTGTCCCGGAAGAAGCCCGACTTCCGGCTGCTCATCGGCGTGCCGACCTGTACGAGCGGCGGCACCTGCTGCGCATGGTGTACGGGTTGCAGCTGGCGAACCTCACGGAGGCGCACGTGGACGTCCGCTTCGTCTTCTGCCGGCTGTACAAGGACGACCAGCGCGTGCTGGTGCCGCTCGAGATCCTCGCCCACAGCGGCGACGTCATCGTGCTCGACGGCTGCAACAAGGAGAACCTCCACGGCGGCAAGACGTACGCCTTCCTCTCCGCGGTGGCCGAGCTCTTCGCCGACGAGCCGTACGACTACGTCATGAAGGCCGACGACGACACCTTCCTCCGGCTGCCGCAGCTGGTGGAGTCGCTGCGCGCCATGCCACGGGAGGACATGTACTACGGCTTCACCATCGATCCCGTGCGACGGCACGGACCCCTTCCGGGGGTACATGTCGGGCATGGGGTACGTGCTGTCGTGGGACCTCGTCCGGTGGATCGCCACGTCCGACGTGGCGCGCAACAACAGTGTCGGGGTTGAGAACGTGCTCACCGGGAAGTGGCTGCAGCTCGGGGGCAAGGGAAAGAACCGGTTCAACGCCAAGCCTGCGATGCACGACTACCTGAATCCCGTGCCCGTGAACCAGTGCGAGCGCCCGTTCACGTCGAGCGACATCGCCGTGCACAGGCTCAAGACCAACCCCAAGTGGGCCAAGACGCTCAAGTACTTCAACTTCACCGCCGGCCTCAAGTCGTCCAAGTTCTACAAGATCATCGATATATAGCTAGGGATCAGAGGTTAACTTTTTTGAGGGCCGGGCTTATATATGTTCGAAAATCCGATCAGACCATGGTTCTCCACCACGGATCAAAAGGGGCTCTCTACCAGTCACTCGGGCAATTTTAAGTCCCCTGGCACCCGGGTATTCCAGTACAAGGAAAAACATGATCTTTTGCATTTTGAAAATCCGGTGTTTCTTGTATCCTTGGCACCCGAATTTTGTGACCCTTAGATTTTGAACGGAGTGATCAGATCAGAGCATGGTTTCAACAGCATTTCAGGATCAGATTGCAATGGTACTGAAGACTACAGTAGTTTGTCTAAAAAAAACTAGGCTAACCACCCGTGCATTTGCGCGGCTAGTTTTCCTTTAAAAAATTCTTTTTATGAAGCGGACCAAGGCGATAACTTTCTGTTCTCTAAATCAAATTCCTATTGATCTAATTAATCTATAATGCCAAAACTTGAACCCGTTGAAAGGTGCGCAATCGTTTCCATTTTTGTGCTAAGTATTACGAAATTATAGGATTATCTCGATTTATCATATAGTTACTTTAATTTAGTTCTTTCCCATATTTTTTTCAAAATTTAGGCATGCCACTACATTGTGTTTATATGTAAGGTATATGTGCACTTAAGAAACAAAATCTGCCAAACTAAATAATTAGTACAACCTAACTGTTTTGAAGAAAATGTTTTAGATTTTTCTAAATCTACATATAGATATCAACATGAAGTAAAACCCCCCATTATTTCCCTGACCCTAAAGGTGCGAATAGCAAAACCCCTTTTTTATTTACGGAGCTTATTGTTGTTTGACGTTGTTTGTTGGGCAGATAAAGATGAAAGATAGGTTCAGGCTAGAAGGCACTCGATGGCAGGTAGCTCCGTCGTGTGTGTGGCCGGAGATGCTCTGCTCCAGACAGCTCCCTGTTGCCAGTGTCATCCACCAACGCCCATGAACCATGTCACTCACGAAATCCAATGTGGAACCAAGCGCGTTTGACCCTCTTTCAGTCCCGTCTCACATGCGAAAGGCATTCATTATAGTGAGGTCGTAGGCCAACTGATCAAGGCGAAGCGTTGCATCATTGCTTTAGGGGAAGCACATCAAGTCAAGAACTGCCTGGTCATCGATCTGCTCGACCCTCGCGACCTCACGGACATCCAGTGATCAGGTGCAAGCACAGCTTGCCGACCACCGCCGATCAGACGTGTGCTTGATGAATTCCTCCCACGAATACGCACACCACAGGATCGCGAACGCATGCATGATCTAAACCTGGAGACGGTCCCATAAGTCTAGACTGTTTTCTCTTCGTGCATGTGCTTGTTAGTGGCATTTTCTCAAGAATCAAACATTAGCGGTTGATAATTGGATATGTTCCACATACCTGGTCGGAGGCTTAGCTTGTAGCGACGCTATTTTTTTTTTTTTTTTTGTCGTTGTGTGTGCGCCTAGCAATCTCATGCTTCTGCGAACATGTAGCTCACGCATCGCGTGGACGGCTAGTGTTCTTCGTTGGCATTGTTGCCACTAATTGGCTTTGCTCGCTAGGCTGTAATGCTAGCTTGTGTTTCTTTGCCTGTTGTCTCATGGTAAATTGATATACGTATATATGTTTGCATATATTAGAGGAACACTGGTATTTTGGATAATTTTTTGATAATAATAGGGTGGATAATTTTTAAAACATGTGAAGGGTATTTTTGTCTAATTATTTCATATAGAAGTGGTGGCATGGTGAGTAATTTTGAAATAGGTGCGAGGGTTTTTTGGCTATTTTTTATTATTCCAAATTTAAGCTATTTTTTGACTCATAATGGCATGGTGGGTAATTTGGAAATAAGTGTGAGGGGTTTTTGGCTATTTTTATTATTTCGAATTTAGCTATTTTATAAATATTTATAGTGGGTTTTCTGACTAATTATTTTATAATGGCAGTGGAGGGTAATTTTCTTTTCTTATTTTCTCGGATTAACGTGGGAATTTCTAGCATTTTAGAGCGAACGCGGTGACTCCTTTTCTTGATCAATTATATATAGTATAGACTACAGTTCCCGTTTTGGTATGAATCTTTGGCAGTGCCCGCCGAGCTGCAGTGCCTGAGCTCGTCCGTCCTCCGTCCTGATGCTTGTGCGCGACAACCCGCGCACGGCGTCTGTCGACGACTCGGCACAACCTGCTCATGTGCTGCTCACATGTTGTTTTTGGTATTGGTAGCCTGATTTTTAGGTAGACTGAAAAATGGAGAGTATCTAAACGTAAAAAATTGTTTTAGCTAGTTACTCAAAACTGGTTTTGAGTACTCTGTTGGAGTTGCTTTAATAAAGCCCCAACTCTGTCCCGCTCGTTCCCGTTCTGCTGGCCTCTTCAGCTGCAAATTATCGTAACGTGAACCCGGCCCGCCGCACTAGTCGATCCGATCGAGCGAACAAGGTAACGTGAACCCGCGTGACGTCGGCTGCCATCATCTCCTTCCCCGCCGAAGCGGCCATGAGGGCGGCCATCTACCGGGACTGGCCCGGCCTCCCGGAGGACTTGATTCTCATCGTGATGCGGGAGCTGGCCATCCCGGACCTGCTCCGCGCCGGCGCCGTCTGCACCACGTGGCGCGCAGCCTGCGCCGAAGCCCGCCGCGTCCAATTCCCCATCACGGATTCGTCTCCCTGCCTGCTCTACAAGTGTGCCGCCGACGACGCCGACACCGCTACGGTCTACAGTGTCTCCACCGGCGCGGTGTTCAAGGTCCGGCTGCTGCCCCCCACGCTCCGCACACGCCACGTTGTGGGATCGGGCCATGGCTGGATCGTCACCGCCGACGCCGCTTACCGGCCTGGAGAGATTCACCATCCCACACCGACGGCAGCACCTCTCATGCAGCCCCGCCGCCGGCGGCGCGTGCGCCGTCATGCTCGTGCACCAGGCATTCGGGACCTCTACTTCGCCCATGTCGCGACGACCGGTGGGCCAGCATACCCCAGCCTGCGCACTTCGCTGGCGATGACGGAGCGCTGCAACTTCCATGGCGCGGTGCACAACAAAAAGGACGGGAATTTCTACGTGATCTCTGACACCGGCTACGTCTACGCGTTGGACCTGAACGGGCCGTCGCCACCGGCGGTGAGGGCTATCTCCGCAGGACGTGGTCCAGCGGTTGTGAGAATGCCCGGGGCCCTTTGGTCTTGGTGTGACATTGTACTGGCTCCATGGGGCGACATCTTGCAGGTGTGGAGACACAAAAGGTGGTGCCTGCCGACCGCTCCGGTAGATGATCCGGACGCATACCCTGATGATATCCTGCTCGCCAAGGTCGATGTTGATGACCGTAAGCAGGTGAAGATGAGTGCTGGGGACCTGCGAGGCCATTCTCTTTTTCTCGGTTTGAATGCCTCGATGTGCCTTCCAACCAAGGATTTTCCGGGGTTGAAACCAAATTGCGCCTATCTGACTAGTGGCTCTTGGAAGCAATTTTCTCTCACAAATTGCGCATCTGGAACTTTGAAACCCACACGCTTGAGTGCCTTGGCAAGGTGCAGTCTGACCATCCTTTGCTTAATTGGCCATCTCCAATTTGGATAACACCCTCTCTTTCTTGATAGTGTATACTACGTCACAAACACTCATTTTATTAATTTGGTACCTATATATGACTGAATTTTGTCCGAGGAAGACAAACAGTCATCAAAGGGTCTCATGCATGCTTATTTCCTGATTCATGTGTCTCAGACTCAGGGAGTCTATTGAAGCGAGAGCCTAGGGGTATGCGTCCATGTAAATCAAATTTGAAATTACCAGTATATTTTAGCTACAAGGTACTTCCTTGACAAGGTCTTATGCATGCCATGATTAATTATAGCTTCTTACATAGAGGTGAAAGTATCTGCGCATGTTGGTGGCCCAAAACTAGTCTACAGATGTGCATGTATTTTTTATTTTTTTTTGCGAGTATACAGATGTGCATGTCGTTGCAATGGCAGATAACTTCAACTGTAGCGACTGCAAAATGAAGATAAACTGTAGCAGTAAACTTTTGATTAGTGTATGCAAAAAGAAAGATACCAGCTGCCTATGCCAAAAAGGACGGGAATTGAATAATATATATTATAACTGAGGTCCACAACCCTGAAGAATGTATTTAATCAAGCTATGATATTGGATCCCAACATTTTTGGTTCCTATGCATTTTAAGTTGAGTACATATTGTTTTGTTTTTCATTCCTATAAATTTTATTAGCAACTATATTAATTAATTTATACTGTACTTTTGGCATACACTCAACATTTTTTTAGAACTTAGTTTAACAGTCTAGAAGCATGGGTTCAATAAGATTATATAAAAATGTTGAACTAGTATATTCAAGATGTTGGCTTTTAAAATTCAAACATTATTGTATTTGATCTCAACATTTAAAAATACTATATGCAATTCTTTTAGTAAAATCAATAATATGAAAGAATTAATCTAACATTTTGTTTTTTTATATACTCAACATTTTTAAAAATTAGATTCACTGTTGCATTAATTTCACCAGTCGTGACAGTTTAAATGGATTCAAAAACAGACTTGCGGTGTGGGATAAAATGGAATTAAAGTTTAAAAAACACAAACAATCAATCCGCTCATACGTCCTGTCAAATGCCGACATTGACACATAATACCGTGAGCGTACCTAAAATATTGCACATGACGCCGACACTGACGGAAGAAATTCTCTGGGGACCGTCCGCAAACAGCCCTTGTGCGGCCCCGCCCAGATGTCCGACGCGTGGACAGCGTTGGGCGAATCCAACAGCGCTAGAAACTCGGCTCCCCTCTAGCTCACGGCTTCTAGCATTGCCCGCGGCTTGCTCCAGAGTCGCTCGTTGCCTTCTTCTTCCTCTCGCCGAGGCGTCGAGCCAGCCGTTGCCCATCGGCCGTCGCTAACCTCCGCGCCATCCCCCGGCGTCGGCGACGCCGCGACGGTGAAAGTCTGTCAACACCGCTGCTCCTAGCCTCCAACCATGTCCGCTCCTCCTGCGTCGTTAATCAAATCCCGAGATAGGGCAGCAAGCATGACGGCCTCTTGGATGTCAACAAATTGAAGATGAAATGCTGATGTAGTCTTGGATGTTAAAAAATGGGAGATGAAATTTATACTGACAGCAGACCAGTCTTGAATGTTAGGAGATGAATTTGCACTGATAACCATCGTGTACAGAAACGACATTTGTGGTGACATGTTATGGGAGAAGGATTCATCGATTCAGCCTTTAGACTCAATCAGATTTGAGTGACATAACAGAATGTTGGATCGTCCTCGTGCCTGGAGGTTGAGGCCATGGCGGCGTCCTCGTACCCGGCGGTTGAGGCAGCAGCGGCATCCTCATACCTGGCGGCGGCTGGAAGTTTTTGGCAGAGGTGGAAGCGACGCTTGATGGACGAGCCGAAGCTGCCAAACCTGGAGCCGAGGGAGCACGTCATGCGGAAGCCAAGCCGTGTGCGAGCGTCGTGCACAGGTGCGAAGCCGACTTCCGCTCCCGTTGGATTCCCCCACATTGTCCACGCGTCGGCAATCTGGACTTCCGACACTGACACATGATTCTTGGAATATTATTCCCCCAAAAAAAGGATTCTTGGAACACGGGGAGAACTGTCCGAGAATTGGGGCGGTACTTGGGCACTCAAAAATTGCTGCCCAGCTCTCGGTAAAGCCCATCATGTTCGAACGAAACTGATTCCAAAGTCCGAACTCCAAAAAGAAAAGAAAAGAAAAGAAAAGAAAAGACCTAGTAGAAGGTGTGCGGCGATGGAGCCGTGACGCGCCGCCAATGTCGATGGTGGTGACCGGGACTTGGCTGTCCGACCTTCCCGATGACCTGCTGCAGCACATCCTCTACTTGGCGCTCGCCAGGGAGGCCACGTGCTCGACCGTGTTCTCCCGGCGCTAGTGCTCGTTGTGGCCGACGCCTTAGCGCGGCGCCGGCGTCCACCTCGATGCCCGCTCCTGCGGAAGCACGGACGCCGGCAAGGCATCTTTCGATAGCAGGCGCGACGCTTTCTTCCGAGTGCCGCGGCGGCGCTCGCCATGCACGAATCCATGAAGAGGCTCACAATCCATGTGGAGGAGCGAGCGAAAAGAATTTCGGCCAAATTTTGCCAAAATTCGTTAAAATTTTGGTTTACTGGCCCAAGGCAGTAAAATGATGTATCGGACAAAATATTTTGGCCCAATTTGAATTTTTTTTTGACCCGACAGAGCCCACACAGCCCGTTTATTCATCTCCGTGTGGTTAAAAGAGCCGGCGAAACCCTAGCCGCCCTGAAATTTGTTTCTCTCCTCTCCGATATCTAGTTCACACTCGTGAGTCCCTCCCTCTCTTCATGTTCCCCACTCAGAACTGGCCATGGATGATGATCCTAGCCGCAATGAGCGAGACGTAGATGGGCTAGGACGAGCTGGCCGTCTTGATGGGCGCAGGACAGTTGCTGATGCCGGCACCGTGGACATGGGTGGCGATGCTGGCGACGGCGGGAATGGGGGCGCAAATGCTACTGCAGGAGCAGGTATCCGTCTATTTAAACTGGTTCTTTCTTGTTCTATTTGCGATTAATGATGTGTTTAATTACATCGGCAGATTGGTGAGGCAGGTGATGCGCTGCTTAGGTCCTTATATTCCTGACAGTGGTCGATTCCTTTTTCTAATTCGTTTATTTCCAGTACTTAACGTAGGTCAACACTCCTAAATAGATCCAATAGTTGTAACTAACTGTTAGATTTGGATTAAACTGTCAAATGTACATCCCAAACCCTAGAAGGGTGATACATATAGCTCCTATACATAGGCCTTTATACATGGGCTGTCAACACTTCAACAACCCCCCCGCAGTCTGAACTTACCGGCGCAGCGGAGTTCAAGACTGGACACAAGAAAGAAGAACTCACCCCCCCCCCCCCCCCGCGCCCGCAGTCACAACTAGCCACTGGTTACGTTAAGACTGGAGCGAAACTCTGAGAAGGTCGTAGAGGGGAGTCCCTTTGTGAAGATGTCCGCGAACTGAGAGGTAGTGGGGACATGGAGAACCCGCACTTGCCCAATGGCGACTCGGTCCCGAATGAAGTGGAGGTCGATCTCTACATGCTTCGTTCGCTGATGCTGAACCGGGTTGGTGGAGAGGTACACCGCGCTGACGTTGTCGCAGTAGACGAGCGTAGTCTTGGCGAGCGGAGTGTAGAACTCCGCCAAGAGCTGTCGAAGCCACGACGCCTCAGCCACACCGTTGGCCACTGCCCGGTACTCCGCCTCGGCACTGGAGCGGGAGACCACGGGCTGTCGCTTGGATGACCAAGAGACAAGGTTGCCGCCGAGGAAGACGGCATAGCCTAAGGTAGAGCGGCGAGTGTCCGGACAGCCAGCCCAGTCCGCATCCGTGTAGACAACGAGCTCAGTAGAAGGAGACCGGTGAAGAGTCAGGCCGTAGTCAACCGTGCCACGAACATAGCGGAGGAGGCGCTTCAGGGCAGCAAGGTGTGACTCGCGAGGATCATGCATATGAAGGCAGACCTGCTGGATGGCATAGGTGATGTCTGGCCTGGTGAAGGTAAGATACTGCAAGGCACTGGAAAGGCTCATGTAGGCAGTTGGGTCAGCAACTGGGTCACCTAAAGTAGCAGACAGCTTGGTCTGAGTGTCAACAGGGGTGGAGCACGGCTTGCAATCAGACATCCCCGCACGCTCCAGAATATCAAGAGCATACTGCCGCTGGTGGAGGAACAGGCCAGAAGGGCGGTGCTCAACAGTGACTCCCAAGAAGTGATGAAGGACACCCAGATCCTTCATAGCAAACTGCTGCAAAGACTGTATGATGCGCTGGAGCAAGGTCTGACTAGACGCAGCGAGTATGATGTCATCAACATAGAGCAGCAGATAAGCAGTGTCAGCGCAACGAACAGTGAGGTATCCGACTTGCACTCAGTGAACCCCAAGGTGACTAGGAACGAGGCAAACCGAGAGTACCAAGCCCAAGGAGCTTGCTTCAGACCATAGAGAGACTTGTTGAGTCGGCACACCATGTGAGGACGACTGGAATCCACAAACCCTGCTGGCTGGCTGCAGTATACTGTCTCCGACAGAGTGCCATGTAAGAAAGCATTCTTCACATCCAGCTGATGCACCGGCCAAGAGCAAGAGAGAGCCAGCGACAGAACCGAGCGAACTGTAGCAGGCTTGACCACTGGACTGAAAGTCTCATCATAATCCACTCCAGGCCGCTGGATGAAGCCCCTGAGAACCCAGCGAGCCTTGTACCGATCGAGTGAGACATCAGCACGATGCTTATGGGTCCAGATCTACTTCCCTGTAACCACGTTGCCACTGGGAGGACGAGGTACGAGGTCCCACGTCTGGTTGGCAAGTAAGGCAGTATACTCCTCCTCCATCGCCCGACGCCAGCGAGGATCAGCCAGGGCGCCACGGACAGATGTCGGAATCGGTGAGATCCCCAGCTCGGCCGTAGTGGCGGAGAGGACCGAAGGCCGGAGAACCCCCGCCACCCGCCGTAACCCTAGAAGGGTGATACATATAGCTCCTATACATGGGCCTCTAGATGGGCCTCTATACATGGGCTGTCAACACTCCAACACTAACTAGTAGCTACAGGTGTATGATTGCAAGGAGAGGCTAACATATTAGTTGAATTTTTGAGATTATGCATCGTTTTCAGAGTACTTTTAGTGCCATCAGCGAACAAAGTCTTGTTGTGATGCCTTAATGTTTTTTTAAACATCAACAATGACTAGCTTTCCAAAATTCCCTGGCTCTGCCACTGCATATTTAACTTATATGGAAGTGATTGTGTTAAACGGACAATACTTTGATGTCTAGCAGACTAGGATTAGCAATTAGTTTTAGTATGAATGCTAATTTTTTGTTAATGCTAACTAGGATTCATACCAGACTGAGATCGAAGTATTCAGTATATATGGTCACATGGTGATCCTGTTGGTGCTGGATTTAAGTGTAACTACTGCAACAAGCGAATTAAAGGTGGCGGTGCTACCCGGTTTAGAGAACATCTTGCTGGGATTCCTGGTAATGTTTCGGAGTGCTCAAAGGTGTCGAACGACATGCAAGAAGTGATGAAATCAACCAGATTAGCAGGGAGGGCAAGGAGGAAAGCAAAGAAGAACTGCAGACTGAGAGTTGATGATATTGCAGAAATAGTTGATGTTCTCACAGGAAACAACACTAACTACATTGAAATTCCTAGTGATGAGGACGATGACATGCGGGTAATTCTTGGACTGTACAGATTGTGTCTGTTTGGATACGTTATGCCAACCAATCTGAGAGAAAATTATGAAATGCGACTATCCTCATGAATGGGTTTTTAAGAAATTCTATTTGCAGTATCATGTGAAATGATGCAACAAATTACACTATTCTTCCGCAATGTGCACACCCCTTATTCGACCGTTGCTTATACAAGATGTGTTATGCATTCCAAGAAAAACGCAGCACAATTTTTCTAATAGCAAACAATTAGACTGAAAGTAAATAGTGATATATTTCTCCCTAGCTACCAGAGTACTACACATGTACCCATTGATCAAGAAAATAGCCCAGCACAATTTTACAGAGGTACTAGTAATAAAATCAACAAGAATGAAACAGAGAGAATGAAAAGGAAGCAATATTAAGCTAATGCAATATGTAAAACATTGTAACAGTGATTGATTACTTGCTACTATATATCAGAGATAGGTTGCTTACCATGCAAAAGGACATAAGACGACATCACTGATGGTCTAGGGGAGGCAGAGCTAGAGGAGGTTGTCCCAGATTGCCGTCGGGTATCAGCTCCACGTGGTTGACGGCGTCCTGGTAAATGCCGAGGGTGAGCTGCCTCACTTGGTTCAATCCCTCAAGATGCCTTTGCATCTGGAACTTGACGGCCTGCAGCTCGGACTTTGCCTTGTGCAGGTCCACCGCCAACCAGCTCTTCTCTCCGTCGGCGTTCTGCAGCTTCTGTCTTAGGTGGATGACGTGGGCCTTCTCCGCCTGGAGCTCCTTCTCAAGTCGTGCGATCTTGTTGTCTCGCGTGTGCAGCTCCGCCTCCATCATTTGCGTCACCTGGTACGAAGCCCCCTTGGCGGAGCGCTCGCCGCTGCCCACACGACAAGCAAAGCTCCCCAGCATGGACAACGACAACTCAGCGTCGGCCAACTTGCGCTTCCTCTTGTCCTCGTCGACCGTACTCCCTGGTTCCTTCTTCACTGGCGGTAGCGTCGAGATGGGGCGAATTGTACCGCCGACGGGCGGGATGCGGCGGGAGAGGAACTCCGCGACATCAATGCCCTTGCCGCGGCCGGCCCTGAACATAAGCTACTCGATGGTCTTCTCGGCAGTGGGGGTCAGCGTGAGGATGAGAGCAATTTTCGGAGTGATGGTGAGAGGGAGAGAGAGGTCACCGTGGCAGCTGATTTGCTCTAGCCTAGGATGGAAACTATTAGCCAGATTATTGTCACTTGGCGATCTTTCACGTGCACGTACGCGTAGTTATCCAGACGACTTGGCCTTCTGTAGCGTCCCGCCTCGTCGAGGCCGGGCCCGCACGCCTGGCAGCTCTCTAGGACGTCAAGACTGACCCCACAGACCAACACCAGTCTTTTCTGCGCACTTTGTCCTCACTCGTGCGCACCCGGGAACGACTTCCCGGTCGGTCACCCATACCGAAATTACTCCAGGCCAAGCACGCTTAACCTCAGAGTTCTTTCGAGATGAGCTTCCGGAAAAGAAGTTGCAACTTGTTGATATGAGTATTCTATCAATCCTATTAAGCCTTGGGCTGGAATGTCACATACTCGCCCCCTTAGAAGATCGATGTCCTCGTCGATCAACCCCAATCCAGAAACGTCCCCTTTTGGCCACGTCCGTGCGTCCAGTGCCAGCGCATGTGCCATGCTGTGTGACCACTCTGGGCCCACACCAGCCATGCGCACCATGCCTGCGCAACTACGCCCTCACGCGCCCGTGAAACCGCAAGGGTCGGCTCTGATACCACTTGTAGCGTCCCGCCTCCTCGAGGCCGGGCCCGCACGCCTGGCAGCTCTCTAGAACGTCAAGACTGACCCTACAGACCAACACCAGTCTTTTCTGCGCACTTTGTCCTCACTCGTGCGCACCCGGGAACGACTTCCCGGTCGGTCACCCATTCCGAAATTACTCCAGGCCAAGCACGCTTAACCTCAGAGTTCTTTCGAGATGAGCTTCCGGAAAAGAAGTTGCAACTTGTTGATATGAGTATTCTATCAATCCTATTAAGCCTTGGGCTGGAATGTCACATACTCGCCCCCTTAGAAGATCGACATCCTCGTCGATCAACCCCAATCCAGAAACGTCCCCTTTTGGCCACGTCCGTGCGTCCAGTGCCAGCGCATGTGCCATGCTGTGTGACCACTCTGGGCCCACACCAGCCATGCGCACCATGCCTGCGCAACTACGCCCTCACGCGCCCGTGAAACCGCAAGGGTCGGCTCTGATACCACTTGTAGCGTCCCGCCTCCTCGAGGCCGGGCCCGCACGCCTGGGAGCTCTCTAGAACGTCAAGACTGACCCCACAGACCAACACCAGTCTTTTCTGCGCACTTTGTCCTCACTCGTGCGCACCCGGGAACGACTTCCCGGTCGATCACCCATTCCGAAATTACTCCAGGCCAAGCACGCTTAACCTCAGAGTTCTTTCGAGATGAGCTTCCGGAAAAGAAGTTGCAACTTGTTGATATGAGTATTCTATCAATCCTATTAAGCCTTGGGCTGGAATGTCACACCTTCAAACGCGCACGTA
This sequence comes from Eragrostis curvula, assembly GCA_007726485.1. NCBI lineage: Eukaryota > Viridiplantae > Streptophyta > Magnoliopsida > Poales > Poaceae > Eragrostis > Eragrostis curvula. The sequence continues at coordinate 121,404 of RWGY01000230.1, forward strand.
CGCGATGATCCCCACGAGCTCTCTGTACGTGAAAACCGGCCTCCAAACTGACCCCTCACTATCAGTCAACACGCATCATCTCCGCTCTTGACGCCACGACCCACGAACACGAGCATGACGTAGCAGTTGCAAAATTGGCATGATCCTCCTCCGTTTGGATTTTGGAATCCCGCCGCGCGCATCACCCACTACCACCAAGTTTTCTGGCCTGACCGCCCACAACTCCCAGTACTATAACTCCCACCAATACACACTAACTCCCCCCACCCACCGATTTGTACTAGGAGTTGTGGGCGGTCAGGCCGGAAAAATCGGTGGTAGTGGGTGATGCGCGCGACGGGAATCCAAAATCGAAACGGCAGAGGATCGTGCCAACTTTGCAACTGCTACGTCGGGCTCGTGTTCATGGGTCGTGGCGTCAGGAGTGGAGATGATGTGTGTTGGCTGATAGTGAGGGGTCAGTTTGGAGGCCGGTTTTCACGTACGGAGAGTTCATGGGGATCATCGCGTATGTGCACGTTTGGAGGTCGGGTCGTCTGTATAACTACGCGTACGTGCGTGTGAAAGATCGCCAAGTGACAATAATCTGGCTGATAGTTTCCAGCCCAGGCTAGATCAAATAAGCAGCCACGGTGACCTCTCTCTCCCTCTCACCCTCACTTCGAAAATTGCTCTCACCCTCACGCTGACCCCCACTGCCGACAAGGCCATCGAGAAGCTTATGTTCAGAGCCGCCGGCTGCAAGGGCATTGATGTCGCAGAGTTCCTCTCCCACCGCATCCCGCCCATCGACGGTACAATCCGCCCCATCCCGACGCTACCACCGGTGAAGAAGGAACCAGGAGTACGGTCCATGACGACAAGAGGAAGTGCAAGTTGGCCGACGCCGAGTTGTCATTGTCCACGCTGGGCAGCTCTGCTTGTCGTGTGGGCGGCAGCGAGCGCTCCGCCAAGGGGGCTTCATACCAGGTGACGCAAATGATGGAGACAGAGCTACACACGCGCGACAACAAGATTGCACGGCTCGACAAGGAGCTGCAAGGCAAAGAAGGCCCACGTCAGCCACCTAAGACAGAAGCTGCAGAATGCCGATGGAGAGAAGAGCTGGTTGGCGGCGGACTCGCACAAGGCAAAGTTCGAGCTACAGCCTTGTGCAGGTCCACCGCCAACCAGCTCTTCTCTCCGTCAGCGTTCTGCAGCTTCTGTCTTAGGTGGATGACGCGGGCCTTCTCCGCCTGGAGCTCCTTCTCAAGTCGTGCGATCTTGTTGTCTCGCGTGTGCAGCTCCGCCTCCATCATTTGCGTCACCTGGTACGAAGCCCCCTTGGCGGAGCGCTCGCCGCTGCCCACACGACAAGCAAAGCTCCCCAGCATGGACAACGACAACTCAGCGTCGGCCAACTTGCGCTTCCTCTTGTCCTCGTCGACCGTACTCCCTGGTTCCTTCTTCACTGGCGGTAGCGTCGAGATGGGGCGAATTGTACCGCCGACGGGCGGGATGCGGCGGGAGAGGAACTCCGCGACATCAATGCCCTTGCCGCGGCCGGCCCTGAACATAAGCTACTCGATGGCCTTCTCGGCAGTGGGGGTCAGCGTGAGGATGAGAGCAATTTTCGGAGTGATGGTGAGAGGGAGAGAGAGGTCACCGTGGCAGCTGATTTGCTCTAGCCTGGGATGGAAACTATTAGCCAGATTATTGTCACTTGGCAATCTTTCACGTGCACGTACGCGTAGTTATCCAGACGACTTGGCCTTCAAACGCGCACGTACGCGATGATCCCCACGAGCTCTCTGTACGTGAAAACCGGCCTCCAAACTGACCCCTCACTATCAGTCAACACGCATCATCTCCGCTCTTGACGCCACGACCCACGAACACGAGCATGACGTAGCAGTTGCAAAATTGGCATGATCCTCCTCCGTTTGGATTTTGGAATCCCGCCGCGCGCATCACCCACTACCACCAATTTTTCTGGCCTGACCGCCCACAACTCCCAGTACTATAACTCCCACCAATACACACTAACTCCCCCCACCCACCGATTTGTACTGGGAGTTGTGGGCGGTCGTGCCGGAAAAATCGGTGGTAGTGGGTGATGCGCGCGACGGGAATCCAAAATCGAAACGGCAGAGGATCGTGCCAACTTTGCAACTGCTACGTCGGGCTCGTGTTCATGGGTCGTGGCGTCAGGAGTGGAGATGATGTGTGTTGGCTGATAGTGAGGGGTCAGTTTGGAGGCCGGTTTTCACGTACGGAGAGTTCATGGGGATCATCGCGTATGTGCACGTTTGGAGGTCGGTCATCTGGATAACTACGCGTACGTGCGCGTGAAAGATCGCCAAGTGACAATAATCTGGCTGATAGTTTCCAGCCCAGGCTAGATCAAATAAGCAGCCACGGTGACCTCTCTCTCCCTCTCACCCTCACTCCGAAAATTGCTCTCACCCTCACGCTGACTGTTGACGGTCCTTAAGTACCACTTTTGACCGTCAAATACCTGCACAAATGGAATCAAAGTAAACACCAAACATAGTGGTAGGGCTTAAAACTAATGAATTCCACAAGTCTTGGTGAGATTATGAGTGCAGGTGCAATCCATATAAAAACAGGGGAAAACATGCACTAAACATGGACTTTGCAATCGACGGATTTTCCCGGACTAAAGAATTTAGTCCAAAAGCCCAATAACCGAGAGAAACACTCAAAGTCTACCCATAGCACTCGGGACCAAGGTCAAGGAACAGAGGGGAGGCCACCTGCCAAAGCTCAGCCCAGGTGGGGCCAGCCACAGGTCGGCCGACCCCCCCTCAAGCCCAATGGGGCCCACTCTTCTATGGCGGTTCGCAACCGACGTTGCAATGTCGGTTCCCCCTGCAATCAATGATACCACCTCGCGGAACCGACCCAATTCCACCGACCTTGGAGGATATAAATAAAGGGGCACCTCTCCCTCTCAACACACACCACAAGACGCAAGACTCTCCAATAGAGCTCCACTCCAATCCTTAGGCTGAGAGCCTTTTGTACACTAGTAGAATAGGAGAGAGGGCAAGGTAGAGAAAGGAATACTCCTTCCACTTTGGTGGAGGTTTAGTTCTATTTCCTTACCTTGGCGTGTAAACACTCTTTGTGATTTATACGTGGTGATTATTTATCTAGCGAGCATTATTACTTTTCTAGGCGTAATTCCTGTTATACTTGTTTACGGGATCATCGCTCCGCAAGGGGTGCTCTAGCCTTCTAAATTCAGCTTTGGGCCGAGGTTAGAGTAGTAATCAACGGCATAGACGTGGTGTCTAGGCTAGAGGTTACTTTTGTTTGCTGTGTGCTCCACGGTTTGTAGAGGTAGGCGGCAGGAAGTGACAGCCCTGTCCGTCCAAAGGAACCCTCCACGTTCGGGTACATAGTAGAGCTATAGGTCGGAGTGGCTTGGCAGACCAGGCCTAAGCCGGCGCCCGAAGTAGACAAGTAGGGCTTGAGTTCGTCTATCCTCTAGGATAACTAGATATAATCACCCTCTCGATCCTAGGCTGCTAGTTGTCTTGGTTGTCCTTGGGTAGAACTTGCCCTGCGGTAGAATAACTCCGTTCCTTGGGGAAAACAAATACGATACCTTGGAATACTCCCGGGTGAAGTGCTACAACGGTATTCCGTGCGCTTGCGGATTTATCTGTGACGTAAGAAATACCAACACTGACCCCCACTGCCGACAAGGCCATCGAGAAGCTTATGTTCAGAGCCGCCGGCTGCAAGGGCATTGATGTCGCAGAGTTCCTCTCCCACCGCATCCCGCCCATCGACGGTACAATCCGCCCTATCCCGACGCTACCAACGGTGAAGAAGGAACCAGGAGTACGGTCCACGACGACAAGAGGAAGCGCAAGTTGGCCGACGCCGAGTTGTCATTGTCCACGCTGGGCAGCTCTGCTTGTCGTGTGGGCGGCGACGAGCGCTCCGCCAAGGGGGCTTCATACCAGGTGACGCAAATGATGGAGACGGAGCTGCACACGCGCGACAACAAGATTGCACGGCTCGACAAGGAGCTGCAAGGCAAAGAAGGCCCACGTCAGCCACCTAAGACAGAAGCTGCAGAATGCCGATGGAGAGAAGAGCTGGTTGGCGGCGGACTTGCACAAGGCAAAGTTCGAGCTACAGCCGTCAAGTTCCAGATGCAAAGGTAGCTCGAGGGATTGAGCCAAGTGAGGCAGCTCACCCTCGGCATTTACCAAGATGCCGTGAACCACATGGAGCTGCTACCCGACGGCAATCTAGGACAACCTCCTCTAGCTCTGCCTCCCCCGGACCATCAGTGATGTCGTCTTACGTCCTTTTGCATGGTAAGCAACCTATCTCTGATATATAGTAGCAAGTAATCAATCACTGTTACAATGTTCTACATTTTGCATTAGCTTAATATTGCTGCCTTTTCATTCTATCTATGTTTCATTCTTGTTGATTTTATTACTAGTAAATCTGTAAATTCCGCTGGGCCGTTTTCTTGATCAATGGGTACTTGTGTAGTACTCTGGTAGCTAGGAAGAAATATATCACTATTTACTTTTAGTCTAATTGTTTGCTATTAGAAAAGTTGTGCTGCGTTTTTCTTGGAATGCATAACACATGTTGCATAAGAATGGTCGAAGAAGAGGTGTGCACATTGCCAAAGAATAGTGTAATTTGTTGCATCATTTCACATGATACTGCAAATAGAATTTCTTAAAAACCCATGCATGTGGATAGTCGCATTTCAGAATTTTTTCTAAGATTGGTTGGCATAACGTATCCAAAAAGAGTTTAGTTTTATTTGTTCAGAGCCGATTCTTGATGAGGCAGATGGCCGTCCTTCTCGTGAGCTGCATCACGAAGCATGAAAGCTAGTCTTGCAGGAATGAGAAAACGTGACAATGGTGTGAAGAAGAAAAGGCACAGGAAGCAGCCAACTGAGGATGTAGAGGGTGAATATGTTGGAAGTGACAGCGACACAACGACTCCATGCGACTTGGAAACGATGGACTCTAGCTCCAATGGTAATGAGACCCGTGAGGATGATGAATGTGGTGATGGTGCCTCCGAGGATGGCGAAGGAGAAGCGCAAAGGTAAGATGAAGCAACAGACCAAAACCAAACAGGTGAATGACACATTGCCGTGTAGCTTATATATTTGTGCTTTCTAATCCTTCCTGGATTTTACTTGTTTTAGGCAAGGACAACACCAATCGGCCTGTAAGGAACTGTAGGAAGAAGACTGTGAATGTACACAGCCTTATCTATGGTGATGCCATATTCTTGCAGAAAATGTTTTCCAAAGATTGAGTTTGTTTTGATTGAATAAAACTTCCATTCATGCACTTCTATTCATGTTTCAGGTATAAGAAGGGGGATCAAGCTATATTGGCATCGCAATCAAGGAGTAACTTTTGGATATATATTGACTAGTTAGTTAATTCTTAACATGGACTGGTATTTTGGAGGCTCGGACTTGTAACTCTAAAGTCCTGGAGCCTTGTTAGACTAAGGTAGGTTGATTGCACAAAATTGCAAGCATATAACTTGTATGAATGTGTGTTTACGCATGGACAGTTGCGAATTTTGGATACCGCCTGCATGTTAGCATTGCTGTAATGCCCTAACAATCTAAGCAGGTACAAGCACAAACCAAATTCTCGTGCACGACGGCATCATACCAAACCAACCATCCTACTCAGATTCCCTAAAAGCTTCATATGTTGCTAACCATTACCATTCCCAATTAAGTTGCATAGATCATTAGTCAAAATTAAGGACTCCCATCCCAAATATCAGCAAGGCTAAGCATGAATCTACCCATAATAGACACTACCCAACAGGAGACAAGGAATAATAAGGAACAAAGTAAAGACACATAGGATTCAATTTAAACGCAATCCAATCAAGGATTGTACTATAATCTAATACTAATAGGAGCAAGATGTTCAAGGACACTTGCCTGGTTATACAATGCTGCTCAGTGGTCTTTTGTGCTCTTCATCTCTTGTCGTACCGCTTCTCCATGTCATCATCGATTTGAATGAACTAACCGATAAAAAGAAAAGGCACACACAAATAAATACAATACACCAAACATCATTAACATATCATAAAAAACACTAAGGTTGGATGTATTACGATGAGATGAAGACTTCGGCACAAGAATCACCCAAATCAGAGTTACTGATAAAAGCTATGATAGTTTGAATATTCTCAGGGTTAAACTGTAGTTAAACGAAAGGTTCCAGGGGCTTTGATGCAAGATGGGAAGGCTGATTGTAGTTCGGGTTTAATTAATAGAATGGACAGGGGCTATACAGCAAAGCTGGATTATACCGGTTCTCATAATTATTTCTGTGAAAGAAAAAACTGTGAAACAGGTCTACGATATGTGGACCGCAACCTGGTCTGGGTTCATAGGTCCATGGTGGACCAGAGCCGGTGCGGCAGTTGCCGGCAACAGGAGACGGCGGCGCCTGGCCGGAGCATCGCCGGAGACACACGATGTCAGGCTAACGAGCTCCGTTTGCAACGGGATTTCGACAGGTAGAAAGCGGAGGAGGCCGGGATTCTCACCATGGCGTCGCAATCATGCTAGGAGGGCTGGAAGGCGGCGTGCGACGGCGAGCATCGGCGGTAGCTCGTCGGCGTCCAGGGAAGGCTGCTGCCGGCGTCGGGGATCGACGGGGAAGGGCTCCACTGGTGCGGCGCGTCGCCACGGAGCTCTTCGTCCGCTCGGAGTAGACCTGGAAGGCTTGGAGCGTCGGGACCTCGAGCTCTCGGTGGTGGCGGCAATGGCGGCGGCAGCGCATCCTGGCGGTGAAAGGCGGAGCTTGGGCCCTGGATGGCGGCGGTGGGAAAAAGCGGCGCAGGGTGGGGTCCGCGGCCTTTTATAGGAGGCGGCGGCGGCGTACGGCGCGGTGGAGGTTAGGGTTTGGCGGCGGGGATGACAGGCAGGTCCCATCCGTCAGTGGGAGAGAGTAGGTGGGCTGGTGGTGGGCTGCGTTGAGGCGAGCTGGGCCGCAGGAGAAGAAAATAATGTAGCCCAGGAGAGAAAAAGAAAAGGAGGGAAGAGGGGAAAAGGGAGATGGGCCAACGGAATTTCAGCCCAAAGTCTGGCCGGAGGTTTTGCGAATTTCATGTCAAAGGAAATGAAGGGGGAAAAAAAGGGGACGTCTGGCCTGCGGTTAACCGCAACAACTGGATTTTGCGGTCGATGGCAACTCTCTTAGAGTAATGATGAATCCAACTGCAGCTTCCACTCATCAACCGCGCGGCGCCGGAGCGCGCCCGTCACGTGCCAGGCAGCTGTGGGCCCAGCGAGCCCCAAACAAGCTTCATTGTTTGAAAAAAGCATAGATTCCAAACCGAATTTCCGATTTGCAAACCGATTGCACCGTTATGTTCGTTGCGACGAAACTTTCGAAACTAGACCCCTCTTCACTATATTTTAATTTTTTTTTAAAAAAAGATAAAAATGATGAAAAAAAAATAGAGCCACAAATGAAAAAGTTGGCTAACAAATGAAAATGTTAGAGCAACAGACCAAAAAAGTTGAAACCAAATAAGAAAGTTGGAAAAATAAATAATAAAGTTACACAACTAAATAGAAAAGTTGGACAACAAACCAAAATGTTGGAGCAACAACCAAAAAAAAGTTGAAACCAAATAAGAAAATTGGACAAACAAATAAAAAAGTTGGACGAACAAACATAAAAGTTAAAGGAACAAATGAAAAAGTTGGACGACCAAACAGAAAAGTTGGAGGAACAAATCAAAAAGTTGGTCAACCAAACAGAAAAGTTGCAGCAACTTTTTTAGTGTCGAATTTTTTTATTGTCAAAATATAAGCAAGTGGGATCTAGTTTTGAAGATCTCGTTGCGACGAACACAATGGTGAAATCGGTTTTTCATTTGGATGCACGGTTTGCCGTCTACGGATTTTTTTAGTTTGAAATATTGATGACATCAGCACGGACCCACCTCAAACCAACTCTACCTGTACGTGTGCGCTTGCTCGTTTCTCCTTCCGACAGCCTGTTCGGTTTCCCAAAATAGCAACGACCGCAACTAACGAAACTTGTGGTGACCGCAAGCAAGAAAATCCCCAAAAAAACGCCATTGCTAAACATCAGTCAGCTAAAAATGGAACTCCATTCAGTCGATTTTTCATCCAACCACACTGTGCCACGTATCCTGCTTTCTGCTGTCCGCTTTATGGTCTGTTTATTTCATTTGGGCCTAAACCGGAGGCAGGTCTGTCTCGTTTTGTTTTCTGGCCCAAGTTTTACGTGCGGGGCTTGCTTAGGGAGTGTTGTGTCATGTACCCGCTACCGACATGACGAAGCGCCCGTTAGCAAATTGCCCATTTCTTTGTTGCCGTTGAAGGAGCGATGGAGTGGCGAGGCCACGAGGCGCTCAGCACGTCGACGGTCCTCCTGTAGAGTTCTTCTACGGTTTGGATGCTTGCTTGTGTTTCATTTGTTTTGTGGATTCTTCAGTTTTGGTGGTGCGGAGGTCTGGAGGTGAGATTTGGGGATGGACGGCATTGTCAACAGTTTGTGTTGCGGCAGGGGTACGGCGGTGCGTATTCTAGCAGTTTAGTTGCTTTAAGCAGAAGTGAAACTTTGGAGCCATTTCCTGTCAGAATGCCACATATGTCATTTTTGTTAGGTCGTCTTCAGCATATAGGGAGTCATTTTAGCTTCAAGAAATGATTTTGCACTTGGCCCCCTCTGTATTACTTTGCTTAAGATGTAAATCGTCGCAAGGATATGTGATCTTCACTCTGTTGTTTACCTGTGTGACTTCCAGTCAGGTTAGTGCAGTGACTTTTCAGTTAGTTTAGTGTAGTCAATGGTCAGTGAGTTCAATGTTCAGTGTAGTTTAGTTTTTTCCTTCTCGGTCATTTGAGTGCATTTTATTCTTTCTTTCTTTTTTCTCTCTTTTCTCTTTTGAAAGAACTGCTAACTCAGGCTAGTGACTTTCAGTCAGGTTGGTGTAGTGACTTTTCAGTTAGTTTAGTGTAGTCAATGGTCAGTGAGTTCAATGTTCAGTGTTGTTTAGTTATGTCCTTCTCAGTCATTTTGAGTGCATTTTAATCTTTTTTTTTCTTTGCTCTTTTGAAAGAACGTACGAACTCAGATAGTCTTCTTCAGTGAAAAGTATGACGATCAATGGAGTTCAATTCAGTGTCTAGTAATGTTTTTTTTTTTTAGGTCAGTGCCTAGTGATTGCCAGATCAGTGGAGTTACAATTCTTAGATGTGCCCAACTATCTCCTAGACACAGAGTGTGGAATATAGGGCGCTCTTGTTTTTTGCATTCGATAACCAATATGCAGTGAAGTTTCACAGAGTGTGGAATATAGGGCGCTCTTGTGAAAGTAGAGGAAGCAATCTGGGGACATCATACTAGTTTCTCAGTTTTTGCCGACGGGCCCCGCAGTCTACTGTTTTACTGTTTTTCTGTTATACTGTAGCTATGCGGAGCGGACCGTCCGATTGCGATGCAATGGCTGCTGATATTCCAACGCCCCTCGTGGCCCCGCTAGCATCGCCTCTGTCTAAAAAAAATTCTCGATCCCCTTCTCGATGCTTCTCGCCCCGACTCGGCGACTCCCGTCCAAGGTTTACAAAATCGACGGTAACCGCTCGGTTACCGCGGTTACCGGACTAACCGGTCCGGTCCGGTTAGTTCGGTCATCCGGTTTTGAGATTTGAATTTTGAAATTTTTTGGAAATTTGAAAAAATTTGAAATAAAAAATATGTAAATAAACTAGATGTTATTTGCAACACATTGGTGGAAACGGTTAATAAAAATGAGGTTGTTTGATGGGTCAAAAAAATGGCGCAAGAACCGTCCGGTTAGTTGAGTAGAAACCGGTCGGTTAGTTGAGTAGAAACCGCGGTAACCGGTGCGAACCGTCCGGTTTTGCGCCGTCCGACGCCGAGGTGAAGGGTAGTTTATCGGTTTTTATTTTTTTCTGTTCCCGTTTGATTGATATACAGTTATAGAGATGCAATGTAGTGCTGCTAAATCGATGATTGTGAAATTTGTTAGAGGGCAATGTAGTGCTGCTATATTTCGTTGGATAGATGGTATTATCAACTCGGCAATTGTTGTGTATTGGTAGTATGTGAATTGTGTATGTGTTACTAAGAGGAAATGAGTACATCGTATTTGTCGATGTGATTTTCTTGCAGGCACGATGGGTGATCGTGATAAAGATAGTGTATGGGAACATAGTTTTCTTGCATGCTTGTATCCATTATTGTATGTTGATGTGCGCAAAACTACATGTATTATGTTCAAAACTATATTGTATATTAAATTTTGTCAAGAACTATGTATCGGACAATTTATGTTGGACTTTGTATGAATTGTGGTATGTTGTATGAGGTTCATTGGTGCAATATTTCATGAATTCTATGTTCTCAATGTCTGATAACCATTATTAGAATATTTCATCAACGTTCATGCTAAAATTTCTAATTTTTTGAGCCTATTTTAGCAATTTCCAATGAAACCGACAAAACCGAGAAAACCGGTCGGTTACCGAAGAAACCGGTCGGTAACCGAGATTTTGAATTCAAATTTTGATTTTTGAATTTTTGTCCGGTTTCCGACGGTAACCGGTAAAACTGGTCTAACCGGTCCGGCTCGGTCGGAACGGTCCCAAGGGTTATGTAAACCTTGCTCCCGTCCGCTCCTCACCGATCTCCAATTCTGCCATCGCTCTTGCGGCCTCGCCGATTCACGCCGCCGCCCGCTGATTCGCCCCAGCCGTTGCGCATCAGAGGCCGCCTCTCCCTGTTTCCCGGTGGCCGGCAGCGGCCTCCTTCGCCGATTCGCCGCGTCGGCACCCCCTCACGGTTGCCGCAGCCGCCGTTGTGGATGAGAAGGGCGAAGAGTACGCAGATGGCCCGTAGCTGTTCCGCGCGCTTCCTCCGCACCTTGCACCCTTGCCCTCGCGGCCCAGCCGTCTTCGTCGTGATTGCCTCTGGCTCCACCCCACGTTCCTCCAGACGAAGGAGGTTGTACAGGAGCTCAGTAATCAGAGGTAGAAAATCTTTTATTTTTTGCCTTTTTTATTCGCATGCTAATGCTTAACCTCTTCATTTCCATGCTCAATATATATGTTCATAGGGGTAGAGGAGCTCAGTAATCAGTAACCAGATTTTGTATTTCATTTCCCTGGACAAGGAAGAGTAAGGTTCATGGTTAACGATTTGGGTACAGGTTCATGGCCTCATCATCTCGTGAATGCTTTAATTCTCTGCTACACCGGTCACAAAGAAAGAAAAATATATCCCAGGTTTACAATTTAGTCACCATTGTCTTTTTCCTTATCTCAGTTATGCCATCCTATTAGCCTGCTAATGCACAGTAGGTGCATTTTCCTTGCTCGAGTCAAAGTGATTAGTGAATATATCAGTCATGGTTTACTTATCTATCTGAGTTATCCTTTGTTGAGACCCAGTTAAGGAGGGCAACATCGTGAGTGGATCCCGTGTTAACTGCATGTGTTGGAGAGCTAATCTGCTGCCACTTAAAAATGTAACTCACTGCACTCCTTCCTCTTTCTCAAGAATCGATGATCATTTTCAGGTTTGGTTTACAGTCGTAGATTTGTGCATCCTATCTCAACTGTAACTGCTTCCTTGCTTTTTTCATGACCGTCACGTCACCTCCTGCTTTGAGGTGTATGCTTCCATATTGCTGATGGCTGGCTGTGCTGATGCCTAGAAAGCAAGGAGCAAGAGAATATTGTGAAGGAAGAAAGAAGAACAAAGGATGAAGGAAGCAAACATAGAAAATAGAGAACATAGGGGACACTGACTTCAATTTCTCTTGGTAAGGCGCCATCCTCGATGATGATAAATGCTTTTAATCCTGATGAAATTGATTGTGGAGAATTTCAGCATGATTAGGGGTTAAATCAGACTATGATTCATAGTTGATAGATGAGTTTTTTTTTTTTTTGGGATGCCAGATTTAGTAGCCATGAAGTTAAGGATTTTTTTTTTGTGAGATTGGTTGTGTTCAAACTGATATTCTGATTTGTACTGACTGGTGTGCTAGATGGCAAGGTTTACATAACCGTTGGGACCGTTCCGACCGAGCCGGACCGGTTAGACCGGTTTTACCGGTTACCGCGGTAACCGGTCGGAAAACGGACAAAAATTCAAAAATCAAAATTTGAATTCAAAATCTCGGTTACCGACCAGTTTCTTCGGTAACCGACCGGTTTGCTCGGTATACCGACCGGTTTTCTCGGTTTTGTCGGTTTCATTGGAAATTGTTAAAATAGGCTCAAAAAATTAGAAATTTTGGCATGAACGTTGATGAAATATTCTAATAATGGTTATCAGACATTGAGAACATAGAATTCATGAAATATTGCACCAATGAACCTCATACAACATACCACAATTCATACAAAGTCCAACATAAATTGTCCGATACATAGTTCTTGACAAAATTTAATATACAACATAGTTTTGAACATAATACATGTAGTTTTGCGCACATCAACATACAATAATGGATACAAGCATGCAAGAAAACTATGTTCCCATACACTATCTTTATCACGATCACCCATCGTGCCTGCAAGAAAATCACATCGACAAATACGATGTACTCATTTCCTCTTAGTAACACATACACAATTCACATACTACCAATACACAACAATTGCCGAGTTGATAATACCATCTATCCAATGAAATATAGCAGCACTACATTGCCCTCTAACAAATTTCACAATCATCGATTTAGCAGCACTACATTGCATCTCTATAACTGTATATCAATCAAACGGGAACAGAAAAAAATAAAAACCGATAAACTACCCTTCACCTCGGCGTCGGACGGCGCAAAACCGGACGGTTCGCACCGGTTACCGCGGTTTCTACTCAACTAACCGACCGGTTTCTACTCAACTAACCGGACGGTTCTTGCGCCATTTTTTTGACCCATCAAACAACCTCATTTTTATTAACCGTTTCCACCAATGTGTTGCAAATAACATCTAGTTTATTTACATATTTTTTATTTCAAATTTTTTCAAATTTCCAAAAAATTTCAAAATTCAAATCTCAAAACCGGATGACCGAACTAACCGGACCGGACCGGTTAGTCCGGTAACCGCGGTAACCGAGCGGTTACCGTCGGTTTTGTAAACCTTGCAGATGGTATTCTCGATCAACAAGTACAAAGGAGCCCTTCCAAGCTGCTGATTTGTTGTGACTTGCAGTTTGATGATGTCAAAAAAAGAAAAAGAGAGAGAGAAGACCAGTCTTATATATGGAGCTACTGTAAGCTCCAACACAAGCAAATGGAAATCTTTGGCACTATATAATATGAAATGTTACCATTGTGGGAGCCAACAATCTGTTGTTTGTTATGTAGAACCATCACTGTATAAATAATAATATTATAATCTGAACTGTTTGTTGTGACCCTTGAACTATCTGAAGAGGGCTGCTGGCAATGATTTTTTTACGTTCACGGCATGCCAAATGTTAAAGAGAGTTTGAAAATGTTTCTGTCGTGGTTTGGAACCAAATTTCACACTGATTTTAGAGGCATGTCTACTGTAACACCTGCGGCAACGCGCGGGGTTTCTGCTAGTTTTACTGAGTTCCCATGAGGCATCGCCCTTGCAACTACTTTCGTTTGCATCACTTTGTCTTCACGACCGCTTCACAATTTTGCATCGATCAGAGGACTTATGTTGTCTTTGTGAGGCTCAAGTTGGTGTATTGTACAGTACATTTCTTAACGGGCGCAGGTCGTATCCAAAACTGTAATACGCTGGAGTGCGGGCGGGAGATTTCCTACGTTATCAAGTCACGCCCAGGAGGTGTGCACATCGATCGCACGTGGCTGCAAAATGTGACTGAAACCAGTACAGTTTCCAGTCAATTTACAGTTTTCACTGAATTTGACTGAAATTAAAATTGAAAACACTCAAATTTTCTCATACCAGTCAAAGGACGACTTAATACGTGTTACATTCTGATTTGTTGGGAAAATTGACTGAAATTAATTCTATTTTTAGCTGACTGACATATAGTCACTCCCAAAAAAAAAAGATAAAGAATAAGATAGGATTTGATTATTGGGGGAAAATGATATTAGAAATTTGGGAGAAATTTACCAAGGAATTATCCAACCATAAATATCCTTAACCTATTCTATAAATTTATAAATACATTTTTCATCAAATAAAACAAATTCATTTTATTTTATAATTAAAGACTAGCAAAAATAAAGAAAAAGGCTCACATCCCAAAATAGAAATTGCCATTGAGCGGTTCATGTCTTGCGGTGACTACCCGTATGAGCACGAAATCGACGACCTGCTCTCCCACCCGGCCTGCCGGGGCGTCGAGGAGGTCCACATTGAGGCTTACAGTACTTTCAGCTCTCCACTCGCTGGTCGCAAGAACGACGGCCCGACGTCGATGCCCGACAGCCACATCGGGTACTACAAGCTCAGCTTTGGCTCCGTTCCATCCCATGCTCTACGGGAGCTGCACATCACCAACTGTAACAATCTGGAGTCGCCACCACCAGCCGCCTTCTTCCCTTTTCTGGCAGTGTGGCAACTGCAAAGCTGCGCAGTGTCCCTGGACAGTCTCCAGGGCATGATCGTCGCCTCACCGCAACTCGACAACTTGCATCTTGATTACGTCTATATCAAAACCGAGGTCTATCATCCTGCAGACGACTACCATGAGAATGACTGGTCTTCACACTTTCGAGACGATTATAGAGCCGATTCCACTAAGGTACAAAGCTTAGGTTGCCCAACGGTCTCCATCCTAGCGCTAGTGAATTGCTGCTATGCTGAAAATTTTACCTTCGAGCTCGATGCCCCGAGAGTGAGATACTTCAAATACAGCGGGAATGCTTACATGTTCCCGCTGAAATCCCCACCAACGGACCTGAGACGAGCTGATTTGGAAGTTTTTGACGAAGTCTCTTGTTATGATAGTCTCCCATTGAGCACGCTCTTCTGGACCTTTGTTACCAATTTTCGCAATACTAAGGTTCTGAAGCTGAAATTTGTGTGCCTGATCGAGGATATTGCTGTCCCTGAGAAGAAGAGACATGATGAGCTCCTAGGTGACATGTTATTGAGCAACCTCAAGCAGCTAGAGGTGGATGGAAAGCTGAAGCATGTGAGCAAGCTGGCGCGGCAGTTGCAATAGGAAACTGCCTCCAGTGTTGCCCTGCGGTTTCTGACCTCAGGCTCAAGTTGAACATTGAAGATGTCCAGCCTTACGGACTGAGTCGTTCAGTGTATCGGGATACTTTGGAACATAAGAGAACTTTCCTAAACAGGGAAGCTCAGTTGGATTTCCGTAAGTCGATTAGTCACTTCATGCACCACAAAGATCAGATGGCGGAGATGATGAGAACCATGAGGTTATTGATATTCCTGGATTGAGCGATAAATGGTTCAACTTCAACTGCATGCAGTTCTATCTAAAACGAGTGAGTTTGCAGTTTCACTTGAAGAAGTCAAACAGCTTTGGTGTCCACTTGGCCAAATTCTTCATGGAGAAAGCGATGGTCCTTGAAGAATTGTACATTGACGACGGGAACCATAAAATGTGCGAGCACATGAATCGCAAGTTTGGTGGACGTATCACTAATCCATTGCAGCGTTGTCCACATTACAAGGTTTTGGGTGGAATTTCACAAGAGGCAGGTGTGAGACGATTCAATTACTCCAACATTCATAGGCAACCTCCCATTAATTAGAAACATGAAGTAAGGAGAAGGAAACGGGGGGTAGAGGCTTTACAATCTTACCACTGGAAAGGCAAAGATGATGGATAAAATACTGGCTGTACGTGTAACATGAAAGTAAGAAGTATTTTTTCCCTAATAATGAACATCTATCAAATGCTATTTTTCCTAATACTGTTATGTTAAGTGGGGCGCACTTGCACCCTAATAGCAGTTTTTTCAAATGGAGGCTCAAATTGTCATTCTGTAATAACATTAACCCAAAATCTAAAGTTTTGTGACAGGGGTACAAATCTGTAGAGTATATATTGTCTAAAAAACCTGTAGTTTTTGTGAATTTACTCTTTTGTGTTTTTTCTTGTTGTATGTCCAGCGCAAGTAAATTAGCAACCTCGGGCAGAAGCTTGATCTTGTGCGCCAAAACATATTGCATCCAGAATTGGAAACAATACAACCGTGTGGTTTACTCAAATAAACACTGCAAAAATTACCGGATCATTCCGCTAACTTGAGAACTTTTATTTCATTTAAACCAAAATAATTTAGTACAATAACCCGTTAAAATTTTACTCCATGGTTTGTTGTGTTCTCACAGCAACAAATAACACACATGTCTTCTACTCAAAACTATAGGTTGCGTGTGACCCTACAGTTTTTGTCTGGTGTGGGTGCCCAACATATAGCCAACTTGGACGATTCTTGCCGTCTCATAAAAACAAAACATTCCCGGTCGTCCTTAACTACACCTAACATGTCACCTCGAGCTTGCTTCAACAAATCGACATCATTTAACACGCTTCGTTTTTTTTTTTTTGTCTTGCGAAAGCTCCGGCCAAATGACACGCTAAGTAGTAATACGCTTATTAGCCAGTTGACATCCGTATTAGCTGGCCTTGTCTTCAACCCAAGCTGAGCCAGGCACATTTGCGTTCCAGCCGGCAACCACCACCGACGATCGTTCGAGCTCCAGCCATCAGCTGCTGCCAGCTCGTTGTTGATCGACCTCCCATGGCGGACAAGATCAAGACGGTGGTGGTGCTGATCCAGGAGAACCGCTCCTTCGACCACATGCTGGGGTGGATGAAGTCCCTGAACCCGGAGATCGACGGCGTGACGGGCGCCGAGCTCAACAACGCCGTGGCCGGCGACGCGTCGTCCCCGGCCGTCCACTTCGGCGACGGCTCCGAGTACGTGGACCCGGACCCGGGCCACTCGTTCATGGACATCTACGAGCAGGTGTACGGCGACGCCTACACCTGGGGCTCCACCTCCCCGGCGACCAAGCCCGGCGTGGCGGTGCCGCCCATGAGCGGCTTCGCGCAGAATGCGGAGAAGCAGAAGCCAGCGATGTCGCGCACGGTGATGAACGGGTTCCGGCCCGACGCCGTGCCCGTGTACCGCGAGCTCGTCCGGGAGTTCGCCGTGTGCGACCGGTGGTTCGCGTCCGTGCCGTCGTCGACGCAGCCCAACCGGATGTTCGTGCACTCGGCGACCTCGCACGGGCTCGTCAACAACGACAAGAAGATGCTCCGCGACGGCCTCCCGCAGCGCACCATCTTCGACGCGCTACACGACGCCGGGCGCTCGTTCGGGATCTACTACCAGTTCCCGCCATCCGTCCTCTTCTACAGGTCAGTCCATCAACCAGCTAGTTGGTTATTTTTATTGCTTCATTTTTGTCACGACGTTTAAAAAAAAATTACTATGGATCGATGTGTTCTATGTTAATCTTAGAACTTGGATTTCTTCTGTGTGCCAATTAATACCATTGTTCGTGTCGTTCATAGACTACATGTGTCCTTATGTTAATGTGTGAAGAGAATAGGTATATTTAAATTTGAAAGGAGTCGGTATGTTCATCACTTGTGTTCATCTTGGAAGCTTTAGATTTCTTTTGTGTGCCAATACCATTGTTCTTGTCATTCATGTGCATGTTTTTATTATGTTAATGTGTGAAGATAATATACTTATATAGGTATTAAAAAGAGTTGAAATGTTTTTATTATGTTAATGTGTGAAGATAATATACTTATATAGGTATTAAAAAGAGTTGAAATGTTCATCATTTGTGTTCATCCGAACTGCTAGTAGGTACAGGTTAAACAAGATATACCCATAAAAAAATTACAGAAGTGTCTAGTTGCGCTTAGAGTATGACAGTGCGAGTTGGAACAAAAAGGTATATTCCTCGTGTTGTTAAAGCTTAATTGGAAGCTAGTCATTTCTGTATGTGTAGTTGCTTCACGTAATGGCAGGGCAGTGACAATGCGTTGACATTGTGTTCCAAATTGGTATCGAAAAAGAATCGACATGTTTAGTTTTCTTAAGTTAATTGGAAGTTAGTCATTGTTCCAGTCCTTAAGTTATATTTGAAGAGATGAAAAACAGAGTTCATATGTTCAGTTTTCTTTTCGAGAACATAGTTGCTATGTTTGGTTGTTCATCTAAACTGCTAATTCATATGTTTTCTTTTCCAGAAGAAAGTTTGTATGTTCAGTTGCATATAAACAACTAAAATGCGCAGATCAATTAAAAATGATACACACGCAGAAAATTACAGAAGTGCCTAGTTGTGCTTAGAGTATAACAGTGAGATTTGTAACAAGAAAGTATATTCCTGTTGATGTTAAAGCTTATTCGGAAGCTAGTCATTTGCTAAACGTGTGTGCTTGGTTGCTTCACGTATTGGTAGTTCAGTGACCATGTGTTGACCTTGGGTTCCATATGGGATATGTCGAAGGATATTCTCAATGCGATCCGTTCTGGACAATGTCCAGATCGTGAATACTGAGATTACACTTGTATTCTATTGCATTTGTACATACGAGGGTGCACTCGACAGGCTGTCATGAGTTTAATATATGCTTTTATTCATATGCATGTCTAACATTCTGACAGATGCTGGCTACGTGTCTTAATCATAGAATCGCGCATTTGTAAGTAACATGGACTAGAAACGAAATAGATTCGTGGGTCTGTATAAGAAAAACGAAAAAGAAATTACAGTAAATAAAGTAAATAGTTTGAATGGTGTAAAACACGGGTAATTAGATCAACGGTAGCTAGATATTGGAGATACTACTTAATTTGAACAACTTTTTTTAGAAGTTGGTGGAAGTACACGGGACACCAGCTTGGCGTGACTCCCTGTTCAGCCCGATCCACCTAATCCGACATGGCGTTCCATGCTGATGTGGGAGCTGGTCACGTCAGTCAATTTAATTAGCGTGATCGTAGTTTTAGTCATGATCGTGTAGTTTTAGTCACGCAATGCGGATTGACATGATATTGAAAATCGACTAGATATTGAATATACAATTTCGCACTAACTATTTTTAAAATATTAATTAAAAGTTTAAATAATAAAAAAGGCCATGTTCTCACGCAGGAACCTGCGGCAGCTCAAGTACGTGGGCAAGTTCCACCCGTACGACATCGACTTCAAGCGGCACTGCAAGGAGGGCAAGCTCCCCAACTACGTGGTGATCGAGCAGCGCTACTTCGACCTGAAGCTCTTCCCCGGCAACGACGACCACCCGTCGCACGACGTGGCCAACGGCCAGCGCTTCGTCAAGGAGGTGTACGAGGCGCTGCGGTCGGGGCCACAGTGGCACGAGACGCTCCTAGTGATCACCTACGACGAGCACGGCGGGTTCTTTGACCACGTGCCGACGCCGATCGCCGGCGTCCCCAGCCCCGACGGCCTCGTCAGCGCCCCGCCCATCAGCTTCGCCTTCGACCGCCTCGGCGTCCGCGTCCCGGCGCTCTTCATCTCGCCGTGGATCGAGCCCGGAACAGGTACTCTATAATAAATTGTTATGATATTTTTTTTTAGAAAAAGTCATTTTTGGCCTGCTTTTATTGAAAGCGAATTTAGTTTGTCATTGCGAATTTAGTTTGTCATTACAACCGAAACCCATGCTGGGATTGCCAGCTTACAGTTCAGCTCACAGGTAACTCCTACTACCAGAAACAACCAACTCGACACCTAGTACTAGGCAAACTTACTTCAAACTCAAAACAGCAACCCAGCTTTCTGAACACAGCAACTCAACTCGACACCTAGAACTCGGCAACCTCAAAACCAACCACTCAACTCTCTGAAACATCTCTCTTAACCAGCTCACATGAAGTCTTCAGCATCAGTTTGTCTTTGTCTTCTTGCCTGCATAAATGACTGGAACCATGATTTCGTCGACTCCATCTTTGTCTCCATACAGCTTCTGTCTTTTGAAGACAGGAGCGCCTTCCATTTCTTCATATAAAAGAAAATTGTTTGGAGAACATCAGGTCCTTTCTTTGTAAACTTCTTTTGTATAGCTTTTGCATTCCTTTCTTTCCACAATGCCCATGAAATACATGCAAAACCAAACACCCCCAGATTGTAATTTGTATTTGTAAGCGTTAGCCAGTTTTCAAGGAAGTCTTTCATTGAAGTTGGGATCTCATCCAATCCAAGAGCTTCCTTTATACTAAGCCAGACAAACTTAGCCATCTTACATTTAAATAGAATGTGGTCAGTTGTCTCAGGAATATTGCAAAGTATGCAATTCTTGTTACCTTTCCACCTCCTCTTTTTCAACTCTACTCCAGTAGGAAGCTTATCTTGAAATGCTTGCCACATGAACACTTTCAGTTTCATTGGCAGTTTGCACTTCCAGAGTTTGGCCATCCTTTTATTTATCACCCCTCTAAACGTTATGTCTCTATACATGGACCTGGTAGTGTAAGTCTTTTTCCGGTCCAGCACCCAAACAACAGTATCTCTCTCTTCATTTATCTGATAGCCTTGTAACTGTTCTTTAAGGCACCCCCATTCCTGTAGAGTGTTTTCTGTGAAATTTCTTCTAAAATCAATTGTCCACTCCAGACCATCCCAATTGTCTCTTGCTACACTCTCCTTGTCTCTACAGATATTATACAGACCAGGGTACATTAATTTTAATGGTACCTCTCCACACCATATGTCTATCCAAAATCTGACATCTCTTCCATCATTGACCTTATATATAGCCCCTCTACAAAACAGATGTTTGACTGCATGAATGCCTTGCCAGAACTGTGAACCTCCTTTCGGTGATGACAGGAACAGGGTTGTGTTATGAAGATATTTCTTTCTGAGCAAGTTACAGCAAACATCCTTTGGGTCATTTCTCTGAAGCCTCCAAATCCATTTAATTAATAGAGCATCATTCATTATCCTTGTATTTATCAAGCCCAAACCCCCCTGAATGTTATGATATTTTTTTTTTCCATTCATGCACGGAGTGTGTGTAAGTGTGATGACGTGAAGCCTGGATATGTTTGCAGTGATTCACCGGCCGTCGGGGCCGGAGCCGACGTCGCAGTACGAGCACTCGTCCATCCCGGCGACGGTGAAGAAGATCTTCAACCTCAAGGAGTTCCTCACCAAGCGCGACGCGTGGGCTGGCACGTTCGAGACCGTGCTCACACGCACCACGCCACGGACCGATTGCCCGGGTAAGTTTTCGCACATGCATGCAACAAAACCTTCTGCACCTTACAACAAGTTCATGAATCCCTTCCACTCAGACGAGTTGTGTTGTGTGTTGATGATCGATCACCGCGTGCAGAAAAGCTGCCGGAGCCGGTGCGTCTGCGCTCGACGGAGGCGGAGGAGCACCGGGAGATCTCGGAGTTCCAGGCGGAGCTGGTGCAGCTCGGCGCCGTCCTGAACGGCGACAGCACCAAGGACGCCTACGAAAATGACAAGCTCGTCGAGGGGATGACCGTCGCAGAGGCTGCCGAGTACTGCCAGGATGCGTTCGGCCGGTTCAAGGAGGAGTGCCAGCGGTGCCAGGAGTGCGGCATGGACGAGTGCCACATCCCAACGGTGCAGCCGGCGCCGGCCCCAGCTCCGGCGTCCGCTGCGTCCAAACTGTGCGGTTGCTTCCCCTGCTTCAAAGCATAAGGGCGCTAGTGCGTGGTTGCGTCCTCTGCATCAAAGCATGGGTGTGCGAGAATGCTTCACGCACGCGTCGATGTAGTGGAGTGCGCGGTTGCTTCCCCTGCATCAAAGCAAACATGGTGCGAGAGTGCTTCACGCAAGCGTGGATGCGCCATGTTGTTTTTACCTTCGGGGTGCTCATGACAGAAAACTCAGTTGTTTATTCATTGCATTGGTTGATCTACATTATGATGTATTTAAATATTATGTAATGATTTTTTAATAAAATGGCTGATTAATTTCGTGGTTACTAGTTGTGTCACCCATATTGCTTAAATGGTTGAGTATTTTTTTTCTTGAATACGTAGAAGGGTTGCGTATCATTATATTATGACTAAGAGCCCCAAAACAGCGCTTGAGTTTTTGGCCGTGATTTACAACTCGGTTCCCTAAATTGACTACTCCCGAAGAAGACAACCCAATTCCTTCGCGCCGCCCAGAACCCACAGCTCTTCGTTGCGTTTGATGCGTTCTACCACCTCCTTCATAGTTGAAGGCTGCCGTTCGAAGACCCGCGCATTTCTTTCCTTTCAAGTCATCCATGCCACCAGAATGAACAGAGTGTTGAAACCTTTGTGCTTTGCGTTATTGAAATGGTTTAGTATTTAGTATGAATGTCTCAATCAACTAAGGATTATTGCAGTAGCAGACCCAAAGGAGAATGTAATCCAACTGTAATAATCTTTTGTCTAATTAAAGGGTAAAAAAATTAACACACAGGGCTCATTATGGGTTACAACAAGTAAAAAAGTACATGTTACAAATATGCAAGGCAGGAGTGTTTACATTGTCACAACTGGTTCGGACAAACATGTTCATTTAACCCTCTAAACAGTTAATAAAAGTATAAATTACAACTCAAACGGGTGAAATGGAGAGGAAGTGGGTTTATTTTGCAGTTACTCGTTTTGTTATTTTTAATTCAATCTAACATGTTACAATCTTGTTTCTATAATCACTGTTAAGATTACAAAGTTGTTAAAAAACAATATATCCGTATTAATATTTTATTAAGATTCCAATTAACCAAAAGTTGATATGTAGAATTAAATATAGGAATCATGTTTTGTAAGAGATATTGTTGTTGAATAATTTTCCTTATGCATTATTGCCCTTTTGTTGTCCAAAGTTCATAGTGGCGTCTTTTTGCGTTATCATGATTTGTCTTCTTTGACATGAAATTGTGTCAAATTTTGTATCTTTTTGAAAACTATGTAGTTAATTTATTTATATTGATTAATATATCTAAACTAATTGAATAATAATCAATCTCAATCATATGAAACTAGATAGTACTTCAACAATATATGATATATTGATGGTTTTCCTCTTATGAGGTTTTATTTTTTATCAACATAGAGGTTATATATATTTGATGCACAGGATAATACTGTTCCACCAAGTCTTTTTATCAGCTGGAAACATATGTTATCCTTCGTCCGTTACCGCTTCAAGCTAGCACACGCGTGAGTTATCTAAGCAGACCACCGGAATCTGCACGGCTTATTTGTCTTTTTTTATCTTAAAGTCCCAGCAGGATACTCTCTCTCTCTCTTATTTGTATGCCACCAGAGTCTCTGCAAATGCCTAAATCCTAGTCGTACCTAGCTTCGCCAGTGCGCGCCCAGAGAGAGAGAGAGTATCCTGCTGGGACTCCTTAGGGTGTGTTTGGTTGGACGTCAAGGTTGGATTGGATCATCCCATCTATATTTTCTGGGATAGGATCATCCAACTCATTGTTTGTTTGACTGGATAGGATCATCCAGTTTTATGTTTGGTTGGATGGATGAGGACAAACAAAACAAAGGCAATTAGCGAAATTAAAAATCTTATTTATACATAATATCAATTAACTATACACTAATTTATATATTTTGATACTTATTTTTTTAATTTTATCATAATAATTTTTAATAAATAATAAAAACACCAAACAAAGACACTAATCAATACCTTGATGTTTATCAATCATAATTTCATAGTATTAAAAATATTTAATATTAAACAATGTATTAGGGAAAATTACAAATATCCACCTCTATGTTAAGTGGGTTTTCATATACTACCTCCGTCCTTTAATATAGGGTGTTCTGAAGTTCAAATTTGTTGCCCCTAAATATGAGGCGTTTTACATATAGACAAACTCTTTGGTTGGTCGCAAGGTTGGTGGAGGGGTGGGTTGAGTTAAAAATGAAAGGCATGCACTACCAGAATTCGGTTTTTTGCTGAGTGTCGGCTCCTTTGCCGAGTGTATATTATCGGGCACTCAGCAAACGGGCCATTTGCCGAGTGCCCAACAAAAGCTAGGCACTCGGCAAATAGGTGCTTTGCCGAGTGTCGCAGGCACTGGACACTCGGCAAAAAGCAGACACACGGCAAACTTTCGCTTTGCCGAGTGTCCACCATGCCGACACTACTCGACAAAGGGCGCGCACGTGACAGGCGCGTGCGCGTTGCCGTTAACAGGGACGCCGCCGTTGATGATTTGCCTAGCGTTAAAATGGAGGACACTCGGCAAATTAACCTTTTTTTTTCACATTTTGGCAAACCGTGGAGGCTTTACCGAGTGTCTGCATCACAGGCACTTGGCAAAGAGGGGGGGGGGGGGGGGGGGGGGGCTTTGTCGAGTGTCTGTGTTAAAGACACTCTTGACACCCGGCAAAGCTTTGTGCCGTCAGGTCACCGTCTATCAACTATATTTTGTCGAGGGCTCTTCCTGACACTCGGCAAAGCTTTTGCCGATTGCCCGACAGAATACACTAGGCAAAGGGGTGATTTGCCAAGTAACCTCTCCCCGAGTGCACTTTAACGAGTGTTTCACTCAGCAAATCTTTTGCCGAGACAGGGAAATCTGATAGTGATCGTAGTATTTTAAAACCTTGAATTTTTTTCGTATTTGAAAGCTAGAAAGGCTTATATTTTAGGACGTATCCTCATGTAAAATTTTTGTTCTTCCGAAAGCCAACCAACAAAATTATTGTTTTAGTCTACCACCTGCAAGTTTGACAAAGTTTTTGTATGCCTTCGTCTGAACTTTGGCCGACAGCTATGGCTATAATCTTGTCCCCAACATTGCTCCGGATGCTTCACCGTAGAATGGTTACCATTTGGTCCAATATCGCGTCATCTAATTCTATCTAATAGTCACAAATAACATGAAAACCTAGTCACACCGTATCAAGCAAAGTGAAGAAAAGAAAATACGTATGGACTGTGATTTATTACTATTGATTTAGAGGATATCAAAGGGTATCTAGTTATGATGGACCATTTGAGGCTGCATCGAAGAATTGTTAAGAGCCTCTTTGGGTATAAGACCCTCGTTGAGCTGGCTGTGACTGCGGCTCTGGCTTTTCCGGAAATGGTTGTGCTTGTTTGTGTCTGTGGTTGTGCCTAATAGCGTTTGGCAAAACATCTTCTCCTGCAGATACTTTTTATTTTTAGATATAATTATGTAAAAGGGAGGACACATCGGGAAAGAAAGCCGATAAAGCTACCATTTCGTAGCTCTGTGCTTCATCTCTTTTTTCTATGCGATCTCTTCTTTTTTAAATGAGAGGCACTTGAGTGAATGTTCCCTTCGTTTGAGAATCACATGAAGCTGCTGGACAAGCTATTGGAGAAACCCAACCAAAAGAGCCTTAAAAAAGTCATAGCCGGTTAAAAGTGTCAAGGGAGGCCTATAAAAACTAAGCAAAATTTGCTGGTAGACTGTAACAAAATTATTGGAGGTGAGTATTTAAAAACACCCATAATGTTAGTTTGTATTTGCGATTTTTCTAAGTATAGTAATCATCAATAAGAAGCATTGTTGGGAAACAATCAAACAAGGTGGAAATGAATATTAAAATTGATGTATAATTCACAAACAAAATGAATAACTGAATTGTTGTAAGTTCATAAACAATATTTAAACTGACAACACAATGGTATCACAAAATTCACAATCTCCATACCAGGCGGCGTAATGCCTTTTCCAGTAAAAAGGGAAGGTGGGGTGTCAATTTGACACCAAGCATGAGAATTGTGACATCTTGACCCATGGCTTAATAGAATTATGGAATACTTATATCAAAAAGTTGAAAAAAAAAAATCCGGAAGCTCATCTCGAAAGAATTCCGAGGTTAAGCGTGCTTGACCTGGAGCAATTTAGGGATGGGTGACCGACCGAAAAGTTCTTTCTGGGTGCGCACCAGTGATGATAAAGTGCGTAAAAAAACTTGTATTGATCTGTGAGAGAAGTCTTGTGGCCCTAAAAAGCTGCCAGGTGTATGCGGGTCCGACCCTCATACAAATGGGCGTTGGCCAATTCAACCATGGCAGGTTGAGAGGTGGGGGTTCACCAAAGCTTTCCAATCTCTCGCTTGCAGTGTTCCACACGCTTGTTTCATTTACACTAGTTCATAAAATTAGCTCCATCATCCATGATGCATGCGCAGTTCGGCTTCATCCATGGAAAATCTGAGACTGGGAGGAACATTTGGAAGTTGCGAAAACCGTATCCGGAAGTTGCACAACAACACAAGTCCACTGTAGCGGCGACCAGTAAAACACGTAGCGGCGGTTACGAAAATTCGCCGTCACTACAGTGGCGCTGGGGGCACTGTTGCACTGGACCGCCGCTAGAAAAATTTAGTAGTGACTGAAATGAAGGCCG
Source organism: Eragrostis curvula (assembly GCA_007726485.1). NCBI lineage: Eukaryota > Viridiplantae > Streptophyta > Magnoliopsida > Poales > Poaceae > Eragrostis > Eragrostis curvula. The sequence goes on from RWGY01000230.1 coordinate 147,803, forward strand.
CCGTTACGAAATAAGAGGTTTGTAGCGGCGGCGGTTTTTGTTTCAAGCCCCCCCCCCCCCCCCCCCCCAAAACAAAACTAAACAGCCATCGAAAGGACATGATTAAAAGCAAAAGGTACCATTGATTAAACAACGTATATACAAACTAAACACGACCTATATTACAAACTAAACACGATTGATTCCAAACTAAAAATGATAGTAATTTTAGACAAAAGAAACAAAAGAGCCCTACGGGCTCAATCCGTCCGATCTTCACTTCGCGCCGGTCTTCATGGATACGTCAGGCCCTGTGAGGCCGCCTCTGCCTCCGCCTGCAATGGCCACTAGGATGAGTAGACAGGCTCCGTCGGCTTCGGCAAGGCGCCCACGGGATGCCTGGGGCTCCGGCGGCCAAGGAGCCCATGAGGACGCCTGCAGCTCCAACGGCCAAGGAGTCCATGGGACCACCTTCGCCTCCGCCTCCGGCAGCTCCAGCGGCCAAGGAGTCCATGGGACCACCTTCGCCTCCGGCTCCGTCTCTGGTGACCAAGGAGCCCATGGGAGAATGTCGGCGCCTCCGGCTCGGGCTCCGCCGGCCATGGCCACCAAGACAAGTTGACGGACTCTGCAGGCACTAGCCATGGCGCCCATGGAGACGGCGGACGACGACGGTGGCGGTCATGGCGGCTGCGCGCCATGAAGGGCCGGAGATGCATCGGAGATCGAGGAGGGCTTTGGCGGTGGGGGGGGGGGGGGGGGAGATTTGTAGCGGCGGATGACCTTACCATCTGCCGTTACAAATATTAGCGGCGGGCTAGGTTTCCACCCACTGCTACAAATCCATGCCCCCTCGCCTTCCCTCGACCTGGCCGGTTCAAGCCATAGTCACTGACCTGTGGGGCCGTCTGTCAGTGGGACCACATGTCAATGACTGTAGGCGGGCTTGTTTGCCACCCACCCTAGACCTCACTGACACGGGGCCCTAGGCCCCCTGTATGGCCCATATTAAGCCCGCCCTCCGCACCCCCCCCCCCCCCACTCTCCACTCCATACTCTGCACTTCCTCCCCGATAGCGTGGCAGCGGCTTCCTGTCGGCGTTGTGAAACCGACCGACGAGTAAATTTAGACTGCGCGCTTGGTTGATTGAGAGGATGTTATACTGGTGGGTTATACTGGTTCAGACGATCGATGCCCTACATCCAGTGAGGTGGTTTGGATTGTATTGCTCGTAGTAGGGGTTACAAGCCAATGCGAGAGAGGGAGAGGCTCCCAAGTCTCTAAGTGTTGGTCCTTTCATGCGTCGCAAGGGCGAGTGGTGAGTGAGTTCGTCCTTCCGTGCGTCGCAAGGGCGAGTGGTGAATGAATCGCTCTGCCTCCTTGCCGTGGTCCAGCTTCCCCTCTTATCTGGTCAAGGGAAAGTGGGACTTACAATGGAGGAAAAAAGAAAAAGAAAACTAAAGGGGAGGGTGTAGGTAGGTCGCAGGCAGGGACGAGCTCCTCCTTCCCCACCGCCTCTTTCTGCGAGCAAGGACGATGACGTTGGTCGCTGTCGCGTCGCAGCGGTCGTGTCTGAGTCCGGTTGATTACTATTTGGCCACTGTTCCGACCCAGTTTGGTGTCGCCCAGGACTGTTACCGCGTGCCTAGCAGTTTGACCTCGGGACGCACCGGTGACAGAGATAGGGGTGGCCAAATAGCTCGCCGGAGAGAGGAGAGAGAAAAAAGAGGGGAAGGGCATGGGTCGGAGCTGGTAGTTGAGGAAGGAAAGGAGGGGCTCAGGATTTTATAGACGGTGGTGGCGGTGTGTCACAATAAGGCGGCGCGCACAGGAAGGCGGTTCACCAGGAAAATATCTCGGCTCCGGCGAGATATTTTCCCGCCCGACGGGATGCGACCGAGAGCGACGGATGGGCGCCGGGGCTTGATGCAATGAGACGGTGGAGTCACATGATCCTCGTGGCGCGACTGTTGCTCAGATGAGACGAGGCGACGGAGGGGAAACCGGGCAGCATGGGCGTGGCGTGTTTCGCGCCGGCAGTGGACAGAGGAGGAAGACGGAGCTGATTAGGCGGGGCCCACCTGTCAGTGGGAGAGGGGAACGAAAGTGGGCTGACGAGCTGGCAAGCTGGGCCGGAATTGTGCCGGGAGAGAGAGGGAAAGGGGAAGGGAGCTGGGCCGGAGGAAAAAGGGAAGCGGCCCATTGGCGATTAGGAAGAGAAAAATGTTTTCTTTTTCTGAAATTTGGAAAGAATTTCAAATTCGCACGAGAATAAAAGTCAATCAAATATTCAAAATAAAGCCGATAAAATCCAGGAATGCATATGGTGAGGTTTTATGCAAGTTTTCAAATTCCAAATTTTGAAAATCATTTTGGGATTTAATCCTACTTTGATTTTATTTGTTGGAAATTCAAAAGGATCCAAATTTTAGTAGATTTTTAAATGAAGGCAAACCCTTGAACACAATTTTCACTATTTAGAAATTTTCACTATTTAGAAATTTCATATTCTCGGAAGGTTTGAATTAATTTAGTGAATTTTTATTTTGAAAAATCATGGCGAGGTAAGAGTTTGGACAAAATGTTTAGATTTGGAGTGATTTTTATTCCTTTTTATTTTTGCTTTGAAATTTAGGGTGTTACACTGTGAGACGGATCCGGCTCCATGTGGAGCCCTTTGCGAGCGGGAGTCGGATGCGGGTCCGTGAGGCGGGCGGTTTTGGTTACTTAGCCGTTGGGGGGTCAGGGCAGTGCGGGACTGCCCCTTGGTTGGTTCTGGAACTTTGGGCCCGATCGCTTTATCCTTAATTACGGGGGTCTAGAGATTAACCGCGAATACTTGGAGATAGGTATCCGACAGTAGCCCCCGAGTCCCACGAGGAACACTTTTGCGATGACCGACTCCCCCACATTGCAGACGTCGAAGAATCCTTCTTTGATCCACGCAAAGCTTCCGGTGGGTGCGCACGAGCGCACCCGCCGGGTGTGGCCCCCGAGCCTGGGTGGAAGTGGTACACTTGCATGCAGGCTGAGTTCGGGCGATTTTTGTCCTCCTTGCCCTGCGTGGCCTCGTGTTTCGGTGGTCGAGCCGTCACGAGGATACTATTGGCGTAGAGGATTCCCTGGCTCTTGTCCACTTACGGTGCGGCTCTCGACGGTTCGAGAATCATGGCAGGCCTTCGCTGTTTACGCCTGCTCCTTCAGGCTTTCGTGCCTTTTCATGTATTCTTCTGTTTTCATCTGTTTGCGTGACCTGCCTATAAATGGAAGGGTCTCCCTCGCCTGATTTCGCCATGATTCGCCATGGCTAGTGGAAAGAATCCCCACTCGCGCGCTCCGCCCTACGGGGAGAGGAATGGGCGATGTGCTCAAACTCCCAACATTTCCCCTCCAACCTTTCTTCCACACCCTCCAGACCCAAGTGTAGCTCTCCGTCTTCCCCCGGTGTCTCAAGAGATGCCAGCCTCGGTTGACGCTATCCCTCTTGCAGTGCTTCCTCCCAGGGTCGAGCCCTGGACTCCGTGCCTTCCTGAGGTGGTGGAAATCTCGTCTGGTGACGAAGGCGAAGGCGCGCTCAGATCGCGTCGAAGCAAGTTCCTCTCGGGCGGACGCGTTCCTCCTAAACAAGGGGGCTTGGCGAGCCGGACCCAGAGTCGCACACGAGGTTGCTAGGCGGACCGACGTCTGCCTCTGCCACCCTCGAGGTCGAGTCCTATGTAACGCGAGCCCTTGTTCCTCCTTGTTGTGGAAGAATGAGTGCCGGATCAGGAATTGCACCCAAGGTGGCTGCGGTGGGGCCGGCCCCATCCTCAAGGCAGGAGTCGCGGAACGGACCAGCCCTTTGGCTTCCGAGAGCTTGTGGTGGTCTCCGTGACGTGTCCCTTCAAGGAAATGTTGGTTTGTTTTTCGTAAAAGGGTCCTCCCCCCTGTCGCCCTATGGTGGCAAGGAGTCGTCTGTAACGGTTTGTATCTTGTGAAAATAAAGGACCCTTTTGCTCTCGAGACCAGGCTATTGGTCCATTTTGCGAATGCGAGCCCCTGGGCCCCCGTTCGCCGGGTCTGACCGCGCACCTGGCAGCTCTCTAGGAATCAAGACTTTCCTCACACATCAACACATGTCTTCTCTGCGCACTTTGTCCTCACTCATGCGCACCCGGGAAGGACTTCCCGGTCGGTCACCCATCCTGAAATTGCTCCAGCTAAGCATGCTTAACCTCGGAGTTCTTTTGAGATGAGCTTCCGGAAAAGAAGTTGCAACTTGTTGATATGAGTATTCTATCAATCCTATTAAGCCTTGGGCTGGAATGTCACATACTCACCCCCTTAGAAGACCGATGTCCTCATCGGTCAACCCCAATCCAGGAACGTCCCCTCTTAGCTAAGATTGAAAGCTGGATTGAAGGGAACTGCGCCATGGTTATCATATTTGCTAAGATTAGAAAAACGGTAAATGTTGTCTTGATGTTGATTACTTAACCATACAAGGAACCAGATCGCTGATATGGTTTATTGAGAAGCCATGTTGAGATGTGCCATGGCTTGATGATTGTGATGAGTAATTGACTTGGTGTTGAGTTGAAATGCGGATTTTGATATCGCTTTAGCTTGTTCGTTTTGGCAACTTTGAGTGTTGCTTTATAACTAACCATAGTTGGTGAAGGTGTTGGAGTAGAAGGAAATGTGTTTTCTTGCAATTGAGTCAACTTGATGGTCAACGGCGGGAGGATCGGGACCAAGCGGAGTCTTAGGGCCGGACGATCGAGAGGCCGGGTGAGGTCAAGGGTGATCCACACCGTACACGTAGAGAGGACAAGAAGTATGGATGGTTTCGCGGTTTGGCCTCAAAACCGTGGAGGTGATAAAGACGGCGTGTTGACGAGGGTCAAGGCGAACGGAAGGCCGGTGCAAGTGAAGGGTCCCGACGGGCTGGGACCAAGGAGACTTGACGGCGATGAGGTTCGCAAGACGAGGTGACACGCGTCGACGTCGAGATGGTTTCCCGGTTTGGCCTCAAAATCGGTGGTGGACGGTTTCCCGGTTTAGCCTCAAAACCGGTGGTGGGTGGTTTCCCGGTTTGGGCCTCAAAACCGGTGGTGGAGGGTTTCCCGGTTTGGGCCTCAAAACCGGCGGCGGCGGATGGTGGTGCATGTGGCACCATCGCGAAGGTAGCTTCGAGGTGAAGCTAAGTTGTGAAGGTCCCGACGGCGTTCGGGTGATGGAGAAAAAGTTGGACGGAAACGCCCTTATGTATGTATGGGTGTGTTGTAGTGTGAGGGGCATTTTTGGAATGTGAAAATGTCCAAGGAGATAAGGCACTACCGGAAACCCAATGTTTGCCGAGTGCCGAATGCACTCGGCAAAGGCCAAAACACACTCGGCAAAAAGTTTGCCGAGTGTTACACTCGGCAAAGACCACACGGCAAACAGCTCTCGGCAAAGAGTCGTTTGCCGAGAGTTTTCTTTCGAACACACGGCAAACACTTCGCCGAGAGCCAAAAATAACACTCGGCAAACCTTTTTGGAAATAATAAAAAAAAAATCCACCGCCGCCGCAGTCCCCACCACGCCGCCGCGGCCACGGCCACCATCACGCCACCGCCGCCGCGGCCCCCACCACGCCGCCGTGGCCACGGCCACCGTCACGCCACCGCCGCCACGCCGCCCAGTCCAGGCTGCTGGCGGCACACGCCGGAGGAGGGAGCGTCGCCGGCCCTGCTGCCGCCGCACGCGCGCCGCACCGTCGACCCTGCTGCCGTCGTGGTCGCCGCGCCTCGCCGACCTTGCTGCGTGTCGTGGTCGCCGAACCAAGCCGGCCGCTGCCACATGCGCCCTGCCGCGCCGCTGACCGTGCTGCTGCACGCCGCGGCCGCCGTCGCTGCACCCTGCTGCGCGTCGCGGCTGCCTCGTCGCGCCGCTCCATGCAGGGCCGGAGCCGCCGCCTCTGCCGAGCTTGGCCGGGGTCGGGGCCGCCCCCCACCTCGCCGGTTTGGGAGCCATTGGTGGAGTTGAGGGAGAGAGAGATGAGGGAGAGAGGGGAGAGAGGTGGAAGAAGGGAGAGAGAGATTGGGAGAGTTGTGGGAGAGAGAGAGATGAGGGAGAGAGAGAGTTACGGGAGAGAGAGATGAGGGAGAGAGGTGGAAGACGGTGGAGGAGTTTGTAGGAGGAGGGATCCGGGTGGAGTTTGTTGGACCAATCAGAAGCCAGGATTTAGAATGGATGGATCGATGAGGTGGCAATATGTGTTTTCTTATTTTCTTTGTGTGTTTATTTTGAGGTACTAAACAATCTCAAATAAAAAAGTTTTCAACTACAAAGTTTTAGATTTCGTGGAGATCTACAAATTTCATTTTGGTAATTTTTGCATCCGAGGTCATTTACAAAATTTGAATTTCAAATTTAAGAAATACAATTAGTTTTCGTTGACAAGATGATTTCAAATAAAAATGTCATCAACTACAAAGTTTCATAACTTATTGTGATTTACAACTCTCATCTTGGCTGTTTCTCCATACAAGGTCATTTGAAATAAAAATATTCAAGTGTATTTTTCATTAGCAAAATAAATTTAAATTAAAAAATGTTGAACTACAAAATTGTATAACATCTGAGGATAAACAACTTTTATTTTGGTTATTTGGTCATCCGACATAGTGGTAGTAACATTGTTCACAAATCTTATATATGTGTCTTATAGTTTCATGAAACTATATGATACATGTAGATTTTATGAACAACTTTGCTATCACTTTGTTGAATAAAGAAATGATCCAAATAAGAGTTATATATCTTGAGAAATTATACAACTTTGTAGTTAAACACTTTTTAATTTGAATTCGTTTAGGGCTTCAAAATATAGTTTGAATTTTGATTTGCCGAGAGCCACAAATAATACACTCGGCAAACACCATCTTTGCCGAGTGCCAACAAAACACACTCGGCATTTTGCCGAGTGTGTTTTGTTGGCACTCGGCAAAGATGGTGTTTGCCGAGTGTTTTTATTTTGCCGAGTGTTTTTTTTAGACACTCGGCAAACACGTTGTTTGCCGAGTGCCCGAAGGAATATACTCGGCAAAGTTTCAAGCACTCGGCAAACATGGGTTTTCCCGTAGTGAGGTGAGGGGGCTGGTTGGCTGCCTTCCCTTGAGCCTCTCATTTGAGTTGTAGGGAGAGGGCTTGAGAGAGGAGAGAAAGGAGAGGAAGAAGAGAGGAGATGGCTCTTTGATTGAGCTTTTTGTCATCCTTAGTTTGTGTATGCTAGGGAATGGCTTGACACATACATCTTTGAGCAATACCAAGTATCAATTCGTCCTCAAAGTGTTCTCCTCATCTTGAATCCTGAATTTGTTATTTTCCCTATTTTCGAAGCTATTTTTGGGTGATTTTCGATTCACCGTGTGTGTTGCGTTTTGGGATGGATTTCTTGGGGGATCTTGGTGCTATGATGTGCTAGAACAATCCTTGGTAGGTCCTTGACCAAATCCATGGCACGAGCACATTCAATTTGATGATTTGGTGAAGTTTCCTTCTCTAGTTCATCTAAACCCTACCCTTCATGGTAGAATCCAAAATCCGTATGGATTTCTTTGGGTTTTTGGTGTGACTCCTGTTGGATGATGTTCCCCATCTCAAGACGAATCTTTGGTTCAAATTTCATGATTTTTGGAGGTTGTTTGGTCGGGTTTCGAGATTTTGCTTGAGCTTGTGCGCGTGCTGTCCTGACAGGGCCGGACTGTCCGACATAATACCGGAGTATCCGATGGCCGGAGTGTCCGACAAGTTACCGGAGTGTCCGGTGGGTTGGTTCCAGATTCCGGAGTATCCGACAAGTTACCGGACTATCCGATGGGAGTTTTCTGTTATGATTTTTCCAGATCATCTTTTTAAATGTGTCTTTGCTTGATGTGGTTCCGCAAGTGTTTCTATCTCTTCCAAAATCATTCCTAGGCTCAACACATTACGTTCCATGTGTGTGTGTGATCTTAGTGGTTGTTCTTGAGGTAGGTTGGGACATAGGCCAAGTTCTTTGCAAGAATTTTTATTGGCTCCCATTCACCCCCCTCTGGTCGCCTTCTCGGTCCTTCATTTATGCTCTGCATTATTCTGAAAATGAAATTAGACCCTTCCGCAGCTTGCTATGCTTCAGAACAACAAGGGATGTCCAGCTGCTTTTTTCTGCCTTCCAACAAAATTATGAGGCAGGGCAGCCTCTGGTTCAGTACAAAGTCGAGAACGCCTGTGCAAACGCTGCATTGGTCAGGCTGTGCGGCGTACAGAAATCCGTTTCCCTCTCCAGTTTACAGGATAAACTATAGCAAGTTTAGCACTTCGAAATCTGTTACAAGTATAATACATACATAGACCCCGTTAGGTATAGCTTCAGAAAATCCATAGATTTCTTGGAGCTGCTTATACCTAGTTTCAAAAAATTCTGGATCTGAAGCGATGGATTAATAAGTCTATGAATGACTCTTTTTTTCCTGCGAGTATGAATGATTTATTTGATTCTTTATGCTGGACATAAATACAAATAGGAGTAGGACCATACAAATATATAGTATTTTGTTTAATTAGCTTATACGGAGTAACTCACACGCGTGCGCGCACACACACACATTACTTGCGTACCCAGTATAATTAGTGATCGATAACATGGGGTACTAATTTCTAACTAGCACCATGGCTGACTCTAGAGAGTCTACTGTGCGCTCATGTTCCACTCGTCTTATATGAAATTGAAACTAGTGGCATCGTTGACTCGAGCGAGTTTATTATGCTCTCATGTCCCATTCATCGCATATGAAATTATTTAAAGTGATGTAATATCATTGGTTACTGTCCAAAGCATGTATAACATTGCCATAGTGACTAGCAAAATGGAAGATAATCAACTCTTATCCATAGAAAAGATTTGGATCACAATTAGTGTTACAGAACCAATGACCATAGTGAGAGAGTACCGAAACCAATTGACACCAACATTGATAGCAAAATGGAGAGCTAGAACGAGCTAGATACCAGAATAAGAGAAGCAGAATCTCTTACTGCACTGTATTTTTCTTCCATTCAAATATACTTGATTCAAGGCACAGCTGTGCTCAAGTGTCTCGATACTTATCGGCAATAAAGCAGAGCGCTCACAAAGAAATGTACTTGTTTTTGTGGTCTCACTGTGTAACATTTTACTATCACACTGGACCATGAAAGACTAATTTGTTCCAACTATAAATGCTCCATTATAGCGGCCATCAGAACGATAATTATGTTGGACATGCGTGTTTTCTCTCAGTGATCAAAACTTTTGGATGTGTTGATCAACCAGAGTCTCCACGAAAACTTTGTGATCACCCTTCATTTGTTTTTGTGATAACGCTCTTAGCATTTTATGATCACAACTGATAAAGACTATGACTGTATAAATGTGTTCCAATATATATGATTTTGAAGTACGGAAGTACTACTTTGTAATGTTTCAGAGAAATATATTTGTGTTCACAAATGATGGAACAACAAATTCATGAATTATTTTCAACTCTATGCTTAATGGGACAAGCCCCTTTTTTTTTTGGCAAAGCACGCGCGCGCTCACACACGCTTGATCTAAGAAAATGTTGCAGAATATGTCAACATATCTTAAGATTTGACCATGATGAGTTGCCATGGGCGTCTCACTGTTGATCACATCACCTAGTGGCCTAGTTCGACCAGCTAACGAACCTAACTAGTTGGACTACGCTCAATTCTAGTTGTTTTTGTGATCATACTAGTTACCATTTTATGATCATAAATCAATGGAGCACTTTTAGAGTTCCTTAAGGAAAAATATCACAATATTTTAAAATGAACATTGAAGATTTTATGATTACCCCAACTATTCAAAAAATCCACAGATTTGAAGTCTTAGATGGATTAAGGGTCTTGTTGAGTCAGCTTGTTCTTACTTTGAACTCAAATAAACATATGGATACAATACTTTATTTCATATATCTATCTTTAAGCAGGAGCTCTGACAAACATGACCATACATGCATACATGGATACAGACTAACAGACATACACACACATAATTGTTATGTGCATAATGAGTTAGTAAGGAGAAGACAAATGGTCAATGGAACAATTAAAAGGAAACTGACCACACATTTGCACGCATATATGCTACCTCTAGGTCGGCATGCAGGCATGTACCGAGAGAATTGAGGCCTTATTGTATTATATTGTAATATTAATGCACGCATGAATACTTAATTCATGCGCATGGCAGACATGGGGTGTCGGCCGGCACCCGGCAGGGTGTCGATGCTGCAAAGGTTGATGCAAGTATTGGAGCACAGTGCAGAGATCCGCACTTTGCAAGTGGCAAACAGGAGTTCCCGCAACCTTCTTGTCAGGCCCTTACAGACAGCAGTAGAGAAGCCATTGCATGGAGAACGACAATCATTGCGGCAGTCTTCCAGCACATCGGCCATCGCCGCAGGTCCCACGGACAACAAGACCAGCGTGATGCAGATTGCAACCACGACAACCTTCTTAACCAGGATGGCGCTGATGGCAGCCATTGATCGATCAGATGGAGTAGCTAGATGCAACTGTAGGCAGAGCTAGAGAAGGAGGGATAGACCAGAGGAGAAGATGTAGCTGATGATGTTTGATGCTGGCCTGGGACAGCGGTGCTGGCATCCGCGGGAGGCGGGCGCGGCGATGTAGATGGGCGCGGGGCGGCGGCTGGTCATCCGGCCGGCTGCGGGTCGCCATGCGGAAACAACGCTCATGACTATGGGAGAAGAGGATAAGATTGGTTTCTTTTTTTTCTTTTTCTCCTTTTTTTCAAACATTTTCTTGGCCAGTTAAACTTGCGATTTTTCATGTTCTTGTTTCACAAATAGTCCTCATATGTCGAATACTACCTATAACATTTTCGGCTTCAAATTTTATCAAAAATTCAAAAAAAATCAAATTCGAAATTCGTCAAACCGAAATATCTCGGCCGCGGTTTCCGCAAAAACCGTAGTTTTTGCGCGGTGGCCATGGACGACCCCAGGTGGGGGACGACAAGTCCATTCCAGTCACACGTTGGGCTTGGGCGGGCGCATCTAATCCGCGCACGCGCGCGCGCAGGCCAACTCGCGTACTCTTTCCGACACGAAACCGACAAAATTCCAGCTCTCCCCGCCCGTCCCCGCTTTTTCCCACAGCCGCGCGTTTCACGCCTTGGACCCACTAACGGACGCACTCCTGCGAACGAAGGGGTGCATGCATCCCGTGGCCCCCGTGCTTCTCTCGCCTCAGCTCGCGCATGCAAGGATGATCGGGGCCCGCCGCACATGGTGCATGCTCGCTCACAGCAGGCTCTTGTCAAGCACGGACATGCATGGATGAACCGGGCCCACGCATGGGTGCATGCACATAGTGGGGCCAGGTGATGGGGCACGTGGTGGGCTCAAGTTTGAAATGAAAAAGTTTGAACAAAAGTTTGAAAATGAAAGTTTGAACGAAAGTTTGAAAACGAAAGCAAAAGTTTGAACGAAAGCTTGAAAATAAAAGTTTGAAGATGAAAGTTTGAACAAAAGTTTGAAAACGAAAGTTTGAACGAAACTTAGAAAACAAAAGTTTGAAAATGAAAAGTTTGAAAATTACTCGGAAAAAAAACAAGTGAGAAAAGCAGGCGGGCCCCGCCTTGGTCCCACGCCCGCTCGCTGCTAAAAAAATAGGAGGCGGGCCTCGCACCGGTCCCGCACTCTCCGCGTCAGCCGAACGCGCAGTCGCGGCATGCAAGCGCATCTGCTCCCGCTGCGGCATGCAAGCGCTGATGCGCGCGGAGGCCCACGCGCATACGCGCGTGCCTTGTTTAGAAAGGCGTTGCCTAGGCCTCGCCTAGGCACGCCTAGGCGCTAGGCAGTGGCCTTCCGCCTCACCTAGGGGGGTAGGCGTTCCCTAGGCAGTCAGCGGCGCCTAGGCAGTAAGCAACAAAATTCTGGAGCACAGTAAGAGTGGAAAACTGTCGGGAGAAAAGAAAACTAGAGTCGTGAGAGGAAGATATAAGTGTCGGGCGTCGTCGCCCTTTCTCTGTCGGTCATTGCCATCTCTTCTCCGCCGCCGCCGCTCCTGGCATGGTCACGAGAGGATGCGGTCGAGAAAAGAAAGTCGTACGAGAGGATAAGGTCGGGAGAACCTTCATAGGAGGGCTGATGGGTCGACAAAAATGTTGAATGGGTCATTACATGGCAGTCCATCTCATGATTTATTCTTTATTTTCCATTTTTAACCTTAATTTTATAATAAAATTAGTAAATTTGCAACGCCTAGAAAAACGTCTAAACCCGCCTAGCGCCTAACGCCTCTCTAAACACAGCGCGCGTGGGAAAGGAATTCCGGGCTTGGGCACCTCATCTGGAATTCGGCCTGTTCCTGATAACTGGGCCCGATTCATTCCGCTTACGAGGCCCTCTGGCGGCGACACAGCACAAGCCTCCGCAACAAAATTTCGTTCGCAACTGCGGCTCACGCCTTCTCCATCGTCGGCGGCCACCCACCGGAGATGGCCGCCGCCGCGAAGCCCCCTCCTCTCGTCTGCTTCAAATGGCCGTGGAGTCCCAACCCACAGTCGGGGCCCAGCTCGAGCCCCAGCCCCTGCGGTGACCTCGAGCTCCCCTGGCTCTTCAAGTCCATCCGCACCCTCGCACAGGGCCTCCTCATCGCCGGCGACCTCCCTTCCCCCGCCTCTGCCGGCTATGGCGGCGGAGTAAGGGGACGGAAGCGGCAGACCGGCGTCGCGGCGGTGGAGGCGGACCGCGGGGACGTGGAGCAGCGGGCCCTGGCGGCGGCGCTCGCGAGCGGGAGGCCCGCGACGGTGCTGGAGTTCTACTCGCCGCGGTGCCGCCTGTGCGCCTCGCTGCAGGGCCTCGTGGCGGAGCTCGAGGAAGGTGCTGGTGGATCGGCTAGCTTCGTGCTCGCCGACGCTGAGGACGACCGGTGGCTTCCTGAGGTGAGGCACCCCTTCTTCTCCTTTTGCAAATTGATCTGTCAAACCAAATTCGACAGATTTGTTGTTTTGTAACCAACGGAGGAGAACCTTTGCCTCGTTAATTTCATTGGATTAGTCGTGTTACAATAGATTTTGTGATGAATTGCTGTAATACGTTTTGATTTGTAGAAGCTAGAATATAAGCTGTTGTATTGTAAAAAGAATAACCTTTGACGAGATAATTGGGTTCCATTCACCGATTTTCAATAGCAGTAACGGTTAAAGAAATACAGATAGGCCATTGCACCATTTGGACCAAATAATTTTTTTGACTCCACTAATTTAGGGCCAATGAAATCCCACACCACAACCATAGTATACCATGACAGTCCTAAGTTTGGTTTGGTTCATGGGCATAGGCATTGTGAGGATTTCCGTGTTAGTACTTAAAACAGTGAAAAATTTAGGAGCTTTGTAACATAGATATGGCTATCCCTCCTGTAGTCACGTTCTACCATCCATAGTGGCCAAGATAAGTAAATATGGTATCTGAACTGATACCTGTACTTTAATGGTAGCATCTGGTGGCGATGGGCATTCCTTCCAAAAATCAGTGTGACTTGGTGAAGATTGATGGAAACGGGCAGAAGCAAGTATATGTGGTCCTCTGGAGTGCTGAGTTACAACGATGCCTTATAGTGTGATGTCTTCTTCCTGCTCAAACACACCATTTTCTTTCACCAATGCTGCAATGCAGCATCAATCGTCCCATGTGAAGAAAGAAAGTGTGATAAGATGTACATTTACATGTACGCGTTACTATCTTACATAGGTCAACAGGTTGGGCTATTTTTCAGAAGAACAAGTTGAGAACTCAAGGTACCTTTACTTGAGGACTGAAAGAAATATCCTGTGTTGAAAACTTTGTGTATATAGCTGTGTGATAATTCTTGCAGTCATTTGAAACACAGACTAGTGTGATTTTGGGTATGAACTGCAAAAGTAAGTTATAGTTCATTGTATCTCTGTTCCTTTTCAAGACATTGTAAAATATGAAATTATCAGTTTTTCTCATTTGGATGGAATAGCTAGACTTTACTCTGTAGGTTAGGTTGCTGAAATAACCACAACCTTCTCTATTTTTCCCCGAATATGGAGGAGAGCTGCTTAACTTCGTACTATAGGTACGTAGGTATGTATTATAGGGCTTCCTCACCATGAGGGGTTGTGACACTTGAACTGGTAGCACCTAGTAGTAAATAAAACACTACCAGAACTACCAAGACGAGTTCATCCTAGCCCCTGGCACAGGATTCTCTGTTTCTATTATCCTTTGGAAAATAAAATTCATATAAATAGTAGCATAATCTTGCAGTGAAAACTGAAACTGGAAATCTCTTGGGCTTTATAGGTTGCTAGACTTTACTCTTCTTCTGCCACCTTTTGTGTGTGTCTGCGTGTAGAGATCATAATGCTCCAAATTTCAATGTGAAAACTGAAAGTGCTCATTCTATGTAAGCTAGAGAAATCATAACAACTATAGGTTGTCAAGAAATAAACATAATTTTCATTTAATTATCATTTTTGGTCGAATTTGAGTTGAGAACTGTTTTGTTGACTTTCCAAACAAAGAACTGCGAGCTGTTATTTGACTGAAGTTCACAAAATATCCTGTGCTCAACTGAAAGAAGTGAAGATTGTGAAGGTGCTCAGTTACTTTACAGTTTCAGCTGTTGTATTTGTCTATGGTCCCCTAGCTATCCTTTAATGCGTCATATTATGCCTGATTAAGGATTTCTAAACCAATAATACCATGTGAAAGCCTTGGTACACTTGCATGAGTAGATTTTATTTTGTTGTCCTGTTATCTTGCATATTTGGTACTTGCTTTGTATATTTCTTTTGTAGTTTTGTTAACTTTCTAAAGAATAGTAACTGATCACATAAATCTACGTAGTTGCTTAAGAATTAACTGCTCTTCTTAATCTTAATCAACGATTTCTTATATGGAGAGAACGGCCCTCACAAATTGCAAATACTAATTTGTTAAGAATCAATCAGATTGAAGTCATAGTATCGTCGTTGGCAGGAATCGATATATTTGCGAGATCTTGGTCACAATTTCTAACTCCCTTAACATATTCTTCATTTTGTTTGGATATCCAATGATTGGAGTTGCTTGTTTTCTTTCCTCATGAAAGTGCTCAATGTTGTGACTATTTTAATATGCTAACAGCAACTTCTGCCTTTTTCATTTGCAGCTTTTGCATTATGACATCAGATATGTCCCTTGCTTTGTGCTTCTGGACAAGCATGGCAGAGCTTTAGCGAAGACTGGAGTACCAACCAGCAGGCAGCACGTTATCGCCGGTCTCCATCACCTCCTGAAGATGGAGCAACCATCTGGGCATGATAGGAACTAGAGTGCACCTCCACCAAGAGCCATATTATTCAGCAAGTTCCGTAGCAGCAAAGCTTAATTTTCACAATAGTATTTTTGTTTAACAAGCATGAAAATGAGCCATGTTGATACCTCAAACCCTCAATTCTTTAGCCGATTAATAATAGTACATATTGGTATTTCCTAGGTGCAAAAGTAGTCGATGTGATATTTTTCTTTTTATTGGATCATAGCGACCATAGTTTGATAAAATCCAGCTTAAACATAGCCTTCCTGCTTTCTTTTTTTTAGCTTTGTTTGAGAACTATTGATGGTTCATAAAATTTCTGCAGTGTTCTTCAACCAGCAAGTGTAATGGCTTGCCTTTTAGATATATGATGCCATAGCTTAGCCTCATAAATGTATATTATATATCAATCTGAGCCTTGTCACAGTAGGAGAGTGGGTTGTTAACACGGTGACTCCATGCCGCACAATCTTAGGTTCACATGCTTTTTGTATCGTCTTGTCATCTTGTGTGGTAAGCCATCTGAACATCTCCATCCACTGCTAGTCTCTTAACTCGGCAAACTTTTTTCTCGAACACACAGGAAAGCTGCATATCTTTACATTTGCGCCTTTGACAAATGAAAATGACCCTGCAACATGTTGCACGTGACTTACTCAAGGGCGGTCAGGGACCATGTTGCACATGACTTACTCAAGGGCGGTCAGGGATGTGAACCCCTGAGCCCCGGTCATTCACCCATCTGCAGCTCATCTCTAGCTGAGCACAAAGCGACCGCTACATTGGGAGATTTCCCATCAAAACCACATGGATTGCGATGCTTCCGCAAAGCCCATGCACCAAGGACTTACTACAATTTTTGCTGTTTACTATAATTCAAAAGTGGTTCGCTTCTGAAACCCAAACCCCAACTTACTATATGCATACAAAATGGTTGGTTAGAGCAAAAGAACATGCATACGTACCCTTTATTTTATAGCATTATGGCATTTCTATAGCTATGCGATGCAGAATTAATATGAGCTGGAGAATTTATATGGGCGTGATTGGGAAGTTGACACAAACATCGGCACCACAAAGATTGGTGCCAAGACATTAAAAAAAGCCACAGAACTTAAGGTCAAAACAAAAAAAAAAGTTCTACAATGGTCCTCTTTCAGAATGTTTCGGAAAGAGACAAAATACGAGGAAAGAATATATGACAAAATACGAGGAAAGAATATATGTATAACTAATTCTTTATGATAAAATAATGACATTTAAATGTTTGAATAAGAATGTTCTGTTCAGTGCAAATCAATTCACTAGTTAGAATATGCCAACCATACCTATCATGTTACAAAAACATGTCACAAATTCCAGGACGGCAAAACAGAAAAAGAGAAAAAGGAACTCCATCAGATGTGACACTCTAACAGTTGCATGTTGAGACACGGGCATTGCAGAATTCATTAGTTCTCCTGTGTCATTTGCAATATCCCTTACCATATAGTCAAGAAGTTTGAAGGTATTACTCATTATTAAACATGGTGTCATAACATGCATGCATGATAGTCATCCAGCACAATCAGATTTGCTCTACAGCATCGGAAGGAAGTAACCACACCGGGAAATCAAGGTTGTCCTCTTCAACATTGTGATGTAAGTTGACAGCCAAAGGCCTCATCCTACCATCTCTCATGTTGTACACAAAGCTATCATAATGGCTGAAATAGTCTGGAACAAAGTAGATATGGTCACCTTCAACTCCATCGTGCAGATTGGTGGGAAAGGACTTGCAGCCGCCTGAGTCGACAAAAATACAATCGCCCTCAAAGTTGTCAATCTTGATGAGCCCTTTAGGATTTGTACTGAAGTCTACTGCAAACACCTCAACTTTAACAACCGAACGCTCGGTATACCTATCATAGTATCTGATTATTAATAAAAGATTTCCACGCCACACCACCATGTTGCAACTCATTGAGTGCCCGATGGGCTGTGGCTGAAGCGGTTGAGTCACACAATGCTCAACACGTGAGACAATGACACCACGATCATCCTCCTCGAGTTCAAACACGTAAAGGAGTGCAAAAGGCCTCCGGAGCACATAGAGCTTCCCCTGGTAGAAAGCAAGATCCACTGACCCTTGGATATCAAAACCAACACAAACATTCCAAGACATCATCCCAGGCTGCCAGAGAGCAATCTTTTGATCAGCCCTGTTGTAAAAGGAAGCAGCAACTACGTACTTGGATCCTGATTCAGGTGATGCGGACAAGATCACTTGGTGGAGCGACATGACTGGGTCATTGACTCTGAAATGGAGCTGACGGAGGGCATTGATGACAGGGATAATCTTCAAGGAGTAACCAGAAAAATCAAAACGTTAAGTGTGTGATCTTGGTAAACGAACCACGGCATGGGAGAAAGCATTCAGCAGGAAGCACTCCTCATCAGCATCGCTGCAAAACGCAATGCGATCCTTGCTGGGAGCCACGCCCACAAGCCATCCATCAAAAGAGCCCACAAAGCGGACACGATCAGCTCCCACCTCCTCAGGCATTGGGACACAGCGCAGGATACGCAACGAACCCCTGGAGGACAAGCTCGCGAACTTGAACATTGGGCTCACCAGCAGGGGCAGCGGTGGGGGCAGCACGTGGATGCGGCCGCCAGAACGCCAATGGCGGCACACGGACCGCACGCTAGCGCGATCAGCGAGACACGGGAGACAACGGAGCACGATCCCTAGGATATCAGGATGAAGACCCGCCCACGGTGATACCCCCGCGTCAAACTCCAGTATTGATCTCTTGAGCGACCTTCCGTCGAACGCCTCACCTGCATGCACAAGCCACTTCTTGTCACGCTCCCCAGACCACGGCAGCAAACAACGAAGAAGAAGTACAATTACAGGGTATGAGAAACTCTCACCGGAAGTGTCCGACGCCGTAGAGGACCGTCTCCGCCTCCGCCGGGTTCCATGACTCACAGACAATTCGTCGAACATGTTGCCTCCTGCATGACAGCCACCGCGGAAACCGTGAGAGCGTTGCCCCGTGAGGGACGCGAACGGGGTGGGTGTCGAAGCTCACCTGAGTCTGAGTTTCCCGTGCTAGATTCCATGGTCGCCTGCTGGCTGCTGGCAGCCGCCAGGGCTCGCCGCGTCACGGCGTCAGGGCGAAGTGCGTCTTGGTTTCTTTTTTTTTTTTTTTTAGAATGCGTCCTGGTTTCTTTGCCAAGCCGCGAACGCGAAGTTGGGACGAAAAGCGGCTTTCCAAACTGCTGATCTTAAGGGCCTCTTTAGTAGAGCTTCGGCTGTGGCTGTGGTTTCTTTAGAAAATTAGCTGTGCTGGCTGTGGTTGTGGCTATAGCTGTGCGTGAAATCGTTTGGCAAAACAGTTTCGTCTGTGGCTTCTCCTAGTTTATATGAATTGATGAAAGGATTAATTGTCTATAATACCTTTGGACACAATTACTGTTTTATTGTATACCGTTTAATATGAATTCATATAATAAAAAATAATAAATAAAGAAATGAGAATCACGGCCTGGTGGCCCTTTCTTCTTTCTCGACCATATCGTTTTTCTTCCGTTGTCTGTTCTTGCTGTCTCCTCTGCACCCTTGTGCGATCTCTCTCTCCTCTATCAAATCGAGGGTGCATGCAGCTACCAAATCGAAGGCGTCTTGCGCGGCTGCGGCAACTGCGGCGGAGCTAGAACACAATCTACGCACCTGCCCGTGTGGCACTCGCCCGGGACGGAAAAGGGAGCGGACGGCGTCCTACGCGGCTGCGCCAACGAGCCGCCCAGGCGTGCCGCGCCGTCGCGCCCGGCCCTCCCACGCCGTCGTACGCCCGGCCCTCTAGCGCCGCCGCGCCTGGCCTCCCGCGGCGCTGTGCCGCCGGTTCGCCCTCTCTGCTGCGCACGCTCGCGTCAGGGGCAAATACGGATTGTGTTGATCTTTTTGTGGGACCAAAGGGGACGAAGCGGGGCGAAGCTACCTTTGAGGTGCTTCCGGCTTCACTGCATTTTCTGGGCCGGCTTCGCCCGGTTTTTATGGAGGAGCGGGTGGCGGAGCAGTGCGTTTGGCATATTTTGTGGTGAAGCTGTGCGCGGAGCCGGAGCAGAAGCGCGGCCAAACAGGCCCTAAATCGGACGGACGCCGTCACCCCGAACTGAAGTTGGGTATTTGACACGGTGACTCCATGCTGAACCATCTTTTGCTGTACTACCAGCTCACTCGATTTCCTTTTTTTTTTTTTTTTTTTTTGAGGGCACCAGCTCACTCGATTTCTGGAATGCCTACTGACGACAAATGGTTGCCCATTGACATATGAAAACTAAAAATAGTTTTGCAACGGTCCATTTCCAGAATGTTTCAGAAAGAGTCAAAATAAACGGGGAAACTATACACCTACAAGCTGATTCTTTGTAACAAAATCAATGACATTTGAATGTTTGAATAAGAATGGTCTATTCTGAGCAAAGCAATTTACTTGAAATTTCAGAATATCTCAACATACTCCTTGTGTATTTGTCACACACACAAGGCACAAATTCCCGCACCGGAAAACAGAAAAGGAAAAAAGAACACCAACAGATGTGACACCTCAACAGTTGCATGTTGAGACATGAGCAAAGCAGAATTAATTAGTTCCTCTGTCATTTACAATATCACTTACCATATAATCAGGAAATTTGTAGGAGTAACTCATTACGGAGTATTACATAAAACTAGGGGTGAAAACGGGACGGATAATATCCGCCCGACCGATTGCCGAATCCGAAAAAAATTAATATGGGCAAATACAGGATGCATCAATAATTACCCGACACTATCCGTGCCCGAATTCGAGTCCGAAAAATAATTGCGGGATAGGATATGGGACGAGTGATATCCGTCCCGAATCCGAGTATCATGTGATATGAGTAAGTTTATAACGATTATACACCTAATAATATGGTGTAAAATCAAGAGATTAACGTAACTAAGAGTCAACTTGCTCTTCATCATGCATATCAATGGTTAGTATGTCCTTCTTTACTCTAATTGTTTCTCCAGCTTTTGATTATTCATCCTTGCAAACTTCATGATAATATCCGTGTCCGACTCCGAATCCGAACAAAAAATATGGGCCGGGGTATGGGATGCAGAAATAATTACCCGGGACTATCCGCTCCGACTCCGGATCCGAGTAAAAAATATAGGATAGGATACAGGATGAGTACTATCCGCCCGTATTCGATCCGTTTTCACCCCTACATAAAACTCATTACGGAGTATTACATAAACATGGTGTCATAACACGCCATGCATGATAATCTTCCACTAGGATCAGATTTGCTCTGCAGCATCAGAAGGAAATAACCACACCGGGAAATCAAGGTTGTAGTCTTCAAGATTGCGAAGCAGTAGAGAGACAGCAAAAGGCCTCATTGTACCATCTCTCATGTTGTACACAAAGCTATCATAATGGTTGAAATAGTCTGGAACAAAGTATATATGCAGACTGGCAGGAAAGGACTTGCAACCTCCTGAGTCGACAAAGATACAATCCCCATCAACATTGTGAATCTCGATGAGCCCTTTAGGGTTTGTACTGAAGTCTATTGCAAACACATCAACTTTAACAACCGCTCTCCTGTTATATTTATCATGGGATCTGATTATTAACAACAGATTTCCACGCCACACAACCATGTTGCAACTCTTGGAGCACTGGCTGAGCTGTGGCGGAAACGGCTCAGTCATACAACACTCAACACGAGAGACAATGACACCACGATCATCCTCCTCGAGTTCAAACTCATAAAGGAGCGGAAAAAGCCTCCGGAACACATAGAGCTTCCCCTGGTAGAAAGCAAGATCCACTAGCCCAACAATATCAAAACCAACGCAAACATGCCAAGACATCATCCCAGGCTGCCAGAGAGCAATCTTTTGTTTAGCCAAATAGAAAGAGGAAGCAGCAACTACGTACTTGGATCCAGATTCAGGTGATGCTGATAAAACCACTTGGCGAATCGACATCATATATTGGTCATTGACCGAAAAATTAATAGTATCGATGCCATTGGTGACAAAGAGAGTCTTGCAGGAGTAGCCAGAAAGATCGTTATGTGAAGTGCACAGGTTTGGTAAACGAACAACAGCACTGGATAAAGCATTCAGCAGGAAGCACTCGCCATCAGCATGTTTGTAGGACTCACTCGATCCTTGCTGGGAGTCACGCCCACAAGCCATCCATCAAAGGAGCCCACAAAGCGGACACGATCAGCTCCCACCTCCTCAGGTATCGGGACACGGCGCAGGAGCCTCAACTCACCTCTGGAGGACAAGCTCGAAAACTTGTACATCGGCAGCACCAGCAGGGGCAGCGGTGGGGGCAGGACGTGGTTGTGGGCGCCTGAACACCAATGGCGGCACACCGACCGAACACTGGCACGGTCGGCGAGGCACAGAAGAAGACGGAGCACGATCCCCAGGATGTCTGGATGAAGGCCCGCCCACAGTGATAGCCCTGCATCAGACTCCAGAATAGATCGCTTGTGCGACCTTCCGTCGAACGCCTCACCTGCATGCACAAGCCACTTCTCATCACGCGCCTCGGGTCACGGCAACCAAGAAGACGCACAATTACAGGGTATGAGAAACTCTCACCGGAAGTGTCCGCGCCGAAGTCCGTCGCTGCCGAGGACAGTTTCCGCCTCCTAGGGGTTCCATGATTCACAGGCAATTCGTCGAACGCGTTGCCTGCGTGACAGCCACGGAAGACCGTGAGAGCTTTACACCGAGAGAAAGACGCGAAACGAGTCGAGGTGGGTGCCGAGCTCACCTGAATCTGAGTTTCCCGTCCTAGATTCCATGGTTGCTGGCCGGACGGCGGCCGACAGGGCGAAGTGCGTCCCCTGCACCGGGGGCTCGCCTCGGGATTTCTTTGCCAGCCGCGAACGCGAAGTTGGGATGAAAAGCGGCTTTCTCAAGCCGCTGATCTTCGATCGGACGGACGCCGTGACACCTAACGGTTATCCGAGTAAACTCCTCGGCACGCCGCCGCTCTCGCCACCCCTCGTCTCTCTCCATCTCCACCACACCGCCCACACCCGAACGCGATGGCGGCGCCGCTCGCCCCACTCACCGCCGCCGCGGCGCTCCGCCTGGGCCGCGGCCACCGTCCGCGCCTCCTCCTCCTCGCCTCACTCCGCCCCTACTCGGCTCCCCCCACTCCCAGGCCTCCCGCCGTCCCAGCACGGCGCATTCCGTCGCCGCAGCCTCCTCGCCGCCTCGCCCGCCCGCTCGCTGCCTCCGCCGCCACGGCCGTCTCCGACACCCAGAACGAGTAAGTCTCTTTATGCTTCATCCGTTCAAATCAAATGCTTTCTTCTTTGCTCGTCACTTCGAAATTGTAGTGTTGTAAAAATGCGTTCTTTTGGCTGCCTTTGCGATGCGTTTCGGACACTGGAGTCGTAGTAATTGGAATTGAGGCGAAGTTGTTTCTGTACATGCGAGTCAAAATCATGCTGCCTGTGTTTAGGCTCAAATTATAGCTGGTATAGTCTGGTGGTGGAGCTGCAACCAAATGACTGGGTACATTTAAGAGTCTGATTGGCATGTGAATTACTAGGAATTTTCATGAGACTTGGGGACAAAGGGAGAGGCAGTTTGTGAATCCTGCGATGAGTTATTAGGAATCCTGTGGTGGTGCTTGACTGCTTGTTAAAATGGTGGCTTTAGTTTGATTCTTTAGCTTGGATGGCTTCACCAATGTTTATTTTGACTCAGGTGTTTAACTTTGGTTTCATAGACTAATTGGAACTTGACAGCAGCTGTTCATCAGTTCCAATCTATTCCGCTTTCTGAGGGTCATAGATAATTTTGGCTTCTTCTGGCGCTGAATTTGATATAGCTGAAACCCTTATTGTTTTTATTTATTGAAAATTCGTTTCCTTTTTCCAGATAGCAGCGCTTAATTGGTGCTTCTAATTCTGATTTCTGGATTACTGTAACAGTTGGTACCAACATTAAACTGAACCGTGTTTTTTTCTTTATTGTGTTTGTCTAGTTTTGGGTCTGATTCAACAACATTAAGCAAGGGACGCATCTACCACGAGACTTATGGGTGCCAAATGAATGTAAATGACATGGAGATTGTGCTTTCTATCATGAAAAAAGAAGGCTACGATGAAATTGTGCCTGACCCTGAGAGTGCAGAGATAATATTTATCAACACCTGTGCAATCCGTGACAATGCTGAGCAGAAAGTCTGGCAGCGCCTAAACTACTTTTGGTTTCTTAAACGGCAATGGAAAACTAATGTTGCTGAAGGGAGATCAAAATCTCTGCGGCCTCCAAAGATTGCTGTCCTTGGGTGCATGGCAGAGCGACTGAAGGAGAAAATACTCGATTCTGATAAGATGGTTGATGTTGTCTGTGGACCTGATGCTTATAGGGATTTGCCCAGGTTGCTCCAGGAAGTCGATTACGGACATAAGGGTATGAACACACTTCTTTCGCTTGAGGAGACTTATGCTGATATCACCCCTGTAAGGATCTCTGAAAATTCGGTTACAGCATTTGTGTCTATTATGAGAGGTTGCAATAATATGTGCTCGTTCTGCATTGTCCCCTTCACTAGAGGTAGGGAAAGATCCCGTCCAGTATCTTCTGTTGTCCGAGAGGTTGGTGAGCTGTGGAAAGCAGGTGTTAAGGAAGTAATGCTTCTTGGTCAGAATGTAAACAGTTATAATGACACTTCTGAAGTAGAAGAGTTGGAGCCTGGAAAAAACTGGCAACTTAGTGAAGGATTTTCCAGCATGTGCAAGGTGAAGAATATGGGGTTGCGTTTTGCTGATCTCCTGGATCGGTTGTCTTTGGAATACCCTGAGATGCGGTTCAGGTTTACCTCTCCACATCCCAAGGATTATCCAGACGAACTACTATATTTGATGAGGGATAGGCATAATATCTGCAAGCTTATTCACATGCCAGCACAAACAGGCAGCACAGCAGTGCTTGAAAGAATGCGGAGGGGTTATACCCGAGAAGCATACTTAGAGCTGGTGCATAAAATTCGTAATGTCATTCCAGATGTTGGGTTAAGCAGTGATTTCATATGTGGTAAGCAATATCTGTCCATGATCAACTTTGGACTGCCTTTTTCTATACAGACCCGTGTCCCATGTTTGGCTAAATTGAATCCACATCCTCCCTTGCTTTCTCTCTCTCTTAAAATTTCACTCAGTAGTAGACATGTTGTGCCTTAGTACAAAGTGATAATCTGGAAATACGACAGTAATTTTACATCAACAAAGCTGGTATTTTACCATGACACTACAAAGCTGTTAGGGGTACATGAACTTTGGAGTTCTTGTGCTAGGAATGCCATTTAATTGAAATTGCTTCTCATCTGTAAGTTATAAAAGTAGTATTACTATGTGGGGTAATATACTTGTCAACTTTGAGACACTGCATTTCTTGCATCATCTATGGTATGGTGTTATGTAATTTTCTTATTGTTATTGTCTTTGATTCTCCTGGTACCTGCAGATATTACTTCATGCAATGATAATTATATTATATTTCAGTTTGGTAAGTATGTCTTTAATTTACTACAGGCTTTTGTGGAGAGACTGAAGATGATCATGCTGAGACTCTCAGTCTTCTAAGGGAGGTTGGATTTGATATGGCTTACATGTTTGCGTATAGCATGAGAGAGAAGACTCATGCTCACCGGAATTACACGGATGATGTCCCCGAAGATGTTAAGCAGAGAAGACTCACTGAATTGATCAACACGTTCCGTGAAAATACCAAAAAGAACTATGATTCACAGGTTGGCACAGTTCAACTTGTTCTTGTTGAGGGACCCAACAAGAGGGCTCCAGAAACCGAGCTGATGGGGAAAACTGATAGAGGGCACAGGGTTTCGTTGACCAGTGTCCCTGTACCGCATACATTTGAAGGCGATGAAGTGCGTAAGCCAGTGGTTGGTGACTTTGTTGAGGTGAAGATTCTCAAGTCATCGACAGCAACATTGTTCGGGGAGCCGATTGCGCGAACGAGCTTGACTGCATTCTACAAAAATTCTGCCTTTGAAGCGCAAGCTGTGGCTGTGTAGCAGTTCTGGACTGAACCAGGGAACCCATGTAGCGACTGAACTTTGAGAAGACGACAATTTTGATTTCTAGAGCAATAAGCAATTTAACTGGATAGATGCACCTTGGCCTTGTGGTAATTGTTGGTTGTTTACTTTTGATCAGGCTATGGTGCAATGCTTTTAGCAACTGGACTAAAACACAATGTGTTTTGGAAGAACTCGGCTTGTCTTGCGAACTACTAATTGTTTTCAAGATTGTATTGTCATGTAGAGGTCAAGAAATATTGACACAAAGTTTTTCTTGTTACTGCACTCTTCAGGTTTGAAATGGGCTTTCCTATATGGAACAATGCCCTTGTACAATATCACAGATTATATCCGCGCATCAGACCAGCGGGTTATCAATTTCTGTTCTATTCATCAGGATGTATGTATTCTTTGACTTTTGTTTCCTTATTTAGTTGTGTGGGACCTAGAGTCTCAATTACTCTCTGAAAGGGGAAACTGTTGGGGATAGCCATATGTACCATAGGCTAGAACTCCCCATTTTGTGTACAAAGATGCCAATGTGTGTAGGTCTAGGACCCATTTGTAAGGTCTATGGGTTTCATTGCAGCATCTAGGGACCTCTTTGTAAAGTCTGATGACTTATTTGTAATATTTATCCCCACCAATGGAATAAATGAGAAAGAGTCATTCCACCTCCCCTATAAATACAGCCCAAGGGTTTGGGGGAGAGGACTTTTGGCCATTGGCTCATATGCTCTTCTCTCTTGGCCCATTCCTTCTTTCTCTTCGGGGAATCTCCATTTATCTTCGTTCTCTCTATGTTCGGAGGTGAAAACCCTAACATTGGCGCCCACCGTGCTCGGCACGAAGTTTTTTCAGTTTGAGAGAGCGAAGTGACGGAGAAAAACCAAAACACTTCGAAAAAATCAAAAGGCTTCGGATTCACTGTAGCAAACCAAATCACTTCGGCCATTAGCGAAGCTTTTTTCACTATGGCACACCAAATCACTTCGGGTTCCGAAGCATATCAGCATACGCGCAAATGAATTTCCGAAGGTCCAAGCAACGAAATCTGCACAGCATTTATTATCCACCGAAGGTCATGTTTTCTTTATTTCATTATATAATATTACCTCTTATCTGCACTTTGGATTTTCCATGTGAATAATTTTCTAACCAAAATGCCCCCTGCACGGCTTGCAGCGAATCTTCATTGAAAACAATATACCGGAGGTCAAGTGCGAAATACTAGATTGATATATATGGAGCTTCGTCCTTAATTCATCAAGCGAAGCTTTTTTGCAAATATAATGGCAAGCAAAGCCGTGTGTTGCTACTTCGTCTAAGTACATCCACCCCAGACGCTAATTAATGACATACACCCCGGAGGTGCAAGAGACAAGCGAAGCTCACCTGGGCAATTTCATAAACGAAGGTCATGTTTCTCGTCGACACTGTCAATATGGAGACAAACGCTGTTCTGGTTCTAGACTTCAGTTTTGCTAGCCGCTTCGGCTTTACGATCATTTAATATATTTCACCTCCGGAGATATTTCAGGAAGCTATGTACAACCCATAATGGGGCTTCGCCAGTTCATCAAACCTTTGAATCTTTCTATTATCTTGTTTCCTGTGGAAGCAAAGCTACTCGCTACGTTGGTCATAATTCATACTTCCTAAGATAAGTAGTATTCACCTTCGAAAATAAAAGTTTAGCATCACCGTTCTTGTCACCACAAGACTTTCGGCGAAGCCCTTTTTGGTTCCTTCTTCAAAATACTAGAGCACATTTATCAGCATGGAGCATGCCACTATGTTCATAACCGAAGTATATTCGTCAGCGAAGCGAAAAGCAAAAGTCCACGTCCAAACAATGGACAACTATTATCCGAAGGCCTGGCTCAAAGCTTCGGCATTCCTTGACCAAAGTTGGGATTATTCTATTATATTTTATCATCCTCTCCGGTGGAAGAAAGTTCACAGTTATCTGGTTTGGTTTTCTGAAGCTAAGGTCACCTGAGCAAATTCATCACCGGAGGTCTGCATAGAAGCTGCTGTCCACAAGATCAAGCTGTTGTATTATTGAAGTCAATCAACTGCCGAAGCTCTCTCATGCAGTTTCTTCGGCTCTGGTTAATCAGTCTATGCCAAACACAACAAACATGCGAAGTCAATCAATTGCCGAAGCTCTCTCATGCAGTTTCTTCGGCTCTGGTTAATCAGTCTATGCCATGAGCGCCACCCGCCTACGCGCGAAGCTTAGCATCTGCAGAATACCAATCACCCGAAGTTTATATCAGCTGGATATTCCCTAGCGAAGCTTATGATCGCTTTTCTCCGGATAAAAATGGAGCCCAAAAGATTGAACAAGTGTCGGAGTTATTTTAGCTGCAAAACAACACGTAAAGGTCATGTTTCTTTTTCCCACAAGTCATTTTTTCCTGTCATGCGAAGCAAACCTGCTTCGCTCCGGGTTTTAATAATTTTTTAAGCAGTTATCATGCTATTCTCCTGTTTATCGTTGGGAATCATTTTTTAATGATCGACACTACTTTTGTCATAGTACTTACCTTGTAAGACAATCAGTGTTTACCTTCGGAAATAAAAAATTAAGCAAAGCTAAGCTTTTCTGTTTTACCGAAGGCAACAGCTTTCCTCCGGCAAAATTTTCTTGAAAGCCGAAGCAATTCTTTTTTCCTGCCCTACGAAGCAAAATTTTCCTCCGGATTTTTAATAGTGTCTTAGGCTGGTAGTATGCCTTGATTTAGCGAAGCTAGCACTACTTCTCTTTTGCCGAAGCTAAGCTAGTGTCTGAATTCTTCTCCGAAACTAGTGCTTCTCTAATTCCTTCAGTGCTACAAGCTAACTGCTATAAGTTGGTACGAGCTCCCCGTTTGACTTTAATTACATCGTCCAATACTATGACGTGATACAGCAATAAAAGTAGTTGTTACTGTCTCACCAAGGTAACACTTTTCTTCAACCAAAGTGTTTTTGAAAACGAAGTCATTTCCTTCGTGTCTTGCAAACCGACCTGATGCTTCCGGGTTTATACGTTCACTGTCTTAACAAGTTGGCAGTGCTATAATTTCCTGTTACAGAACTGGCCCGCCTTTCTTTTAGCGAAGTTTCTTTTAGCGAAGCGACAAGCACCGCTTTTCCTTTCACCAAAGCTGGCTCCGTTTAGTACCAGTGCCAGTAGGATAAAATTAAATTGTTACTTTTCTTTTCTCTCCGCTGATACAAGTCAACTAGCTGCTGTAAGCTATGTACTTTTGTCCGTCGGCAAGTCACCTTTTAACTTCGTAGTTACATACTACTAAGCGCGGCAGTGTCAATCTACTCTGATATTTTGGGCGCGAAGAGCATTTTTTCTTGGTTGACAGGTCTTCGGATTTTAGGATTTTTTACAAGTCCCATTAATCTTTAATCTCACTCATGTGTATAGACTCTTTTTTCTCTACTCTTAATTTGAACTTTTCATCCTGGCTATAATTTGTACCTGGTAACGCACGCAGTTGCTTTGCGCATAGCTATCTTGTGCTTCGTCTGAAGAAACCTTAAGAGCTTGGCCTGACACTTTTTAGCGAAGTGGGCATGGTCCATTTTTTTTTTTTTTACCGAAGCTAAAAACACCGTTTGTTAACAAAGCGGCCGGGCATGGTTTAGAACCGAAGGCCAACAGAGCTAACTGCTCTTTTGCTTCGCACTTTAGTGATCAACGAAGCTCATTTTTAAACCTTACTCCCAAAGGACATGTTTGCATCGGATATGCTATACTATGGGCTTGTTTTACACCACGGTACAACTAAGGTTGTTCTCACTCATTTGCTTAAGTTAATGTAATAGCGAAGAGTTTCACTTTTTAGCACATGCACCCATGCATATTTTCGTACTAACATGCAGGACACCCATCTCTGCACTTCGGGTTTCTTCTCTCTGTCTCTAAGTCAAAGAATTGGTACATCATATA
This sequence comes from Eragrostis curvula, assembly GCA_007726485.1. Taxonomy (NCBI): domain Eukaryota; kingdom Viridiplantae; phylum Streptophyta; class Magnoliopsida; order Poales; family Poaceae; genus Eragrostis; species Eragrostis curvula. Next base: position 177,216 of record RWGY01000230.1, read on the forward strand.
TTGTTCTCTCCAAATAAGCGATCATCATCTCTATTGGGACGCTTTAACAAAACAGTGGATCTCATTGGTTTCTGGCCCTCATCACCTATATGGCACCTAACCATATTGGTATTCCACAAGAACCTACTGGACACTCAGTATCCTGGTTTTTTGGGGTAATCTTCTTTGCCATTTCTCTGGTCATCATCAAGTACAGGTTCATGCCTTCGCTACCCTATCTGCTAATAAGTTTTTCGCATGATGTACGTACCCATCTACCTATCTTATGATTTCTCTAAGCATTTCTATCATATGGCTACAAAAATTTTATGATATGAGCTTTTTGCACATGAAAACTAACCCCTTTTGGTAAATCCATACTTCAGGCCATGAACCAATTGCTTATGCAGGTTCTCAAATATCAACTATGGTTTCTCATTGCAGGGTCTTTCATATGCCTAATCGGCTAACCCTGTACAAATACATTTGATCTTACATTTTCATCAAAATATTCCCCAAATAGCGAAGCATATGCTTTGAGCGTTGATGCGAACTTCGTCTAAAGTTCGCCACATCAACAAGGGTTTCAAAACCCTTAGTTTATAAACCTTTGAGATAATCAACTCTAGTGCATCTCTTCGGCTTATCAAGTGTAATTAGGCCGAATATAAAAAGCCCAAGAGGCCATGAAATGCCCAAGAGGCAAGTTTCCTTTCTTCAAAAAAAAAAAACAAAAGAATGGAAACGAAGGTTAAAGACACCTTCAAAAATCCCTAAGGGGCTAAACATCATTGTGTGTTATTGAAGTTTTCACTTCTTCTTCTCTGAAACGAGAAGCCTTCGTTTTGAAGTGCATAACACTTCGTTTTTAAGTTCTCTTCGTGAGAAGAGAAGCATTTAGCTTCGTTTTGAAGTTTTCACTTCTTCTCTGAAACGAGAAGCCTTTGTTTTGAAGTGCATAACACTTCGTTTTTAAGTTCTCTTCCTGAGAAGAGAAGCATTTAGCTTCGTTTTGAAGTTTTCACTTCTTCTTCTCTGAAACGAGAAGCCTTTGTTTTGAAGTGCATAACACTTCGTTTTTCACTCCTCTTCGTGAGAAGAGAAGCATTTGACTTCGTTTTGAAGTTCAAAACCCTTCGTTTTGAAGTATAACACTTTCTTTTGAAGTATAACACTTCGTTTTGAAGTTTTCACTTCTCTTCGTGAGAAGAGAAGAGAAGCATTTGACTTCGTTTTGAAGTTCAAAACCCTTTGTTTTGAAGTGCATAACACTTCGTTTTTAAGTTCTCTTCGTGAGAAGAGAAGCATTTAGCTTCGTTTTGAAGTTTTCACTTCTTCTCTGAAACGAGAAGCCTTTGTTTTGAAGTGCATAACACTTCGTTTTTAAGTTCTCTTCGTGAGAAGCGAAGCATTTAGCTTCGTTTTGAAGTTTTCACTTCTTTTTCTCTGAAACGAGAAGCCTTTGTTTTGAAGTGCATAACACTTCGTTTTTAAGTTCTCTTCGTGAGAAGCGAAGCATTTAGCTTCGTTTTGAAGTTTTCACTTCTTTTTCTCTGAAACGAGAAGCCTTTGTTTTGAAGTGCATAACACTTCGTTTTTAAGTTCTCTTCGTGAGAAGCGAAGCATTTAGCTTCGTTTTGAAGTTTTCACTTCTTTTTCTCTGAAACGAGAAGCCTTTGTTTTGAAGTGCATAACACTTCGTTTTTAAGTTCTCTTCGTGAGAAGAGAAGCATTTAGCTTCGTTTTGAAGTTTTCACTTCTTTTTCTCTGAAACGAGAAGCCTTTGTTTTGAAGTGTATAACACTTCGTTTTTAAGTTCTCTTCGTGAGAAGAGAAGCATTTAGCTTCGTTTTGAAGTTTTCACTTCTTCTCTGAAACGAGAAGCCTTTGTTTTGAAGTGCATAACACTTCGTTTTTAAGTTCTCTTCATGAGAAGAGAAGCATTTAGCTTCGTTTTGAAGTTTTCACTTCTTCTTCTCTGAAACGAGAAGCCTTTGTTTTGAAGTGCATAACACTTCGTTTTTCACTCCTCTTCGTGAGAAGAGAAGCATTTGACTTCGTTTTGAAGTTCAAAACCCTTCGTTTTGAAGTATAACACTTTCTTTTGAAGTATAACACTTCGTTTTGAAGTTTTCACTTCTCTTCGTGAGAAGAGAAGAGAAGCATTTGACTTCGTTTTGAAGTTCAAAACCCTTTGTTTTGAAGTGCATAACACTTCGTTTTTAAGTTCTCTTCGTGAGAAGAGAAGCATTTAGCTTCGTTTTAAAGTTTTCACTTCTTTTTCTCTGAAACGAGAAGCCTTTGTTTTGAAGTGCATAACACTTCGTTTTTCACTCCTCTTCGTGAGAAGAGAAGCATTTGACTTCGTTTTGAAGTTCAAAACCCTTCGTTTTGAAGTATAACACTTTCTTTTGAAGTATAACACTTCGTTTTGAAGTTTTCACTTCTCTTCGTGAGAAGAGAAGAGAAGCATTTGACTTCGTTTTGAAGTTCAAAACCCTTCGTTTTGAAGTATAACACTTTCTTTTGAAGTATAACACTTCGTTTTGAAGTTTTCACTTCTCTTCGTGAGAAGAGAAGAGAAGCATTTGACTTCGTTTTGAAGTTCAAAACCCTTTGTTTTGAAGTGCATAACACTTCGTTTTTAAGTTCTCTTCGTGAGAAGAGAAGCATTTAGCTTCGTTTTGAAGTTTTCACTTCTTCTCTGAAACGAGAAGCCTTTGTTTTGAAGTGCATAACACTTCGTTTTTAAGTTCTCTTCGTGAGAAGCGAAGCATTTAGCTTCGTTTTGAAGTTTTCACTTCTTTTTCTCTGAAACGAGAAGCCTTTGTTTTGAAGTGCATAACACTTCGTTTTTAAGTTCTCTTCGTGAGAAGAGAAGCATTTAGCTTCGTTTTGAAGTTTTCACTTCTTTTTCTCTGAAACGAGAAGCCTTTGTTTTGAAGTGTATAACACTTCGTTTTTAAGTTCTCTTCGTGAGAAGAGAAGCATTTAGCTTCGTTTTGAAGTTTTCACTTCTTCTCTGAAACGAGAAGCCTTTGTTTTGAAGTGCATAACACTTCGTTTTTAAGTTCTCTTCATGAGAAGAGAAGCATTTAGCTTCGTTTTGAAGTTTTCACTTCTTCTTCTCTGAAACGAGAAGCCTTTGTTTTGAAGTGCATAACACTTCGTTTTTCACTCCTCTTCGTGAGAAGAGAAGCATTTGACTTCGTTTTGAAGTTCAAAACCCTTCGTTTTGAAGTATAACACTTTCTTTTGAAGTATAACACTTCGTTTTGAAGTTTTCACTTCTCTTCGTGAGAAGAGAAGAGAAGCATTTGACTTCGTTTTGAAGTTCAAAACCCTTTGTTTTGAAGTGCATAACACTTCGTTTTTAAGTTCTCTTCGTGAGAAGAGAAGCATTTAGCTTCGTTTTGAAGTTTTCACTTCTTCTCTGAAACGAGAAGCCTTTGTTTTGAAGTGCATAACACTTTGTTTTTAAGTTCTCTTCGTGAGAAGAGAAGCATTTAGCTTCGTTTTGAAGTTTTCACTTCTTTTTCTCTGAAACGAGAAGCCTTTGTTTTGAAGTGCATAACACTTCGTTTTTAAGTTCTCTTCGTGAGAAGAGAAGCATTTAGCTTCGTTTTGAAGTTTTCACTTCTTTTTCTCTGAAACGAGAAGCCTTTGTTTTGAAGTGCATAACACTTCGTTTTTAAGTTCTCTTCGTGAGAAGAGAAGCATTTAGCTTCGTTTTAAAGTTTTCACTTCTTTTTCTCTGAAACGAGAAGCCTTTGTTTTGAAGTGCATAACACTTCGTTTTTCACTCCTCTTCGTGAGAAGAGAAGCATTTGACTTCGTTTTGAAGTTCAAAACCCTTCGTTTTGAAGTATAACACTTTGTTTTGAAGTATAACACTTCGTTTTGAAGTTTTCACTTCTCTTCGTGAGAAGAGAAGAGAAGCATTTGACTTCGTTTTGAAGTTCAAAACCCTTTGTTTTGAAGTGCATAACACTTCGTTTTTAAGTTCTCTTCATGAGAAGAGAAGCATTTAGCTTCGTTTTGAAGTTTTCACTTCTTCTCTGAAACGAGAAGCCTTTGTTTTGAAGTGCATAACACTTCGTTTTTATGTTCTCTTCGTGAGAAGAGAAGCATTTAGCTTTGTTTTGAAGTTTTCACTTCTTTTTCTCTGAAACGAGAAGCCTTTGTTTTGAAGTGCATAACACTTTGTTTTTAAGTTCTCTTCGTGAGAAGAGAAGCATTTAGCTTCGTTTTGAAGTTTTCACTTCTTTTTCTCTGAAACGAGAAGCCTTTGTTTTGAAGTGTATAACACTTCGTTTTTAAGTTCTCTTCATGAGAAGAGAAGCATTTAGCTTCGTTTTGAAGTTTTCACTTCTTCTTCTCTGAAACGAGAAGCCTTTGTTTTGAAGTGCATAACACTTCGTTTTTCACTCCTCTTCGTGAGAAGAGAAGCATTTGACTTCGTTTTGAAGTTCAAAACCCTTTGTTTTGAAGTGCATAACACTTCGTTTTTAAGTTCTCTTCATGAGAAGAGAAGCATTTAGCTTCGTTCTGAAGTTTTCACTTCTTCTCTGAAACGAGAAGCCTTTGTTTTGAAGTGCATAACACTTCGTTTTTAAGTTCTCTTCGTGAGAAGAGAAGCTTTTAGCTTCGTTTTGAAGTTTTCACTTCTTCTCTGAAACGAGAAGCCTTCGTTTTGAAGTGCATAACACTTCGTTTTTAAGTTCTCTTCGTGAGAAGAGAAGCTTTTAGCTTCGTTTTGAAGTTTTCACTTCTTCTCTAAAACGAGAAGCCTTCGTTTTGAAGTGCATAACACTTCGTTTTTAAGTTCTCACTTCTCTTCGTGAGAAGAGAAGCATTTAGCTTCGTTTTGAAGTTTTCACTTCTTCTCTTAAACGAGAGGCATTTCACTTCGTTAAGAAGTTTTCACTTCATTTTGAAGTATACCACTTCGTTGTGAGGTTTTCACTTCTTCTTTTCTCACGAAGAGAGGTTTCACTTCGTTTTGAAGTACAACACTTCGTTTTGAAGTTTTCACTTCTTCTTCTCTGAAACGAGAAGCATATCACTTCATTTTGAAGTTTTCACTTTGTTTTGAAGTCCCCACTTCTCTTCGTGAGAAGAGAATCTTTTCACCTCGTATTGAAGTTCATAACACTTCGTTTTTAAGTTCCTACTTCTCTTTGTTTTGAAGTATATCACTTCGTTTGGAAGTATTTCACTTCGTTTTAAAGTTTTTGCCTCTCTTGATTGAGAAGAGAAGCATTTCACTTTGTTTTGAAGTTTCCACTTCACCTTTTCTTCGAAAAAAAGAAGCAATTCACTTCGGAATTGAAGTTTTCACTTCACCTATGCCATTACTTTGGCTCGAGGGGCTCGTCGTCATCGACTTCACCTTCGCCGTTACTTCGGCTTGAGGGGCTCGCCGTCATCTTCGGCATCATCATTGACTTCACCTTCGCCGTTACTTCGGCTCGAGGGGCTCGCCGTCATCTTCGGCATCATCATCGACTTCACCTTCGCCGTTACTTCGGCTCGAGGGGCTCGCCGCCATCTTCGGCATCGTCATCGACTTCACCTTCGCCGTTACTTCGGCTTGAGGGGCTCGCCGTCATCTTCGGCATCATCATCGACTTCACCTTCGCCGTTACTTCGGCTCGAGGGGCTCGCCGCCATCTTCGGCATCGTCATCGACTTCGCCTTCGCCGTTACTTCGGCTCGAGGGGCTCGCCGTCATCTTCGGCATCGTCATCGACTTCCCCTTCGCCGTTACTTCGGCTCGAGGGGCTCGCCGTCATCTTTGGCATCATCGACAACACGACATCGACTTCGCCAACTGATGTACATCTACTTCGACTACAACACCGTCGACTTCGACTACATGAGTGAAGCTTCTCTCACGTACACCAGCCAAGAGGGGCTAGGGGTGGTACCGGAGGATCATCACCCAAAAAGTGTTGCCTGATGCACGTGATAGAAAACTTCAAGGTACAACATCAACCTTCGGCCATGACTACTTCGACTACTTCGTCTACAACAGCTTGGGGTGGTACCGGAGGATCAGGTCACTCCAACCACGACTACGACTACTTTGTCCACATCAACACTTCGAGCGACAAAGATGAGGATCATCATAAAAGCCAAAGCCCTCATCATATGAAGCTACCAAGTGCAGAAGTCTAGAGTCATCTCATGTATGAACCCGAGTGTGTGCGTGCTCTTTTCTCCATGCCCTTTTTTCCCACCGGGTTTTTGGGATGGAGTTTTTAGTGAGGCGCCCACGGGTTGGCTACTAAGGACAATCCTTAGCGCCAGAGTTTGAGTTGTAGATGGCCTCTTTGAGTAGGGGCATCTATTAGGTCTTGTTGTGCCGACCAAGACCAAATAGATGAGGGGCTGGTGTTAGGGATAGCCATATGTACCATAGGCTAGAACTCCCCATTTTGTGTACAAAGATGCCAATGTGTGTAGGTTTAGAACCCATTTGTAAGGTCTATGGGTTTCATTGCAGCATCTAGGGACCTCTTTGTAAAGTCTGAGAACTTATTTGTAATATTTATCCCCACCAATGAAATAAATGAGAAAAAGCCATCCCACCTCCCCTATAAATACAGCCCAAGGGCTTGGGGGAGAGAACTTTTGGCCATTGGCTCATATGCTCTTCTCTCTTGGCCCATTCCTTCTTTCTCTTCGGGGAATCTCCGTTTATCTTCGTTCTCTCTATGTTCGGAGGTGAAAACCCCAACAGAAACAAAAGATAAGATTCAGCTGAAAATATTTACAACCTTTTTAAGGATATGTACAGCTATCTAATTTAGTGGACGTATTAATACCCTACACAAATTAAAAAAAAAAGGACTGATATCTAGTGACTAAATTCTGCACAACATGAGCGCCATTGGCATGAGTACGTGCACATCAAAGAGCAGCCACCACCTGCTGCCGTAGAGGCGTGAGAAGCCTCGCAAGAGGGAGCGGCACATGTGCTTTTACAAATGTCCCATTTTCCTTGTACTCCTGCAGTACGGGTTGTGGAAGGAAGTTGTCGTTAGGCCCAAACAAGAATGCCACATGCGAGTCTTTTTCTATCTTCTTTTGATGAAAACTTCTCAACAAATAACATGTACTTGAATGTATATCATGACTAGCCAGCATTGACTGATGCATATGACTTGGCAGTACATGATTGAACTAAATCATTGGTTTTTAACTTCGAACATAATGACAAGGCATAAGATACAAAAAAAAAATTCTTTTAATGTCTGAACGTGATACTCACCGTTTTTTCCACCATTCCAATCTTATGTATGTCGTTTAGGAGATCTCCTTTGTCATAAGGAACAAAAGCTTCTATCGGCACTAGCGAATCCTGTGTAATACAAACAGCCATGTTTCATACAAACTAAGAAGCACAACATACTCAAAAGGACGTGTCTGAAAACAAGTGTGTTGCCTAAACGAAGGGGGAAAAACATACTTTCAACTTCGCTTGGATTGCATTACAAAATTCTTCCAGTCCATCACCATTCATGGCAGATATGGAGATTATCCCTTGTTTTTCAGCCTCTTCTTTCACTCTAAGCGGTTCATCGGTATTGTCAATCTGCATGAGATAAACTTGTGCTCAGTTCAAAAATCCAGAAGCAGTTATTTTAATCAAGGAAGCACTCAAAGAACGAGAAATGTATAATGCATTTCTTGCATATCCCAAATTTGTAACAATGATTACTGATTGTAAGCAAATAACAAAACGAGCCAAGGCCTATCAAAAGCCCAGTATAGTGCCAATGCAGATCAAATTTGCATTCAGCAAGCAACATTTGCTCAAAGGGAAGGGGTTCCCCATTATTTAAACTTGACTGCCAGCATGGGAGTGATACCAAACTAAGCATATGATGAATCTACCAAAAGAATCTCGTCTCTGCGGCTCTGCCCTCCAGCTAACAGTGAATAACTGTAAATGCTAGATGAACAAATGTACCTTATTCCAAACAACCAATTTGGGAATTGACTCTATATCCAGCTCCTTCAATACCTTGTCGACAGCTTCTATCTGTTGTTGAGCTAACGGATGGCTGTAATGCATATGACACAATATTAAGACGGTCCAGATGCATTAAGTTGAACTGAACTTCCAATAAGGTTACAACGTCTATTATATCAGTTACATACCTGATATCCACAAGATGAACTATAATTGATGATTCTGCTATCTCCTCCAATGTTGCTCTAAATGCGGCCACCTGGACAAGTATCAATCATTAATGTTTAAGAGTTCGCACAGCTAAAAGAAAAATCAAAGGCATGTACATATATACAAGCTAATATCAAAACAAGAGCAATATGATCTCTTTATACACACCAGCATGGTGGGTAACTTCTGAATGAACCCGACGGTGTCAGTTAGAAGAAACTCAGTCCCGTTCTTCATCTGCAAAGAAATGAAAAGCAATTTTGTGTCACAGAATTGATATTCTTTGTGAAAATTATTACAGAAAGGCTATCTTCTCCTTTCCAAATGCGTACAAATGATGCCAAGTATAGAGATTCTCCATGTCCAGCTAATGCAACTTATATGGAACCCTATGATGATTGAGATATGATAGTTTACTTATTAACTTACCAAAACTCGCCTTGTTGTTGGGTCTAATGTGGCAAATAACTTATCCTCTGCGAGCACATCAGCTCCAGTTAAGCGGTTCAAGAGTGTACTTTTTCCAGCATTTGTATATCCTACCTGGAAATTTTTTGAACTGAATCGCAAAACAATTAATGGAACATAGGAACATTATTCTGAAGAAAATATCATACCAGAGAAACAACAGGAATAGGAACTGATTGACGACGGTTTCGATATAGTTTTCTATGTTTCCGGACAGATTCCAGTTCTTTCTTCATTGTACTTATCTGTCAATAATATTTAGGTTGTGAATCATGAGTTCCAGATAACATATTATAACACCAACAACAGAGCCTTTAGACCCAAGCAAGTTGGGGTAGGCCAGAGATTAAACCATAAGTAAAGAAAGAAAAGTAAAGCATAAGAAAAAAAAAACTATGCAGATAAATGAAAAGGAAAAATAAAAAAATATAAAAGAATTTTTAGATAGTTCAATAATAATAATTTTTTGTTCCCCACAGTAGACTGTTATTTATGTGAGTAGCCAATGTGCAGAGAGAAACTGGAAAAGTCTTTCATTTTCTGAACCACATATAAATTGGTTTACAGGACGAACAGGATCTTACTTGAGTTCTCAAGATGCGCTTGTCAACTTCAATTTGCTTCTCACCCATACCCTTAACTTGTCCTCCTGACTGACGCTCAAGATGAGTCCACAACTTTGTCAACCTAGGAAGTTGATATTCCATCTGTGCCAAGGTAACCTAAAAAAAAGATAGATGTGCAGCTCAATTTACAATTTTGACCAAATTTGGTTACCTTTACATATGGCCAGCTATAAATCAAAACATCCACCTTGTGACCACCATATATGTAATGCTCTTATCTTACACACTTGCACGGATAATAATTCACTATTTCAGTTCTTCACCAAACCAAACTGATGTATCATAGCAATAACAATAATGTGGTTATTTGGGTAACAAGTTATCACTACTAGCGCCTCGTTCGGTTCGCTGGCTGTTGGCTGGGCTGGCTGAATCCCTCTCACGAGGCTGTAGCAGCTGGCTGGTGCTACAGTAACTCGCTGAGTGAGTATTCAGCCAGCCACGAACACGCTGCTACAGTACTCGTGATGAAACTGTAATGTTTGAGAAAACAATTGCAAATTATTGTTTTTTCTCTCGAATACGCAGGAGAGCTGCGCATCTTTGTATTATTATTGCAAATTATTGTTATCCAGATAAAAATGTTTGATATACCAGAGGAAAAAAAAACATAAAAAGTTAAAGGATACTAAATGCATTACAGTTCATTAAAGTATTAACCAAGGCATGTCCATATGGAACAACTCATAATAGCAACTCGCAAAACATATGTTTATTCTGCTAACAACTGCTATGTTCCAGTCAAGAAACTACATTGGAAGATAATGCTGTAAAGCTAAGAAAATGCATTATTTGTTTAATTTTACCTGTAAAGCAGCTTCATGCGTTGCTGCCCTTTGATTAAAAATATCTAGAATAAGAGCAGTACGGTCACAGACCCGGACATTCCCACCAAATGACTTCTCTATGTTACGTAGCTGTCTGAAATCAGAATGGGAAAGATCAGCAATCAGGTCAGATCTTACAACTAGAGCAAGCTGAGGTTAATGCTACAAATTTTAAAGATATATCACAAGGCAAACTTTCGAAAAATAATATGATAGACAAATGTAACATCATACAGAAGTCTTATGATAACTTATTCAATCTTTTCGCAACAGAGCAAACATTAAAGATTGATTACCATTGACATTCACGGACTTCCCAGCACAGCAATGAAAGAGCAGAACTTATAGGTCCATCGTGGATATAATGGCGACAAGTTCAGCAAAACCATTGTTAAGGCGACACTCTCAGGTGGTTCTATGTAGCAAGAGACCAGGCATCAAAATGTAACCTATATTTTGAACAAGGAGACCAAGCATCACTCTTGCAAAGTTTAAGATCCTGCAATAGGCTCCGTTTGCTAGGTCCGACATGTATGCATCCTTTCATTGCAGTATCTATGACTAAACACGGTAAACACATTGTAACCTCATAGCAGAGTAACAAGTGAGGATCTTACCCAGGGGATAATTCGTCGTCGAAAATTACAGTCTCAACATCAAGAGCTTGAATTGCACTCCGGATTTCAGAAACCTTGCCCGAGCCAATGTATGTCCTTGGATTTGGGTTAGAAAGCCTAGCAGGAAACAGGAAGCATGAGTGCAACTTATTTTTTTAAGAAATAAAAGAGCAAGCCATAGCATTAGATGACAAATAAAGAAATTTAAGAAGGCAAATTGAACTCGATTTCTGTTGAAGTATAAGTGGCAAGCTATGCTATATTATCTCAATCAAGTTTCAAACTAACAATAGCATTTTATCTATCAGAGGCACAAGTCAGCCTCGGTAGAACCATCTTGGCAAAGAAGAAGCTTACTTCTGATATGTCGAGCCGACAACCACTAGCCCAGCGGTATCAGCTAGCTGCTCCAGCTCCTTGAGGGATTCCTCTATGCCAAAGAGATTTCCCCCGGTTTTCTTGCACTCAACTCCAACCAGATAAGCCTTCTCTTGGAATATCTGCAGGTACACAGTTTCAGAAATCAGAGAAACTGGAACTGCCACGCGACACAAATATTTACCGCCGATATTCGGACCAGGAGAAAAAAAATATATATTTGGATTGGAGGGGAATGCACGACTTATGTCCTGTGAATTCGATGATTGCAGGCTATCAAATTTCGCAGTAGCCACTTGAGTTAATTAGGAGAAAGCCGTTCCAAAGCATGCAGCTGATTCTAGTTTCTGCACAGAAGCTAGTACCTCTTTTCCGTTGATGATCTTGAACCGGTCGTGCCCCGCTGCCGCCTCTTCCTCCTCCTCCTGCCGCTGCCGCCTGCTCTTCACAAAAGCCTTCGCCGGCGGCCGCTGCTCCTCCTCCTCCTCCACCGGCATCCCCACTTCATTGCCCTCCACTTCCTCGCCTACATATTCAGATGAATCAGGCGCCTCCTCCACTTCAGTCTCCACCGGCGCGGCCTCGAGCAGCCGCTCGTCGAGCGCCCGAGCCGCATCCAGGGAGATGCGGCGACGGCGACGCGGGGAGCATCGGAGGAGGGTGGCGGAGCTCCAGCGGCCGTGCCGGCATGAAGTGGAGGTGGGGGCGGAGGTGGAGGGGAGCGGGAATGAGACGGCGGCGGTGAAGAGGCAGGCGACGGCTCTCATGGCGAAGTGGCTCTGCTCTGTTCCGCGCGGAGGTGGCTCTGTTCCTGCCAACGGCCGAGTGGATAGGCGAGCAAGGATACTCGGGTGATGACGTGGGACAGTTTTGACCGTCGATGTTGTGGGATATCTTGGGGCACGAATCTAAATGTACGGCAAGTATCTGTTGGATAGGCCCGGAAAAATCTTTGTTCCCAAGCCAAAGCTCATGATAGTTCCGTGGTGAGGTTAATTGGCTACATTTTCACAAGTAGATACTTTGTTTCTTATTTTCTCCATCCTTTTCTTTTTAAAAAATCTATTGGTTATATCATACTCCTTCAGTTTTAAAATATCATGGTGTTATTGATTTTTCCTGGTCTTTGATATGCAGTTTCTATCATTATTGCTTAATAATGAGAATAAAGTTATAATGCCTACTAAAAAGATGGTATTACGTATAATTTTCAAGATAAATCTACATGTATGGTTGGATATTTTCAAACTTAATTTTATTAAAACTATTGTTTGTCCAAGTTTTAATGTTTAATCGATTTTTTTATCGAAGTGTCATATATTTAAAATATAATGAGTACAATTAATTGGTAGAGAGTACCCGTCCTATTTTTACTCAAAAATGTCTTTGGTTGGTTACAGCCAGTAGAGACGGAGGCAGGTTTAGAAAAAGGACACCGGCGGTTTAAGACCAGAGAAATCGGTTTGATTTTTTCCCCGACAGGCGGCAAATCTTGTTATCAATAATCATTCATGAACTCCTTTTGTTTTTACATCTCGGTTCATGAATGATTATTGGTAAAATGGTACAATTATCAAAAATTGCAAACTTTTATATATATAAATTGAGCCCGTTAAATAGAATTTGAGCCAACTTTTGGTGAACTCTTAGAAGTGAAGACATCAGTTGAAGCAGGTGAGCATGCTTCACATAAATAGTTCTTTGTCACACCACCAACAAACCCTCGTTTTGTTTTTACATCTTACAACCAAGAGTCAAGCTTACCACATCCCAAATAAATACATAAAAATTAAGAGACAAACCGCTCTGTACACAACACAGGATACATGACATCTTAACAACAAATAAATACAGTGAAATTAGCATAAATAAACACCAGTTCCACTGACTGACATGGCAGCAGAAACCCTTGCGCAGCACCATGATCACCATAACTTATTATGTACACCAAAATCACAATTCGTCAAGCAGATGTCAAGCACTCTCATAACTTAGGGAAAAAATTCTCTGACACCATTGCCATCATCTTCTTGCCCTGCCGCTGGAAGAAACGAGCAGAGGCAGCTAGTGCACCGCAATGTTGATGGCGGTCTCGTGGACGCCGTGCTTCGGCTGCTGCTGCCTCTTCTTCGCCGCGGCTGGCTTGATGTTTGCTGCTTGCGTCTTGCCGCTGCATTTGCAGTTGCTGTCGAAGCCACCGTCGCGGCGGCTGGCGTGGCAGCACGGCCGTGACGCGGTTGCGGCGCCGTCGCTCTCCGACGACGAGTTGGACGTCTCCATCGCGGTCGTCGTCTTCCTCCGGCCCAGCTTCGGCGACTTGGGGCGTGTCGTGGGCAGCTTCTTGTACTCGGCCTTGGGAGATGGTGCTTCGTGGTAAAAGCTTGGCATGGGGTTGGCTTTGAAGGTCAGGCTCTTCCTCAGCTGCTTCAGAGCCTCCTCTTGTTCTTTCTGATTAAGAATTGCATTAAAAGGATACCAATAGTGAGGGTTCTGTACATTGTTTGGCATGTTCGATGCAATTTCTCGATGTGTACCCATGGAAGACCAACTTATGAATTATGATGTTTTACCACATACATGAGTGCAACATTTTTTTCTTAGCTTATGTACTAGAAGATCATGATTAGGCGGTTAATGTGTCTATCTGATTTCAGATGGGTGCATGTTGCAGTCATAGAAAATAGTACTTCGTACTAAACTTGACACCGCAGCTGCATAAACAGTGGAAAAAGAACATAATCATGACACTGCAGCTGCATGACACACACTAGAACTTTTTGAATGAGAAAAAAGGTGGCAGGAACTTCAGATTAAGTGGACCTGTCTTCACAACTGGCTGATGGTAAAGAGTAATGATTTAATTTCATTTACTCCTAAATAGTCTGAAAATGACAATATCAACTAAGCTATCTGCACGTCACAATGCAAAACAGAGACCAGGAGTGTGCAGATACACTTCAATGGCAAATGACAGCAAGAGGAATCACCTTCAGCTTGGCTTCCAACTGAATCTTCTCTTCCTCCATAGCCTGATGCTTCTCTTCCAACTTAAGATAAAACTGCAAACCAAGCATGACAGCAGAAAAGATCAGCATACATTTCTTTCCACCAATGTTCTCATGTTTTTCTAACAAAAACAATATGTACTTCTCTGCGCTTCTCGGCACGTTCGGTACAACGAAAAACTGGGCCAGATGGAACGGTGGGCTTTCCAGTCGACAGTTTCCTGCATGACAGATCTTGTTAAACATTTGTGAAGAGGAAGTGATGTCAAATAACCATGGGAGGTTTGACTGCTGAAGCATACAGGTTAGGGAGGGCAGACGTATTCTCGTCATCCTGATTGCTTCTATTAGTAGATTGTAGAGGCTTCCTTGTACTTGCAGATGAAATTCTCTGTAAGACAAATATAGATAAATTCATAACTCTTAAAAAAGAACTATGCTTGAAATAGGACATAAGTTTACTTATTTTTTGCTTAATTAGGTAATTAAGTAGTTTTTTAACTCCTCAAAGGAGTCTAACTTTCTGTATAAGGAAATAGAGCCTGCTTATTTACAGAGTATTCTGTAATTTGGACATCACAGGCAGGTCATAAACAAGAAAGATGAAGAAAATTTTAGCTGTCTATATATGCAAGAAACTTAAGTTACAAAAAAGAAGAGAAAAGTCATTCGAAACATTAAAGACAATTGTGTAAGTAAACAGGGCATATGTAATGAATTAGGCTTCTAGGGACAGGGGTCAGCATTTCGCGTCAAATGGTAGCGTAATGCATTCAGTTATGCTAAGTAATTAAAGACTCATGCATGAAACCAGCTAACGAAATAAAATTACCTGTGCCTTCTTCGCTGTCAACGCACTCTTTGCATTTAGGAATACATTTCCATTTCGGTTGGATGACTTGCCATTTGACAGACCAGGAGTGCGAATTGTGCGACTGCTAATATCTTCAGTCTCTGATGGAAGATAATTCTTTTGATCCAGTGAATCTTCCATAGATGTCATTGAGGTGCCATCACTCATGGCTGTTATTTCTAGATTCTCTTGTTTATCAGCACTGTTTTCATTACAATGATGCTCCACACCTCCTTTTTTAGCATTAACAAGCGAGTCTTCATCAACAGCACGCTCTGAATTTATAGAACCATGATCTGTAGATTGCACATGAAACTTAGTACCAGAGAATAAATCAAGGTCAAATATTTAATAGCTATGTTTGTTAATTTTGATACAACCTTCTCCCCCAACAAACTTACCAGTATCAGTCTGTTCAGCATGATTGATGGACGTAGAACCTTCATTTCCAATTGATTCATTGACACCAATTGATCCCACTGGTTCAGAGCCGCCACTATCAGGTTGCGGGACATGAACAGCACCAGGCAGGTCCAACAGATGAACACACTTATCATTGGACAGATCCATTGTATCCTAATTGGAGAGCTGATGGCAGAACCCTCTCCTCCTGTTGAGAATAGATAAGCATAAATTCAACATTCATACCGATTCCCCAAAAGGGTAACACACACGACAATAGGCATTTGATATACTTGAAAGAACCAATATTTAATTGTACGACAAACCCGATCCCTTTTTTGTAAAACAACAATGACATGCAGTCAGGCAAAAGTGTGACCACAAAGAAAATAAGATGTTCTAATCTTCCAGAGGAATGAAATCGACAAGCCAACTGTATGAAAATCTTATATGGACAATGATGTCCTTACTACCTACCAGGAATATAACATGCAGTACCGGACCTGGATAGAATGACTCATGTAGTTTGACAACTTATCTGCTATCAGAACTGGCAATGATCAAGCTATTATTTTATTTTGAGATCCTGTTTGTCGGTGTGGCGTTATCTGTTATGGATGTATTTGACGGTATTATAAAATTGTGCACATATATTTCCATAAGAGGAAAAAGTACAAGCAAAAGATAGGACAAGGGAACAGAGGACAGAAATAATATTATGAAGAATTGACTGTGCCTACTTAAACCAAATAATTGAAGGAATCAAATTGCAAAAGACGTACGAAGCTCGAATGAGACATATATATCATAGGCTCGACTAAAATGGGTTTTTTGGTATGCCGGGATTTTTAAGTGGCTAATGTCCTTTTAAATTCTAAAAAATGATGGTTCTGAGTGGTACATCTACAGTTCAGAAATATTTCAGAATCTGTTAGCATCGCAGATTGTAACGGCAACGTGATAACCACCTCCTGTAAAGACTTTTCTTTATATGCTTCCTCAAAAGAATTTGGCTTCCCAAAAGGAAGTTGTATGTGCTTCTTCCCAATATTATACATTATCGTATCTTGACAACCGACCATCGATAATAGCAAGCGCAGGGCCTCTTGACAGTCACACCTGAACTAAGCATATATTTGCAACGATAAAACAATCCAGACTTGTTTCGAATTGATAATCCTGAGTCAATGACTAATCATAACACTGC
Organism: Eragrostis curvula; assembly: GCA_007726485.1. Lineage (NCBI taxonomy): Eukaryota > Viridiplantae > Streptophyta > Magnoliopsida > Poales > Poaceae > Eragrostis > Eragrostis curvula. Next base: position 193,769 of record RWGY01000230.1, read on the forward strand.
CTATTATTGTGAGCAGAGTTATTAGTCCCTTCTATCTCAGATTCTCTGGGCAAAGGAAAAAAAAAATCAACCGAAGCCCAAACTCCGTACTAGCCTGTTGAAGTTGGAAGCTTTGCGCGTCCGAGTCCGAAAAAAAAAAAACTTTCCTAAGCTAGCCTGTCGAATTGTGAAACCCAAATGGGGGTGGGAGTGTGGAAGCTATGCCGTGCCTCTGTTCTTCATGTAAGATGCACAGACATGAAGCCTCACACCTGGCACTCATCATTCGTGCCTCTGTTTCCCAAACGACCGAGAGCAAAACAAAACTGAAATTCGCTCAAAGCTGGTACTGAAATGCAGACACAGATGCACAACTGAAATGGAATTCAGCAAGCCACAAAACTGCGGCAAGAAAGCAAGAACAAGCCACGCACGGCGAATAATTACCTCCTGATTGCGTTCCTGGCAGGGCCCTTGTTGCTTCGCCTTGCTCCTCTCGCGTTCGTCGTCGTCGTCGGCTGCTTCAGACGGGGCACAGGGCGGCGTCACAGTGGTGGCTCTATTTGTAGTCAGAGGAGGAAGAGGTGGTGGCGGTGGTGGTGGGTTCGTTGATTTGAAACGGTGTTAGCTCGGAGGTTGCTGTCTTTGTGCCGAGAGCCTTGCTTTTGCATGGGCCCCGGCGCTGCCGTCTGCTTTTGGGCAAGCAGGGCCTGGCAGAGCGCGGTGAACGGTACGGACCACGGTTGGTTCGAACGTTTTGGGCGCCACCTCGGCTTCCCTCCTTCTTCCTGGTGGTTGATTCGTTTATCCTTCTCCTGGCATTTTTTCCTTCTTTCTTTAATTCAGTTTTGTTTGAGTATATTGATTCATTTAACGCATTCCAATAACGGGTCCAGTTACCCTGGATTTTGTATAGTACTGTCAGATACCAAAATGTAGCTAGCATGTACAGTTGGTTGATGAGTATAGATTAGTTTGCTTGGTGACTATTCTTAAACATCTGGATGAGAGAAGTTAATTTATGAATCCAGTTTACTTAATTACATTGTTACTGAACTGAATATCTTATGAGTAGGAGAGAGTTTCACATATAAAGTTGATATTCAGCGTGTTCGGTGGGAGGTTTTGCAGCAGCAGCTGCAGCAGCTACAGTGTTCTGCAGTTATTTTTCTGCAGCAGCTACAGTATTTTCAGCAGCAGCTACAGTGTTCGCAGTTATTTTTCTGCAGCCGCAGCTGCAGCTGCAGCGCAGCGAACAGGCTGATTAAGGAATTCCGACAATTTCAGTGAATGGTAATGCAACATCAACATAAGGTACGTGATGGTATGATTTGAGCGTGGATATATATGTCCAAGGTAACAGGACACCTAATTAGTTGGCATGCATATTCTCTTAAGAAAAGTTGCAGGGAAGTTAATCAGCTGGTTGATGGAGCGAGCCTACGGATTATTCTGATTGATGACAACAGTTAAGCCTTGACCACGCCTGAAATTAAGTTGGCCGTGGTGGAGTAGAGTAGTAATCATTCTATTGTCATGTAGTTAACAATTGGGTCCTGAATTGAAAAAGTTAGTGGTCCTCTTCGGTTCTTGGAACAAGTACAAAAAGTTTGGTTGAAGGCGCGCTATAGTTAGATCTATGGATTCTTAAGGTTTTTGAGAGTGTCTAATTTGCGTCCACCCTAAGTTAACATAACTGATCTGAATTGAGACCAAATAGATTTGGGAAACCAAATAGTTTTTCTCTATATACATTCATATAAAAAAATGATTGTATGTACTGTCACCTAGTTATTATCAGGACTTCTGCCATCTCAACTCTATGCTGAAGATGCTTTATCACTTCTTATAAATATGATTACAATCAAATGAAGTTTTTAGAGTCAAACGTACCAACTCCTAGTTATTGTTATCACACTGCCACGCGAACTCTCATCTCAATAAATGCTTTATAACTTCTTATAGAGGGAAACGCTATATGCAGACAGATCTCCAAACATATACAATGAATTTTTATTTTGGACAGTTTCTGAAAAGAATAGCATAGTCATTTGCTAAGTCAAAACTTGAAACCGACAAAAAGAGGTTGTTTTATCATTAAAGAGGAAAAAAATAAAACATTCAGGACGAAAATCTGTGGCTTGATTCAGCATTCACAGCAGTCTCACAATTTCATCAATGGGTCTGGTTTAAGAATGTTATTCCTAGAAAAGTTGCCGATTGTAACAAATATATAATGTTAATTGGAAAGAAATTTAATCCTGATGAATATCATCACCCGTCATTATAGGCATCTGCATTACTTTTTAAGTAGTTACAAATTTGTAGTGTTGACCTAGAAATTTGATCTATAACAATCATGTCGAATGATGATGTAACAATTTTCGCTTCAAGCATTTAGAAAAAACTTAAAGAATAATCGAGTGTTATATTAATTGTTGGTTCCAAATGCATGTTGGACCAGTATACTCAGTCATAACATGGTATCTAAGAGGCGATACTCGCAGTTTTAATATATAATGGATGAAAATCTCTGTTTGTGGATCTAAAAAATGTATCTTTTCCTTTTTCTAGCATTTTCTTGTGCTCTTTGGAACTCTATATTTTAATGCAGGAATAAATACTTTAGTTAATAAAGACAAAGTATCCAGATTACGTGACTTGAAACCCAGTTCCCTTTTCACCTTTTTTTGTCTATTTAATAAAAAGGATTGATAACAGAATCAGGTTTCATAGGGAACAGAAGGTTGCATAGCCATGGCTTGCATGGGTTGTCCACTAACTCTGTCGTGGTCACTTGGTTCGCACGAAAAGGGCCAAACAAATGGGAGCGACTAATCTGAGGACCACGATCTATAATCTGCAAATATAAATGAACAACTTTTCTGAAATCAACATTATTAAGCATTGTAGCCAATATAGTGACCGTGAAGAGACTAGTAATAATGCATATAAAATTTTCATTGAGGAATTTTTATAAAGTACTTAACAATTTCAATTCGTCAATCAACATCTAGCTTGTGCTATTCTAGTGCAGAACTGATCAAAAAGCAAATCAGACTGGATTCAAATTCCTTGCACAGGATACATAAAGTTGAAATATTTGTTAGAACTAATTAAACATGTGTGTACGAATCAGTCATTTAGAGAAGTACTGTAAATGAAAAGTAAATTTTGATTCCCTTTCGAATGACGAGTCCCAAAAAATGAGAAATGCCCAACACATGCGGCCTAATTATAAAAGGTGTACTGCTAGACTACATAATCATCGATTAATCCTAACGATACAATAAAGATATCAATCATATCCTTAATGATAGAACTCGAGACAAATAAAACAAACTAATGATGTCTCCTAGACAAACAATTGTTATTCAACTGCACATGTGAGATACTGTTTCATACGTGCTTTTATATACCACAACACACCTCCAAAGAGAATCAGAACAACTCCAGAGAAAATGGAAACAAGATTACGGGAATAATATTGCGTCACAAATCACACCACGCAAGAAATTTAGTGCTAAAGTATATGTGTCCTGTCCATCTCATCCTCATGGTCAATCATTACCTACTGATGAATTAATGAATAAAATCATGTCTATACAGTGGCTATGACCCGAACCGGCCGAACACCACGACTTGCTACCAACATAATATACACATCAACTATTATTTGCAGTCGATCATCCAGTTCACGAGCTAATATTTTGTAGTACACTGGAAATTTCTAGGTTTTTTTTTAATAAAAAAATCAGTTGATTGATGAGGGGCTAATCGGATCAGCAGTCCTATCTCTGAAAGCTGCGAAGGGTCTACACAATGCACACTCGGCCTCTCTCTCTCTCTCTCTCTCATGAATAACAGTTTCAGCTGCATATGTGGACATGGAACCTTTTTCATTTGTGGAAGAAGCTAGCCATTGATGAAATCATAATTAAAGTATGAAAGTGTTGCTCAATAAGATAGAATTAGAGCGCAATCGAAGAACACGAGTTTGGAAAGGTGTTCAAGAGAATAAAGAGTAATAGACCGCACAACAGATTGCTCGAGGGGCCATAGGTACTGTGGATTGTAAGGTGGCTGACAACGGTGAACTGAGCTACCTCGGCAGCTCGGGCTTCCAACTTGGTACTGCATGCGGGCGCATGCCCATTGGCCGCTCCAACTCCATGCGTGCAAACGACTATATATCGCATATAAAAAAAATAGAAGTGATGCTGGCGCGCATGCATTTTCTAATACGCACTCGCAAAAGAAAAAAAATTCTAATACGCGCTAGAATATATCCCCGTTTTAAGAGCTGCGGGCCGGGATTTGATTTTGGGCGTGTAGTCATATTACGGTTCCAAATAATCTGCATGTCATCCAAAGAAAGCGACGCGCGCGCGGTCGTTGGGGCCGGCCACGGCCACGCGCTGCTGCTACACCGCGACTGCACTGCACGGCGCCGATCCACGACGCGCGTACGTGCGCGCGTCGTCTCAGCTCAGCTCTCATCTTAACCACCAACCGCCGAGCAGTGCACCGGGCGCTTGGCTGCTGCCGCCTGCGTGGGCTCGGTTTTGCTGCTGTTTACGTTGGGGTGCAGGCCAGGGCAGGTGCCGGGGCCGGCCGGAGGTTGGCGCCCGATCGACGTACCTACGTGTGCATCTCAGCCGGCCGCCCTGCTTCCGTGTCGAGGAACCTTCTTCGTTCGTCGCCTTACATTGCCATGCCCGGCCCATTGCCAGCCTAGCTAGCTATTCTCGGCGTACCTGACTAGCTACAAACCGTGTACGTATGTTATTGTTACCTCTGCTACACCGTGTGTCGTCTCTGTTCTTTGTTTAATAACAAGAACATGGCTAACGCCCGCACGTGCAGGCGTTGGACGTTCAGCACGCACACCCGTATAAGGAAGGTTTTCCCGACCGGCCTGCCGCCTTTCCCTTTTTTGTCAACCCGGGAGCAAGGGTGCGCGCACGAAGCCGCCAGCGGGAAACCACGTCGGACTTCACAGGGCGGGAAATTTTTTTACGTTTTTCAACTTTTCCCGTGTGCCACTACCAATGTGCTTTTGGCCTTTCGTTACTTTATTTCCAACAAATTCAAGAAAGCAAATATACCAGAATCTCATTTCTATGTTCAAACATAACAAATCTGCAACTCCATTCAACATGATTGATGTTCAATACAAATTGGCTAGTACCACTTGCCTACAATAGAACTACCGATTGTAGCATCTTCATATACTACAACATACCAGCTACTAGAAATCATAAGAAAAATAAGCACTCATGCTTCCTCTGACCTGACATGTTCATGTATTACAACATAGCTGCTAACCTATTGGACCTGCAAAGAAAGGGTATGGGCCACCAGGCAATTTGTGAGAAAATTGCAGCACTGAAAAAGAAAGCAAGAATTAAGGTGTAGGTACGAATGAATTGCTTTCAGCATTTTCTAAAGTACTTATTAACATGTGCTACAGACACTGATGACATGCTTATAAAATCATCTCATGATGTAGGAACAGAAACACTATATTGTGCAAGGATCAACATTAAAAACCGCATGCATGTCTACATACTAAGATGTAAAATTCAGTCGATAAAGCTTTTCACCCACAATTTCGCCGTTATGACTTCCTCACGTACCAACCTTAATGAACTTATTACATATGGTTCTAACACAACTGGAATGGATTTACGTGCAGGGTAGAAACCTACCTTTTGTGATCAGTGAAAGTTGCTCATAGATGAAGACTAGATCGCTGTGTGTTGGTCTAGAAAAAATGTTTGGCTTAAACATGCTTTCAGTTATCACTAAAAGTACTTATTAGAATATATCAAATTACTGTTAGAAATGCTAAAACCTGCTTTTACTTGTATGCAGGTTCCAGGAAATAAGTTTGACTTAAACTTGCTTTCGGTTTTCACTAAAAGTACTTATTAGTATATACTCCCTCCGTTTTTAATTATATGATGTTGTTGACTTTTTTGTTGAACTTTGACCAACAATATATGTAAAAATAATTAGTTGTTTAACGTAAAATGTATATTATTTGACCTACCATCAAAAGCACTTTAAAATGAACTTATACATTTAGCTATTTGCATAAATATTTATGAATAAGACGAATGGTCAAAGTAACGAAAAAAGTCAACGGTGTCATATAATAAAAAACGGAGGGAGTATAGAATTACTTTTACAAATGCTAAAACCTGCTTTTATATGTGTGCAGGTTACAGAAAAAAATGTTTGACTTAAACTTGCTTTCAGTTATCACTAAAAGTACTTTTTAGTATATATAGAATTACTGTTAAAAATGCTAAAACCTGCTTTTACATGTGTGCAGGGACAAAACCATCATTTAACACCAAAAATGCTTATTTATATAATAGAATTACTATTAGACATGCTTTAAAGTGCTTTTCATGGCTGTAACTCCACATTGTGTCACACTGGTTAACTAAAACTTGGTTTTCATGTTCAGTAAAATAATTTAGCATAATATATAATTACTTATAAAAATACTTTAGTAACATATGTGCAGGCCCTCAATGGACTTAAACCTCATTTTCACTGATATCTACAATTCGTAACAGTATATTATCAAATTCAAGTTATTCTGGTTCAAAACTATATGCACTGCGTTTTTTCTGGAAGAAAAAAAAAACATGTGCAAAGAAAAAGTGAGGTTCTGCAATCAGTGTATGACCATGAACATGTGAAAACATAAACATATGTCGTGTTCAGCTGTGGACTGACTAAATCTTCCTTTTAATGGTATCTACATTTTGTACTAACTTGTAACGACTTTAACCGGAACAAATCGCAAATGATCTAACAATGCTTCTGCAGTGCATATTATTTAAAACAAGTTACATATCTGAACCCAACATTTCAAAAGCAGACGGTGCTGAGCAATCTCTGCCATTAGAATTAACTAATTTGTTGCAGAAGATCCTACAGATTCGGGATTGCCTACATTGTTTGAATTGAGGCTTCACTAGAAGAAACACACATAAATGACAGAAATGAACAGGACAACTAGAACTTAGTTATTTCAAAAGGTGTTCCTTGTTCTGATAACAGATCAACAATTACAAGAACTATGGAAAGACCCCTATTCATGGTGATTATCATGCAAGGTGGTGCATGAAAAAAAATGCACAGACATGAAGCAAAAGTTGATTATGCTGAGGGGGAAAAGTGCTTACGCTAAGGGAGGAAAGTGCTTATGCTGCAGGAGAAAACTGCTTATACTGGAAATATGGCAGAAAGAGATTGTCACCATTTGCTCCTCCAGAAATATCGAGACAACTCCTAAACACCCAAGTCACCAACTCCTAAACCCCGATATAAAGACACAATTAGCCCAGCAGTTCTAGAACCCAGTCATAGCGAGCATAGCCGGCAGGAATTGCACAACATTAACGAATTACATGGAATGTAAACCAATTGGGCTGAGAGATGAAGAGAGTGAGAAGGACATACTGATGGGGAACAACATAGCTGTCCTCGTCGATGACCGGAAGGTCTGCTTGATATTGGTGGTCCCGACTTCCGAGGCCAGCACGACGGCCACAGCTCTATCTACGCATAGATGGAGCATTTTTCTTACATGAAGAAGGTGCAACACATATTCTCCTATGTACCCCACCTTATACCTAACAAAGCAACAAAAAGTACAAAAAATTATTACATCGTGAGAAGAATTGTATATAAATGCTTAAACTCATGCATAAAAATGCTTACTAGTTACCACTAAAATGTTTTTCCATATTTGCGATACACATGGCAAGGGAAACATTAAAATCAATTGAATGTATTCAACAACCTAACCTCCCTGATTCTCAAAAACCTACTTCATCTTCTTCCAAAAATAGTAAAAGACTTACCCGTTAGGAAAAAATTGCATTCTAAAATGTTACGTTTATCATATGCATACCGTGTTACCTAAAATATTGAACAAGACAAGGAACCTAGTTATTTCTGCTATTGGTGGGTGAGTTGCTCAACACCATACAAAGGAGTTCCGTGTTCTGGAAACAGATAATCAATTAAAAGCGCTAGAAAGATCCCTATTCATGGTGATTAGATCATGCAAGGTGGTGCCTGGAAAATGCACATGTATGAAGCAGAAGTTCTTATGCTGCAAATATGACCGAAGAAGAGGTTGGCATCATTTTTTTTCCCAAGGAAACATCTCACTGCCATAAAAAATACTGATTCAACACACAACATTGGCCATTAGCACTAGAAGGGACAGACCCTATCCTCCAAATCATGCACAGTGCTGCATAGCATTGGTGAATAAAAACGCATGACTTAAAAATCAACAATCTGACAATACATAGGTACTCAGAGAAGATCATATTATGTTAAAAAAAACATAAGATACTAGTAAACAAACAATTTCTAAACAAAATGTCATCAGTACAGCTGCCTTTCGATACACCTTAACGAAATAGGCACTCCTATTCTAAAAACGGAACATGTGTTGATTGAGACTGAGCATAGACATAAATTACTGAACATAGACAAATAGACTAAAAAAGGACAACTAGATGCATCAGAAAAATGGGTGTGTCGCCCAGAAAATTGGATTGTCAGATTCCCACATACCTTTGCAAGTGATTGAAATTTTCTCCTAACATAACACACGATTGCTGTCAACACCCAGCCTGCACACACAACACATCAAAATTTAGACCCCGACCTGCATAAGAATGGAGATGGGATCAAATCGAACAGCAAGACCGATGTGCTCATCCATGGATTGTCATAACACCAAGCGAAATTGCTTGAAATCACAATCAGCTTTCCCTAAGGCACCACTGGGAATTGTTGTGGAAAACGTTAACACAACTAAAACACTCAACTAGCTAGAGGTTTCACTATAGCATCTCAGGCTCTCAGCAAGCAGGCTAATCGGCAAACACACGAGAATAACAGGAAATTGGATTGATGTGGAGCTTAATATCGATCCACTAAGCAACGAAGTCGCCAAAAACTAAACCCGTAAACTAAAGCCGTAATTAGCCCCCCAAATCAACAGTTCTAAAACCCAGCCACAGAGAGCAAAGCAGGCAGGAATTGCACAAAATTAGCGAGTTCCATGGAATGTTAACCAAATAATGTGAGAGAGGAAGAGAGTGAGGAGGCCGTACGGATCCAAAGGACGTTGTGGTCCTCGTAATCCTTGTTGTCGGCAACCTGCAGATCTGCTAGATGTTGGAGGTCCGGACCAGGGAGGCCTGCACGGAGGCGGCTCCACAAGGACAACTGGACAAGGCTCTCCCAGTTCTCCTTAACATGCGTTGGCTCTCCAGACCCCTCGGTTGACGCCACCATCGTGGCGAACCCTAGGTCACTGGTCGAGTAGATGCGGTCGAGTTGACCAGTCCTCCTCACTGGACGCCTGTGGCTGATCAATGAAACTCAAAATCCAAATCCAAATCGATTTGAGAAAGGGGTAGTGGGGAATGTAAATCAACTCACCTTCCGTTCCCAAACCTGGATCGAGCTCAAAAATCAACTCGATTCTCTCCTGATCCAGAGAGCTTGCGCCGCAACCACTGCCGCCCACTCACCCGAGGGCTTGAACTGCTACTCCGCTCGCCGGAGGACGGAGGACTCCTCCTCGTGCCGCTGCCCCGCTCGCAGATCCCCCTGGCACCGCCGTCCCGCGTGCCGGGGAGAAGGAGGCGGGCTCGCTGCCGTGGCCCCGCACGTGGGAGGAAGGAGAGGAGACGGGCACGCTGCATCGCTGCCGCATCCCCGCACCGGAGGGAGCAGGTGGCAGGCTTGCTGCCGGCCGCGGCCGTCTGCCGGAAGGAGGAGACGAAACGGGAAATGAATTTGGTGTGGGACCCATCCTGACTTGGAAACCGCTTCGGCGCTGTTTATTTCCTGGCGGTGGATGCGCATCGGGCGGCTGTCCCTGTGTGCGCGCCGAGCGACCAGCGGACGCACGCCCGAAAAGAAGTCTTTAATAACAATCGAATTCCCGCCAGTTATCATACACTCAATCTACAGTTGGTCGCAAACAACTGGTGGGTGGGATGGGATTCGAGGCGACTTCGTCGTTGCCTGCCTGCCTGCCAGTTAAAGAAACGAGTGCGCACCGAGCTCAGGATACGGTGTCGATCACCGAGCTAGCTAAGCCGGAGCCCCGTGGCGGCACAGTCGTTGAATACGACCCAACACCGCCTCTTGATTGGGCGTACGTATATCTGGCCATCTGGGCCGTGCTAAAAGGGCCGGACCACGGCCCACTACTGTTGGCCCGGTCCGAGCACGGCCCGGCCCGTAGAGTAGAAGGGCCGTGCCGGCCCGTAGCCCACTAAGGGTCGTGCTCGGGCCTCGCCTCAAGCCCGCCGTGCCAGCCCGAGCACGGCCCGTGAAATTCAGCCCGCTCGGCCCACTACTATGGCCCGCTAAGCACGCAGGCCGTGGCCCGGTCCGGCACGGCCCAGTTAGCCCACAACGGTCACATGCCCCGCCAGTATATAACCCCATTCCCCAGCCAGCGTAAACCCTAACCCTCATTTCACGCCGCCTCCGCGCCGCGCCGCACACACAGACACACTCGCGTCTCTCCCTCTCCCCTCATCTCCCGGCCTCCAAACACTAGATCCGGCGTCGTCCTTGCCTCGTCGCCGGCCAGTCGGTGTCTTCCTCTTCCTTCTCCGCTCGAGCTCGTCGCGCCTCCTCCTTTCTTAATGGAAGCTGGTATGCAGTGCTGATTCGCCGGATCTGAGGGGCCTGAGGCTCCCGGTAGCCTCAGTCTCTTGCTGTCCGCGCAGATCCGGCGTTGTCGTCGACGGCTTCGTCGACTCCGATGGTGGACGGCGGCAGCTCCATCAACGACGACCTCCGCGCGCAAGGTCTGCAGGGCGACGATGTCGACAACCAAGTCGAAGGGGCGGAGGCGTTGTTCGGGAACGCTGCCAGTGCCGGGGCTACTGGCACTGGTAGCGCCGCGTCGCCGGTCGACCTCGACGCCAGTCCGTCGGGGAGCACCGCCGGATGCCAGCGCAGGAGGAGGTCGAGGGCCCTCACATCTGACGTATGGAACGACATGGAGGAGCTCACTACCTTGAAGAACGGCAGAAGGCAAAGGTGCGGTGCTCGCTGCAACTACTGCAAATCTACTCTTTCTGCTAGTTCTGGTGGTGGTACTGGACACTTGCGTCGTCACATTGTTTCCTGCAAAAGGAAGGCTCTTGCTGCTACTGCATCTTCTCAGTCTCGTTTTGCATCTTAATTCTGATGGTCATGTTTCTCGTTTTCAATACAATCCTGAGGTTGCTAGATCTGAGCTTGTTCGCATGATAGCTAGACTTGATTTGCCTCTGAACCTTGGTGAGCAACCTGCATTTGAGGATTACATTCGGATTTCTCATAACCCTAGCTTCAAGCATGTCTCTAGGCAGAGCACTACTAGAGATATGGAGAAGTCTTTTTCTTTGAAGCTATTTGCTGTGAAAGATTTGTTGTCTCAAGCATCTTGTGTTTGTTTGACCTCTGATATCTGGAGTGGTAATGCGAAAGAAGATTATCTCTCTGTTGTGTTTCATTTTGTAACTACTGATTGGGAGCTTGAGAAGCGCATAGTTGCCATGCGTCTGATTGACTGTTCTCATAATGCTGTCAACATTTCTGAACGCATTTTGCAAGTTTGTTCTGAATATGACATGCTTGATAAAGTTTTATCTATAACTCTTGATAATGCATCTGCCAACACTTCTGCTATCAATGAACTTGCTCCTCGTTTGACTTCTTACATTGGTCGTAACACTGTTGATCCTTCTTCTGTTGATGCTTCTGTTATTGCTTCTGGTCTTTTTCATCAGCGTTGTGCATGTCATATAATCAATTTGATTGTCAAGTCTGGCCTGAAACGTATCAAGCTCTACATTGAAGACTTTAGGACTGCAATATCATTTCTGAATTCTTCTAATCAACGCATTGCTGCTTTTAAAACTTTCTGTATTGCATCTGGTGCACGTCCTCGTAAATTTGGCTTAGACATGGATGGTAGATGGAATGCAACATATCTAATGCTAAAGCATCTTGTGCCATACAAAGATATCTTTTCTGTGTTTATACAGACTCACTACCAGGTTGGAGTTAATGGTAATGCTTTGCTCACACCAGAACACTGGTATGAACACATGCTCAAGTTCCTAGAACTGTTTTATCTATCAACTGTATCATTGTCTAGTGTTTACTATCCTACATCTCCCTTAATGATGCATTGCATTCTTGAGATTGCTGAGCATTTGAATATGGTTGAGAATGATGAAATGCTTAGTGAAGTTGTTGTACCCATGAAGGCTAAATTCCTAAAGTATTGAGGTAACATTCCACTGTTGTATTCCTTTGCATTCATTCTTGACCCTAGAGCTAAGCTTAAAGGTTTTACTAATGCTCTGCAGCTTCTGAGTCAATGTCTAAATCGTGATTATTCTGCTTACTATACTCATGTGAGAGCTGAATTGACTAAATTGTTTAACAAATATGAGTCTAAATTTTGTGGAGTGAGAATGCAGAGACCCCAGCAGGCTAACAATGGAGGAGGTAAGAAGGTGTGTTCATGGAACAGAATCTTTGGAGGTTCACCTGTTGCTGGTTCATCTACCCCTACCCCTACCCCTCCATTATCCTCTGCCAGTGATTCTGAGTTATCTACATACTTGGAGTCTGATTCTGTCACCATGTTTGATGATTATTTTAACATCCTAACTTGGTGGCAAGATCACAGAAGAACTTACCCTGTTTTATCTATTCTGGCTAAGGATATGATGACAGTGCCTGTTTCTACTATCTCTTCGGAATCTGCTTTCTCTTTGTGTGGTAGGTTGATCGAGGAACGTAGAAGATGCTTGACGCCTGAACATATTGAAATGTTGTCCCTGATCAAGGACTGGGAGCAAGGAGATGCTAGAACGCAGCACAACATGGTGGATAAAGAATTGGTGGAGAGCATGGCTAATTTGTACCTGGATGGAAGAGGCCCTGATGATTCTGAAGAAATACCTGATGCTGCTGCTTCTGGTGGAACTGATGCTGCTGGTCCTTCAAATGGATCTGGAAGTGCTGGCGGCTAACTTGCTGCTGTGATAGTAGGCAAGTATTTTGGTTCTGAGGTCACTAAAAGAGTTGAGGCTGTACTCTTTTTCCCTTTAGGGTTTTATCCTCAAAGAGGTTTTACCTAAAGGTTTTTAGAGGCAGCCTACTTTGTAAAACAGCTCTTTCTAAAGCCTGGTGACCTCCATTTTGAACAGATGTAATGTAACTTGACTGTGAGCTAAGTTTGTGAACTGTGATATGTGAATTGTGACCTGTGGCTGTGAGGCTGTGAGCTAAGTTTGTGAACTGTGATATGTGATGTGAATTGTGACCTGTGACTGTGAGGCTGTGAGCTTAGTTTCTGAACTGTGATATGTGAATTGTGACCTGTGACTGTGAGGCTGTGAGCTAAGTTTGTGAATTGTGACAGTTCAATGTGAATATATGATCTGTGAGCTAAGTTTGTCTTTGTCTTCTGTGATTTGATTTATGAATTTGTGAATGTGAAGAATATGTGAATCTGTCAATGTGAATAAGCTGTCTCTTCTTGGCAAAAAGAGGTGTTTTTCTTTTTCTGAGATGTTGCCGGACCAGTGCAGCCCGGTACGGCTTAGCCCACAAGGCCGAAAGCACGGCACGGCCCGTGTAAGAGGTTGCGGGCCGTGCTCGGGCCAAGGGAAGCAGCCCGCGTGCTGGCACAGCCCGGCCCGTCCTCTTCTCCGGGCCGTGCCGTGCCTCTGACCTTGCGGCCCGAGCCCGGCCGGGCCCGTGCCGTGCCGGCCCGGCACGGCCCGTTGGCCAGGTATAGGCGTACGTACGTACGTGGGCACCGCACGGTTAGCACTTAGCACCCCGTGCGTCTGATCGGTCAACGGAACTTGATGAACAAGATGAGGATAATAATGCAGTCCCATACTAGACGATTACAATAGTGCTGTTTGGAAAAAAAATAATGCTGCGCGTGTCTGCTGTTAATCATATCCGGTGTGGTTTAGTTAGTTCCGATCCTTGTGTTGAGTATACACGCGACAGGAATAGTTGTATACGTACGGTTGTGGTATTACAAAACTGTGCTGCATCGGCAGGTGATGCCGGCCGTATCCGGATGAGGTTAACGCTGCGTGTGTACTGTCTGTTAATCACCCGGTACGTAGTGGTTTAGTTAGTTCCGATCCTTGTGTTGAGTAGACACGCGACAGGATAGTCGTATACGGTTGTGGTACTACAAAACTGTGCTGGCGGTGCCGGCCGTATCCGGATGAGGTTAACTAGTGAGCGGCTAACTGATCCGCTGATGATGCCACACAGCCCAAGTTAGCCGCTCAGGGACGATTTGGTAGTGCAATCATTTTACGGTTTTTGGTTCCGAAAAGGCCTTCAAAAAAGCACTCCTACAATGCAAATATAGAGATATTTTTTTTCAGTGAAACACAGCACATACGCACTTACACACACCCTGCCTCTATGAACACCTCTGAAAGATTGGACCTGCTGAACTTGAGATTTATTAAGTCATCACAAGCGCCTCACTGTCGATCGAGGACGTCGTCTCTCACTGAAAGAATAATTAACCATAATTTTGAACACCCATGCTAAATCAAGAACTTGAACCTGTGCTTTTCTGAAGCTAGTTATTATCAGCTCAAAAAAGTTTGGAACCCACCAAATGAACCTGTGCCAAAGTTTGGAACCTGTGCCAAAGTTTGGACCTGTGCCAAATGAACCCACCAAATAATTAACCATTGTCTCGCCTTTGTTTCCATTCATTCACTGACATTTCACTATGCAACCCCAAAACTACACCTCTTTACTTGAACATTTTAATCAACAAATTATACAAATGTCTGGAATCCATCTATTTTGTCTGATATACAATTTAATGCAAGCTGAATCATTTCACCTGCACTTTTTTTTTTGCGTGGAATTTCACCTTCACATAGAAAAATAAATAAGTTCAAATATAGCATTGTCACCTTCACTGTGTGTTTGATCGCACACGCACCAAAGTAAAATTACATTAAGAGACAATGATATTGTGTGCTCTCGTGCACTTCGGCAATGATTTCTATTCCGTTGGAAACTAAAAAACCAATTCTGTTTATATATTGAAGCTAAACATGGCGACCATTGGATTAAAAATGAATAATATATGGTTATTTGTTATTTGTAATTCTTATATATTTTTTATTGAGATTATTGTTAGTGTTACGTGCAGTTGCAATTTACTATATTTGGGATTGTAACTCGACTTGTAGGCAAACATATGCAAATCCGTTATCTTGGACGTTGTAACTAACTAACTACGACTATTATTGTGATTATAAAAAAAAATGTCAAAATATTTGTATCCTAAAGATGATTGGCCGGTTGATGGGTGAGAGAGGCCTATACGAACCATATACCTGCAGAATGGATACACAGCCGGCCGGTCGGATGGTTCTAACATGCTAAATATAGTCCTATAAAAAGGACTAACGGTAAAGAAACCTGTCTCTCTCTCTCTCTTTTTTGGCGACAAGTGAAGAAACCTATCTGGATGGAGTTTTCTCACAAATTTTCATTTTTGATATACAATTTGGCCGGCCACACGTATTGGTGTGTGTTAGTGTGCACATACAAATACATGTATATCACAGCAGCAGCAGCTTGTATGTGTTTGGTACTGCAATATACGTGGACGTATTAGTTTTTGGGTGCTCCTCCATCGGCCGGCTTGGTTCCCTTGGGAACGGATACTCCTCCCGGAAGTTGAGTTGCTTCAGCCGCTGTGCTATTATGCGGGGCACCTGCCGCATTCGTCTGATTTGGTTTCACTGCATCAAAATTGCACAAAGAGATGGGTGGATGAAGATGAACATTTTTACCAATATCAATTGATATCGATGTGACACGAGATTGTACCGGCGTGTAGGCTGACCATATCCATGCATGAGGTGTAGCAATTGATGGAGCAGAAAAGGGGATTTCCGGAGCAGTGGCTTTTGCAGAAGTCGCGGCATTCTTCTACGCTCTTCTGGCCCATCGTCACCGGTAGAGACGTCGCCAACAGCACGCAACAGAGCAACAGAATCGCTGCCTGTGCCGGAACCCTCTTCTGGCCCATCGTCGCCTCCATCTCGGCTAGCTGCTGCGATGGAGAAATGGAGATGGAGATGAGGTGGAGACGAGAGGAAAGGGTCGGCCGGGGGGAGATGACAATGTCCCCATGCATGGTATGCATCTCCATTTATAACTCACTTTAGAGGGGCATGACGAAGGGTCACAAGGAGAAAATGGGTGTAGCTGGGACGACGTTGGTTCATAGAACCGGCCAGCTAAGTTTGCTAGCATGTCAGATCTATCTCGGGCAAAGAACTAATTTTAGTTAGTGGCTTGTGTTTTTTTTTTCTGAAATAATGCTAATAGCTTGTGTTGATTCTATATATATTGTTGGTGGACCGTAGTTATTATATGAAAATTCATCACTTGTATATAGCTCAGAATTTGCAATTTGATCAATCAGAAGTGGAAACGCCACGGAGGAACCCTAAAACGGCCCTCGCGTCGTCTCGACTGAGGCGACTCGGGGGCGACTCCAGCGCCGCCACCAAAACAACCCCAGCGAGCACCTCGACGGTCGCCGTGGCCGCAGCTGGCGGCGGCGGCGGCCAGCGGCAGAGCCGCACAACCGGCTCCTGTTCGCAGTCCCGTTTTGTTTCGCCTCGTTCCTGTTTCCCATGTTCTTCCTTGCTGGACCTGCAGCACTTGGAGGCAATCCATCGTCGGCTCCGGCCATCTCCAAGCCAGGACCACCCCTGTCCTCACCGGATCCGCACTCTCCCAAGCCAGATCTCGTGTTTCCCCTTCGTTTTTGGGGCCGGGAGTGGAGGTCCATGGCGAGTCTCTTGTGGGCGCGGAGGTGGGCGTCCCCATGGTTGTGACGCTCGATCTGCGCTTGGCAACGAGGATGAGGCTGCGCGAGCTTGCCCCGGCAAATGGCGTCGGGGGCTGTGGCGTCGGGGCTGTGGCGTCGGGGGCTGCCCCGGCAAATGGCTAGCTGCGGTGACGTTGCGGTGCACGGCAACGGCGCGATGGCAGGCGCGTCGCGGCATGGTGCCGTGAGCGCTGCGGCCGTTGCTTGCTGTGGTGGTGCACACCGCACGGTGGAGCAGCGCTACTTGGGGGCGTCATGGTGGCGCGCTAGCAGCGCGACTTGGCGGTGCCGTGGTGGCGCAGCCAGCTACATTGTGCTCTTCAGATCTGTGCGGTCCTGCATCGACATGAGAGGGGGGTGAGGAGTGTCGGGCAAAAGTCAAGCTCAGCTGTGTGCCGGTGCTGGCAATGACGACGTCCTCGGACGTCGTTCCCCTCGTTGGAGGCGTTGCTATGGCGCTCTGAACCACCCCCCTCAAAGCCATGCTGGATATTGGGATTTCGTGCAACGAAAGTGTCGCGTGTTGAGCGCGAGGAGGTGCTTCACCTCCGCACGTCCCCATCCGGTGAGCTACATCAGTGAGTGTTTATGTGTTCCTATGTGTCTCTTCGTACTTGGCTGCGGTCTTGGCCTTGTCGTTGGCTATCACTATGGCTCGGCGGGTGTCTTGCTGCCGGCACCTCTACTTCGTCGCCTGACTCCTTGTTGATGGAGTTATCAAATCATATGCCGTGTGCGTCCACGCTTGTTGGTCGTCCCTCCTTTGTGGATTCCTCTCCCCTCAAAAGGCGTCGGATGGCGGCTCGTGGAGACCAGGTGCTCTGAAAGAGGTAACCTCGTCAGCTTGAAGAGATGTCGGCGTTGTCCAACTCGCAGTGGTCGGAGTACCTCCCTCGCCCTTAGTCCCCATCCTGTTGGGCGGCCCTTTCGTCCCTCAAGGATTCCTCCCCTTGTTGGAAGGTGGAGGGTGACAGCAGTCAGCAGGGCGGCATCGCTACGAGGGGTGGTGTGGCGGTGCAAAGACCGTTGCGGTGAAGGCAAGCATGTTGTTCGGTGGTGGTGTCTTGTCGAAAAATGGTGGTTGCTTTTTAACTTGTGTTCAAGACTAGGGCTAGTATGTTGTTTCTACAGTTAATGGTGTTTTGTCGCCTCCACTTGTATGAGCCCGTTAAGCTTTGGGCATGTTGTTGTAATCTGTGGCTTGGCACAACCTTTGTAACCATTGATGGACGGGCTCCGGCTCGACCCCTTATATCAATGAATTCAGGTCTCTCTCTCTCTCTCTCTCTCTGAATTCAGGTCTCTCTCTCTCTCTCTCTCTCTCTCTCTCTCTCTCTCTCTCTCTCTCTCTCTCTCTCTCTCCCTCTCTCCGCCCCCCCCCCCCCCCCCCCCCCTTCACCAGTAAAAAAAAATTGACCGATCAAGGTTCATTCATATGAAAAGTTTGCGAAAGAAGCTAGCTATTGGTGAAATCATAATTACAGTCTGGAAAAGTGTTCAATCGAAGAACACGACTTTGGAAAAGTGTTCAAAAGAATAATAGACAACCGTTCGCTCAAGGGGCCATAGGTACTGAAGATTGGAAGGTGGCTGACAACGGTGAACTGAGCTGCCTAGGCAGCTCGGGCTTCAAACTTGAACTTGGTACTGCCGGCGCATGCCCATTGGCTGCTCCAAGCAAGCAAACTACTGCACCAAAAAAAAAATCTCGCACTCGTGACATGCATGCACTGTTTTTGCAAATGTTAGAATATTCAGCCCATTCGGCAAGCTGCTTTGCAGCCGGCTGCAGCAGCCGCTACAGTGTTCACAGTTATTTCTTCAGCATACGCTACAGCTACAGTGTTCCCTTCTATTTTTACCAGCTACGGGCCGGGAGTGATTTTGTTCTTTAGCTAGTCATCTTACGGCTCATAAAAATTTGAATGTCAACCATTTTCACTCAAGCAAGATCATATATAGTGAGAAAATTTAACTGTTTAATTAGTCTTTGTGTAAGGTGTGTCTTGTGTCTTCGTTTTCACTGAATCATGTCAGCAAGTTTATTCGTCCGTGGAACGTCATAGCAAGAAATTCAACTGTATACCATTGGCTTTTTCGGTTAGTCGAACCATTAAAACATGTCATTTTAGTGACTTGTTTAACCGTTCCTTTTTCGGTTAGTCTAACACATTAAAACAAGTTAATTTTAATATGATTTAGACCAGCAACTATCGGGCGGCGGTTGACTGCTGTTGCGTAGGGGGGCAGTGCCTGGGGGTTGGCGCGCGACGTACGTGTGCATAGCCATGTCGAGGAATCTTTCTTCGTTCGTTTGCATTGCCATGCATGCCAGCCTACCCATGGTTTACCTGACCGGCTCCAGTCGTCTATTATGTTATTGTTACATGTGTTCCCGTGTGTCATCTCTCTTCTTTGTTTAACCAAGTTCGGGTAATAGACAGCAGTTAAGAAGACGAGTGCCGAACTGCCGCCCATCGAGCTTGTGATACGGTTGTCGCCGAGCTAGCCGACTCGCTGTGGCGGCAGGATCGTTGAATATATACGACCCAAACAGCTCCTATATTGATACGTTGAGCGTATGTGGGTACATTTAGCGCGCACCGCGTGTCTAATCGGTCAACGTACACAATAATAATGCGGTCCCATATATACTACGAGTACAATACTAGTGCTCTGCTAACCATAATGCTGCGTGTGTGTCTGTTCATCATCCGGTGGTGGTTTAGTTAGTTCCAATCCTTTGTGTTATCTATACACGCGACAGGATAGTTGTGTACTGTTCTGGTGTTAATTACAAAAAAAAAAAAATGTATGTGCTCGGCAGGTGGTGCCGTATCCGGATGAGTTTAACTACTTTTTCTTTTTCTTTTTGAGGAACAGGATGAGTTTCACTACTGAGCGGCTAACTGATCCGCTGATGATACCACGGCCCAGGGCACGTTCGTTTCCTTTAGTCCTAAAGTTTAGTTCAGAGAATCTTGCTATTTAAAAGTATTAAATAAAGTCTAATTACAAAACATTTTTACACATGGGTGCTAATTTACGAGACGAATCTAACGAGCCTAATTAAGCTATGTTTTGCTATAGTGATGCTACAGTAACCATCGTCTAATCACGGCTTAATTACCGTCATTAGATTCGTCTCGCAAAGTAGCTCAGGTTTCTGTAAAAAGTTTTGTAATTACACTTTATTTAATACCTTCAAATAGCAAGAATTTTGAACTAAACTTTAGTCCTAAACGAAACGAACACGCCAGCGTGTTCCCTTTTCAAGAGAGGTACAGGGACGATTAATTCGTAGTGCAGTTTTTTTTTGCCCCGAGAAGGCCTTTGACATGCATGTACAGTGCAAGGTGCTAACAGTGAAGAAACCTATCTCCATGTAATTTTCTCAGAAATTTTCAATTTTGATATATAATTTGGCCGGTCACACGTATTGGTGAGTATACATATACATGTATATCACAGCAGCAGAAGCTTGCATGTGTTGGGTATACTGTAATACGTGGACATTTTAGTTTTTGGGTGTTCCTCCATCGGCCGGCTTGGTTCCCTTGGGAACCGATGCTCCTCCCGGCAGTTGAGTTGCTTCAGCCGCTGTGCTATTATGTGGTGCAGCTGCCCCGGTCGTCTTGTTTGGTTTGACTGCATCAAAATTGCACAAAGAGAGGGTGAATGAAGATGAATATTTTTACCAGCCTCAATTCATATCGATGAGACACAAGATTGTACCGGCGTGTAGGTCGACCATATCCTCGCATGAGGTGAAGCAATTGATGGCGCAGAAAAAGGGATTCCCGAAGCATTGCTTTTTGCACATGTCGCGGCATTCCTTTTGGCTCGCATATGGCTGATTGGCAGCCGCCGGTAGAGACGTCGCCAGCAGCACGCAGCAGAGCAACACAACTGCTGCCTGTGCCGGAACCCTCCTCTGACTCATCGTTGCCTCCATCTTGGCTAGCTGCGCTGCGATGGAGAAATGGAGATGAAGGTGAGGTCGAGACGAGAGGAAAGGGTCGGCCGGTGGGAGGTGACAATGACTCCATGGTATGCATCTCCATTTATAACTTCTGATTGAGGTCGAGAAATGCATGCAGCCACAAGGAAAAAAGGGTGTGTAGCTGGGAATTCGTTGGTTCATAGAACCGGTCAGCTAAGTTTGCTAGCAGATCATAACTATCTTGAGCAAAGAACTAAATTTAGATAATAGCTTATGTTTCTTTAAATAATGTCAATAGTTGTGTTGATTCTATATTGCTGGTGGACTGTAGTTATATGAAAATTTATAACATATATGTATATAGTTCAGAACTCCAAATTTGATCAAGGTTCACCCGAAAAGACAAGCGAGGAAGATTTTGAGCATACCGGTTTACATACATTCCACCTATATAACGGACTCTAAATTCCTTAATTTTCTCAACTCTTTTGAACATTATAAAGTAACTTTTAGGGCAAATAAGTGAATTAATGAAGCCAACGAAGGTAATGTCAAATCTCATTGTCATTATTCCAACCACTAAATCATGATGCACGGCTCCTAACTTGAAGCAAATGTGATGAACAGAGGAGTGTGAGGGTGGGTCCGCGACACTCTTTATTGCTGTTGGTGACATTAGGAAGAACCAACCGCTCCCCAATTACTCTATATTGACATCATGATATTGTAAAATTCACTGACAAAACAAACCCATGTCCCTAAGAATCATGCTAGCATGAGGTGGATATGAAAAGATAAATGTTATACCTAAATATCTAAATATCCAGTTCATCATCTTATCTAAAGATGGATCCACTACAACAAATACGGTCTTCTATGATGACTCAGTTACGTCACAAACCCTGAAAATTTTGTCATAAATGAAAATCACTTTGTCATAGAATGCGTGATTGATTACCTTCTATATATGATGAATTTTTTTTTATCATAAATTTAATGATTCACCAAAAACATCATTAGTTTTTATGACGTTCGTTTATTGTTATAAACCGTGGAGCTAAATATGGCATGACACGACTAGGATCCAATGTGGCATGACTAGGATCTGACATGGCTGGTCTGCTTCGTTTTGAGACCGTTCACAATTCTGGCCCATTTAATTTTTGGACACGTTTTTTCTTGTCCATTATTTTTGGCTCTTTATATGTCTGGCCCATTGAGCTTGCTACACATATTTTTGGCCCATTACTTTTCTAATTTTTTTTCTCCAACCCTTTTCCCTGGTTTTTTCTGCTCCATTACTTCCTGGCCCATTTCAATAAGGCATACACAATTGCCAAAAGCAGCCTATTTTATAAATTCACTAACCTAATCCTCTTGTAGGCCTCAATAATACTTCACATGGGCAAATGCCCAACCCATTCATACATGAGCCTGTATTAACACTTCACGGGACTGCTGTTCATACAAGTAGATATCACAGATCCAAGACTAACCCTAGGTTACAACACATTTTCAGAGATGTACATGAAGGTACCAATACAATATAGATGAAGCAACATTTATAAACAATGGCCTAGCAGATCAGATGAAAATAGCCAATTTGTACAACTAAGTGCTTGCCGTACCATAACAGAATACTTGATTTAAGTTTTGAAGTGATCATCTCTGACGAAGGTAAAATGCATCTATACTGACTGCTCGTATTCTGGAAGATGGACTCGAACGTCCTGTTAAAGTAAACTATTGTTTAGACAATCTTGTTTGACTAAAAAACTGCAGTATGCTAAATACATCGTACTGCTTGCAATTCAGATTTAAGGAGAAAAACATCAGGCAGCCAGTCAGCTAGTACTTGCACAATTCAAACACCATCACAGAAGACAATATAACTGAAGTAGCCTACCTCACTATTCACTGTAATTTATCACATCAGGCAATCTGTTAATTTTTTTGTTGTACTTTTTATAGGACAATTTTTTTTTGAAACATTATAGTTCAATTCTTATTTACATGCTTCAAGGCATCATGAGAAAATAGAACACTTCACAAAATTCCCGTGTTCAAAATGTTCTGAAAGTCGGAAAGGGACTGAACAAACGTTCAAACGTTTTTGTTTATGTATGGCGAGGGAACACTCTTCCAGTGTTCAAAATGGTTGTACCCCTCTGTAAATTAAAGCTCCCAGCAAGCACAAGGATAGTTTACTATTCTAAAGAAAATAAATCAGATGCACAATTGATAATCTCTAAGCGCTTACATGGCATACAACAACAATGGCTAGTGACTGAATATAGAGCAGTGCGGTTTATCTAAAAGTTCAATAGAGTTGAAAGTTCAATCACAGGTTATGGTAAGGTTCACATGAAAATTCATCTGTCAGTACACTAGAGAAACTAACTGAAAACGATTTGAGCAGAACAAATTCAATCCTCCCAATATGCTAAAAGACTGAAAAGGGACAGATGCACTTCAATGTAAAGAAAACAGAGCTTGGTAAGGGGAAAATAATTTCCATTGGTAAGCAGCGCTGGCTTGCTGCCTCTGAATGCCGTGCAGCCAAAAGAGGCCATGGAGGCAGGGCCTGACGTCCTGCACCAAGTCAGTGAGCTCATCTAGATACAGATAACCGCCTCCAACGAAAACAAGCTCACGAAGGAGTACCACTGCCAGCCGGATCTGACCTCAACCTTGAGGAGTACCACAGTGTCAAGATCGAATCACCCAGACAAACACATAATTTGTTTATTAACACAAGACGAACATCGAGCAATTAGCTGCTCACCAGTGCAGATATGCGCTGTCGAATCCAGATTCCAGAGTTGAAAAGGTCACAACATCGAGCAATTAATCCTGTACCTGCGTTGCGGAGGTGAGAGGGCGTGGTTGGCCATCGGGTGCGTAATTTTTGGAAACTTGTATGGTTGTCCGCGCATGGCAGCTAGAGTTGATTGTTTTCACATGAGGTCAGTCTCAATGGGCCTTTCATCAACATTAAATAAGGTGCCACATCAATAAAATAGATGACATGGCATATCAATTAAGATGAAAGAGGAGAAGTTCCTTTCATCCTAATGAAAGAAAGTTGGCACGGTTTCATATATATGAAAGCTTATTGAAAGGCCCATTGAGAGCAAAAACTTTCATCCTAACATATTTTGACCAATCTAAATGCAAGAATTTAATATTATGCTTTGCTTATGAAATCGTGAGATGAAATTGTGCATTGAGAGAGACCATTTCATTTATCATGTAAAAACTCTAAATCTGATGTGGCACCTTTGAAAAGTGTGAAATGAAAGTATCCACTGAGACTGGCCTGATAACAGTATAAATTTTATAAATTTGTATGTAAGTATTTCATGATATTTTGTAATAAATTTTTATATGCCCTCTTTTGTGATCGTATCCTTCGCCTGCTCGTAATGATGCTTAGCTAGTTGTTACCTTGACTTGTTGTCCGGCTCACTTGTTCATCTAGTACTTCTGCCAACTCGTTATCCGTCCCGCCTACTTGTCGTCCACTCCTGCAAGGACTACTACCTTCACGCGTCACCTTCCTCCCTCGCCTTCTAATTGGTAGGTTGGTCATCTTGTTGTTCAGATTGTCTGCTCGTCGCCCTCCGTTCAAAGCTCTTCCTACCCTCTTTTCTAACTTTATTTTCGTTTCTCACCCTTACTCTCGCCTATAAGCTATGACCGCCACGCACTACCTCTCATGTCACTGGCTGGTCATCGTCATAGCTTTTTTTTAACTTGCCTACTCATCACGTCATAATTTAGATGGATAAATTAGAAATAAAAATTAGAGATATTTTTAGCTATCTTTTATAACTCTAATTTAGTTTTTTTTTACTTATAATGGCATGGTGAGTAATTTACAAATAAGTGAGAAGTGTATTTTTGATTATTTTTTATTATTTAAAATTTAGCTATTTTATAACTCTGGCATGGTGGGTAATTTAGAAATAGGTGCGAGGGGTATTTTTGCTATTTTTTATTATTCCGAATTTAGCTATTTTATAAATGTTTTTGGGGTTTTGTGACTAATTGTTTTATAATGGCCATGGTGGGGATTTCTCTTATTTTTTTTGAATTAACATGAGAATTTTTAATATTTTAGAGCGAATATAGTGGCTTTTTTTTCTCGTCAATTATATATATAATAGATTTGACAGAGAAAACGGCTTTTTAGGGAGAATCGTGTGTACGTGGGAAAAACGTAATTGGATACGCGTTCGACGTTGGCGTAGGTGGAACGGTGGGCCTCGGCTGAACCGGCCCACTATCGCGTGGAGTGCTGGGCCGGCCTTTAGGCCTCATGCGGTTGATAGATTAAGTTTCTCATGTTCCTCAAAAAAAAAAAAAAAAAAGGATTAAGTTTCTCATTCTCAAGCTTGGTCTTTACGGGGATTTACTGATTTAAACCCCCGAGAGATATATTTTTTTATATTTTTTCCCTAGTTTTTAACATAGCCAAATCTAAACGAATTTATAGTAGTATTTAAAAGGTATTGTTTGAAGTAGTAAAACCTGATGCAAAACTATAGAATGCAACAAGAAAAATGTTTTGTTTGCCATCAGAAAATAATTATTTTTTGAAATAAAAATGTTAACATCCTGACTAAAACTTTGTAATATTGCAACATTAGAAAATGTATGTGTCTTACAGCTACACATTGTTTTTGTAATTCTTGAATATTTTATTTTCAAAACAAACCATTTTTACCGTTAGTTTTCCAAAATAGGAATGCAGGTCTCACTTGACCAGCCATGATAGGTGGGCTACGATATGCTAGCTGGGACAATATAGATTTTGTGACGTTTAATATTTTTCACAATGTAGCGATAGGTTAGTTTATAGTGATTTTGTTGCCAGATTCAGTGACGAACATTTACTTCGCGATAAAACAACATTTTTCTTAAAGAAACATCGTACCTTTGTGACAAAATACTATATCATCATGAGATATTCATCATAAAAAATCACATTTGTTATACTGATCTAGCAGACGCTAGAGGGCCATGCGCCCCTCCCCCAACCCCACCCTCATGGTTTAAGTACACAAAAAATCTTCTAACTTGGAGACAAGCAACAAATGAGCTAAGCCCAACTTACGAAGAGGAGTTTTATGTGCACCAACTTAGGAAAATTCCACGGTAATCTGCGTAGTAACAGAATTCAATTTTTAACAACAATCGTCCATTCTGAATCGGACGGTCGAGGATAACCAAAAGTAGCATCATCGGGACAAAAATATCCCCAATCCCCTAAACCCCGCTCTCCGCCACTCCCAACATCTGAACATCAATCCATGGCCGCGGCGGCCATGGCCTCCTCCCCGGCCATCCACCTCCGCCACCCGCCCCGCCTCCGCCTGCTCCTCCTCTCCTCGAATCCCCTCTCCACTTCCTCCTCCACCTCCCCCTACCCATGGCTCTCCGCGTGGTCCCACCCGCGCCCGCGCCGCCTCCGCCCGCCCGCCCCCGCGCTCGACCTCCGCCGGGAGCCCTCCCCCTCCTCCGACTCCGACGACGAGGACGCCGTCGGCACCAGCCGCTCCTCCGGCCGCTCCACCATGTCCCTCATCCTCCAACGCCTCCAGCGCGCGGGCTACGCCCCCGAGGAGCCCGCGTCCGCCGCCGTCGCGTCCCCCCACCCGCCGCGGGGCTCCGTCGAGGACGTGTTCCGCGCCGACGACGGCGTGCTTCCCAACGCGCGCGGCGGGTTCGACGACGACGCTGAGGCGATGCTCGGGGACGCGCGGTTCCCGTGGGAGCGCCCCATGCCGCCGCCCGAGGCCGCGCCGCGGGCGGCTCGGTCGCCGACGTGGATGGCAGAGCTGACGCTCCCCGCCGCGGAGCTCAGGCGGCTGCGGCACGCCGCGATGAGGGTCAAGTCGAGGATCAAAGTGGGCGGCCCGGGCGTCACTCGGGAGGTGGTGGAGAAGATCAGGGAGAAGTGGAGGACGGAGGAGGTGGTCAGGGTCAAGGTCTCCGGCACGCCCGCGCTCAACATGCGGTTATTCCACGAGATACTCGAGGTGTGTTGCCTGTTCTGCTTGAATTGTTTTGGTGTAGCTTGCATTGATATGTGAAACGACTAGAATTGGTTGTGTAACTCGAGCTGCAAATGTGTCCATTTCTAAAATACTTGAAATCCCATGGCTTATTAGCATTTCATTGCTTTTAGTATGCCTAGAAGGGGCACGATCACTGTAGTGCTAGCATTTCGTTGCAAGAAAACCCAATAGATTGCAGACAACAGTTTGTAACAACCACACATTTTGTTCCCTCCAATCTTTGGTATTAGTCACCCTGCGGTTTTGATTAGCTGTCCCTGAGCTTAAGTAAATCATACCAAATAGCTTGTAAAGCCCGATTTTCCTCAGCGAGGAACAACTGAAGGATGATTTGTGTTGGGGATGTTTGAAATATTTGAATAGTTGAAGTTTATAATGTCAGTTATCAAGACTGTTGTTTCACTGGTTATTGTTCTGTCAGAATAAGTATACTTAATCCCATGAAGTATTGACCTGAAAAGGAGCACAATTGATTGAATCAGGTTGAGAAAAGATGTCCGCACAATTTCAAAAACATAGGTAACTTAGTGCACTGTATTTCTACCACATAGTTGCTGAGTTTTGCATAAATTAGATTTGTGAAAACCTATCGTGATTTGGCAATCTCATTTGCCTTCTTTATTTACCAATTGTGTTGTTTGCCTATTAAGAAAATAATTAAGCTCAAGTTAAGAGGCTTCTTGACTGATTCCCATGTCTGTACAAACATCGTGAAGTAGTTGCCATCTGACACCTCTTTTCCCTTTCCTGTATATTGTTGGTTGTTGTGGTCAGAGAAAAACAGGAGGGTTGGTCATATGGAGATCAGGGACTTCTGTTTCTCTATACAGGGGAGTAGATAATGATGTAGCTGAACCCGTTAAAGGGATAAACAAAAATTCACAGGCTCTTATGAAGTCCTCAGGCCAAGGTTCTCCTAGTCCTGCCTTGCTACCTGCTGATAAAGTGGACAGCATACAAGACAGCAGCAGAACTTTACTTTCTAATGTTGGGAAAGAGGATATTGTTGAACAAGCACCAGAAATAAAGTATGAAGATGAAATAGACAAGCTATTGGATGAACTTGGCCCAAGATACAGTGACTGGCCTGGAACTGATCCGTTGCCAGTAGATGCAGATTTGCTTCCTGCAACTGTACCAGGTTACAAGCCCCCTTTCAGAGTTCTGCCCTATGGTGTTCGGCCATCTCTTAGTCGAAGAGACACTACCAATTTGCGACGTCTTGCTCGTGGACTGCCTCCTCACTTTGCTCTTGGTAACCTTTTTGTTCCTAGCTAACTTTTAACTTTTATTCATCAGTTCATTTTACTATGTCATTAGTTACTGATGTTTTCTTACTAATGAATTTTAGGAAGAAGCAGACAGCTCCAAGGCCTAGCAAATGCTATGGTTAAGCTGTGGGAGAAAAGTTCTATTGCTAAAATTGCTTTGAAGAGAGGAGTGCAGCTTACTACCAGTGAGAGGATGGCTGAAGATATCAAAGTAAGAATAGAAGGTTTCTCATACTGCAAAATTTATAACGCAGTTGGCATATGAAATTTTTATTTAGAGCATAATTGGAAATATTTATTGACAATAGAAACACTACATTGCAGATTCACATCTGCAACTGAAGGGTTCCTAATTTATCCTTCGCAGCTATCATACTCATTCATTTGCGTACTTTGAAGTTTGTATTTCATTTATCAGCCTCCTTAATTGAAATCACTTATGCTATATAAAATTTTACTTGCTTTTACAAGAAAAGGAGTCATAGTTTCTAAAGTGGCATGAGTTAATTAGTCATGGTCCCATGGAGTTTGGAACCATTTACCAGTCTTTCCATTTAGTTGTTTCAGTAATAGAGAACATTTTTCCCTCAACGAACCAGGAAATCTCTTTTTGCTAACTAAATCATGTGACCCTGCAAATCAGTATTTGCAGGTGGTATGTTTAGTTGTTCCACATGTGTCAAGCTGAACAAATATGCCTGGACAATGAAAGATGCTTATCGAGTACAGCCCGTTTTTATTTGAACTTTGCCTTATATTAACAATGGAAAATTATTCAGAGTCTTGATGCAAGCTTGTTTTTGTTTTTGTCCATCTCAAATAATTGTTCCACAAGTTTATCTGCCTATATAGATATTTGCCTTGCCTTTTGATAGGGTTGCATATAGAATTATTTGAGATGGAGAGTTAACTAATTAGTGATAGCCAGTAAGCCTGAGGAGCCGGGGAATGGAGATGATTTATGTTCTGATTGTGGTTAATGGTGGGAAGGCTGGTAGGTGGAGGTAGACGGAAGGCATGAATTGTGATGATGGTTGTGTGGCAACAATGTTGCACCTTTGGTAGGATAGGACAAGTGATTCTGATTGCTTGGAACATGTGCATCCGCTGGTGCTAAGCAAGAGCCAGGGGAGAGAGAAATGAGTTAGGACCGGTGCTACAGGATGTAGGCATGGTGCTAAGGTGGCATCAATGCTAAAGTTTGCACCAGGTGCTAACTATATGTTAGCAATAAAATTGTTGAAGTGTATAAGTGAATTGCCTACCTTCTCCCATTGGCTTAAGTTTTTGGGTTCATCTGGTTAGTGTGTTCACTCTAACATGATATCAGGGCTAGAGGTCTCAAGTTCAAATCCTGGTAGAGTCTTTATTTGTGCCTCCGTCCCTTTATGCGTTCACTCTACCAAAAATTAATTCATTTTATTGTCTTAGCACCTATAAAGATGGTGCTAATGGATAAAGCTGCAACTGCTAAGAGAGAGGTCTTGCTAGATAACTACCCTTAGCATTAATTTTTGGGGGCCATGGATGTACATGCTCTACATCTCCATCTAGTCAATATACAAAGAAACAGCTGGGGCTACCTCACACATCTCCATCTAGTCCAAGCTCTAGACACCCTTCATGTGCTGCAGTTTTGGAATTGCTCTTTTTTTTTTTCATTTTTCTTTTTTGAATTGGGTGTTGTTTAGGAAGTTCTGCATGACATGCTCCAATGGTCCTTTTTCTTTTGCTATGTGGTTGTTGTACTGCTGTTTTTCTTTTTGACCTTTCCATTTCCTTTCTTTTACACATGTCTTCTAGTGAACTAATGATTTATAACTGATACTGTTTTGGTTCACATCAGAAATTAACAGGTGGTGTAATGCTTTCAAGGAACAACGACTTTATAGTCTTCTACAGAGGGAAAGATTTCTTGTCCTCAGAACTTGCAGAAGTGCTGCTTGAGAGGGAAAGATTAGCAAAGTCCATACAAGATGAAGAGCAAGCACGCCTCAATGCAGCGTCTTTTATTTCTGCAAGTAGTGAGGCATATGTACAGCCCACAGTAGCTGGTACTCTAGGAGAGACTCTAGAGGCAAACTCTAAATATGGAAACAAACTGGATGAGAACCATGCTGAAAAAATGACAAGAACTATAGAAGCTGCAAAGCATGCTGACCTTGTGAGAAAGCTAGAGTGGAAGCTCTCTCTGGTAAGTGGCTGAGTTTGAACTGTCTATGTTCACATTGTTTGATGCTATCTGTGAATTACAAGATAGTATATTTTTTTGTCTATCAAAATTTTCCGATAAAATTACTAAAATATGATTATGGGCTACACCTGAAACTAGAAATAAATTTACGGTATTACTGTACTATTAATTCAATAATAATTGATGAGAGAGTCCATGACTTAAAAAAAAAAAAACTCGACCTGCGAGGGGTAAGACAGCCCCCGGGCATTGCTTTTAAGAAGAAGACCTTCTCACGCAGGTCGAGAAAACCCCCGAACCCCTGCCCCACCCATACACAGCGACACCGTAGCCCATGTGAGACGACCAACGACCTGGGCCAGGCCTTAGACCTGTGCTTTGGTTATGGGACAGACGAGGGGATTTTTTTATTTTTTCCACAAATTGTGCAGTACCCAGGGATTGAACCCTGGGCGGGAGCTCCCCAGCCAATGTCCTTTGCCAGTTGCACCGTGAGTCCCTTTGCGAGAGTCCATGACTTGAGAGTGAGAACTTGTAGGGGGCAGGGGTCTAGCTCTTATTCCTTCTTCTTTCTACAGAGCATAGACACAATTAAAGTGGGAGGTAATTTATTGTGTAAATGTTGCAACTAAGCCTGTGAGGTCAAAATACTTGCATGCATCATATGAAATCCACTGAAAAATGCAAATTATGTAGTTTGAGTGGAACTGATTTTATTTTATTTGTGGTATACAGGCACAGAAAAAGATGGAGAAAGCTGAAAGGGTTCTAGGAAAAGTTGAGGCAGCCCTGAACCCAACTGAAGGTACCAAGCCGCCTGAAACAATCACAGATGAAGAGCGGTTCATGTTTCGGAAACTTGGTCTGCGGATGAAGGCATTTCTGCTGCTTGGTACATCAATTCTTCCTTTTTGTTTGATGTTTTGGATTTTTCATTTTAGAAAATGACATAAGATGACCACACATCCTAAATTTATGTGTCTTGCTATCTCAGATTGTTTGTATCTTCAGCCATTGCTTTTTTGTATTAGTAGCTAGAGAGTGAAAAGATTGCCAGTTTTAGCTGTAGTATACAGAGGCGCTTTAGGAAGTTGTAGTTATGTCTGTTATTGAACTCCATGACATCAATTAGAAATTGCACTTGTCTGTCTGTAATACATAAGACAGAAATTCATTTCTTGAAGACACATCAAATAGAAAGGAACAGAGGAAGTACTCTGGTTAGAAATTCATTGCAAGACACATCAAATAGAAAGGAGCACTGTGTAACCTATTAGCAATTTTGCACTTGTTTCCTTGTGATTCTGTAGTTATGAAGCTAGATACTCATGATTCCTTTCTTTTGCTTCGGAAGGATTAGTATGCCTCGTGCCAAATATACTGCGCAAATCAGACATGGTCTCTATTTCACATTTTATCTCATTTACACTCTAAAGTTATGTTCTTACCCCTTTCAGGCAGAAGAGGTGTTTTTGATGGCACGATCGAAAATATGCACTTGCACTGGAAATACAGGGAATTGGTGAAGATACTAGTGAAAGCGAAGTCTTTTGAGTTCGTAAAAAAGATAGCATTGTCGCTTGAAGCTGAGAGTGGTGGTATTTTAGTTTCTGTGGACAAAGTATCCAAAGGTTATGCCATTGTTGTGTTCCGTGGGAAAGACTACAAACGTCCTTCTACACTGAGACCACGAAATCTATTATCAAAGCGGAAGGCTTTAGCAAGATCCATTGAGCTTCAGAGACATCAGGTACTATTTTGTTTTTGTCACTCGAAATTCAACTAGTCGTCAGATTTTCCAAATGAGAAGGAACATATTTTGTTAGAGCATTATATCTCAGATTGTCTTTCCTATTGTTGGTCGCCTGGGGAAACGAAATTCTCCTACATTATCTTACTGACAAAGATACACCCCCATTCATCTCCATCATAACTTTCTTCACTTATACCATTCCTCTTAATTTGTGACAGGCCCTGAGTCGCCATGTCGCCAAATTAAATAGAAAGGTGGAACAGCTTAAAGCAGAACTGGTATGTACAGCACACCACTTTACCCTAAGTAAAAGCATTTATCATACTGTCTGTACATGTCATAATGCCATTCTATATATTATGCTTTTCAGGTCCAGATGGAAGACGTGAAAGACCAAGGGGATGAGGAGTTGTACAACAAGCTAGATTCCGCGTATTCGAGTGACGAGGAAGATGAGGTGAGCGTCCTGGATCCAGGACGATGCTTGGCTGTACTGAACTTTGTTGATGGTTTATTGTAATCTTGTAACCGTTCACAATTTTGCTGTGCAGGACGAAGATGACGAGGCTTATCTCAAGCGGTTTGCCACTGCTGAGGACGGAATCTCGATTGACGGCAGCGAATCTGTATATAATGAGGATGATGATTACTCGGATGAAGAGGATTCTGGTGATTACTCTGAAGATGAAGACGACGAGGACGATGATAATTTTAGTTATGAGGATGACGAAGAGGACAATGATTGCGCAGCTGCCAGGACTTCTGCTGCTGATTTTCGCAGCGAGATAGGTTTAGATTTTTCTGATGGTAGAGAAAACTACAGGTTGGAAGATGGAAGTGACTCGAGCGCGAATGCCAAATGTAATGAGGCAAATGACACTACGCGCTCACACGATGAGCAGCCAACGGAACTGACAAACTCTTGTAGCTAGACGTTACTGTACAGCAAGGAAATTGAATGAGCTCACCGTTTGTTTGATCTTGATCTTCGAGCAGGCGTTCCCTTGTGAGCTGCGTTTCAACCACGACCAGCAACAATATGACGTGGCTGGTCGTGGTTGCTCTTCCACGCTGTGTGCCGTCCACCGTTCGCAGCGGATCCAGCGAGGTGTTGTCCTGCCACGCGTGATGCCGTACGGCGATGCGGTTCAGCTCTGACGCAGCGAATCCTGCGACTGACGTCCTCGTACTGTACTCCGGCCCACCGCGTCCTCAAGGAGCACGAGAGAAAACAAGCCCGCGCACAGCGCTCGATCCTGTTCCGTGCCGTAAATCGCGAGGCGTCCCCGGGGCTCCGCACCCGTAGAGTGGAGTGCGGACACCGGAGCCTGGCCCTGGACATCCTAGGCTTAGGATGTCCTCATCCAAGATTTTGCCGCCCTGGACACGCCCGGACACAAACCCGTTGGAGGGGTACACCACTGCTCCCGACAACATGAACGTCTGCTGCAAGAAATTTGATGTACAACAATGAAACCTAAATCATAGAGATATGGTTAATTTGTACGGAAAATTCCACAAACTATGACTATTGCATGTATAACAAAAAAAAAAACTACAACTTTTCAACATTGTCCCACTTTGTCAGTGGCATGTTTACATTTTTGTGAAATATTTGGCTCTGATGAGTGAGACAAAGCGTTGTTTATCACACTTTTGTGCTATAAGGATAGTAATTTTCTAAACTTGAACTTAAAGGATGTAGTTTTGTGTCACTCCACGTAAATAATGATATTTTCTGAAATTTACTTTAGCTTGTAATGGTATACTATTGTTACTTATACGCGCAATATTCAAGCATTCACGTTCCCGACGACAGACATCCCAGAATCAATATCTTCTCTAGCGCCCTGTTATTTTTCTGTTATTTTTCCCTGACGAATGTGGAACCACAAAGTAGATTAGTATTGTTTATTTAGCATGTCAGGGCCCAGATTCGCGACACCTGGACAGTCCATGCATGTGACTCTGGTCGGTCACGCAACATGGCAAGAGAAAGAAAAAAAGAAAGAAAAGGCACTAGCCTCTACTCTACTCGTGCAGTAGCCCACCACTAATCACAAGTCCATATCATTAAAGTGTGTACTTAACCATAATGCTTAACGAAGGAGTACTTTACTTGACCCGTGATGAAAGTTTCGAACAAGACAAAGGCCCCTGAATCCAAGCGGAGTGGCCTGCACGTGACCGACCTAGTAATAATCAACGTTATCAAGCTCGATCTCATAGGACTGCGCGTGTGGAATGTTGACAAAGCTTTCGAATTGGTCGTTCTCTCGGTAGGAGAAACCCTTTTCGGGCCCTAGAAGCCATGTCAATTTTTTTTTTTTTTTGACACCAAGCCATGTCAAGTTCGAAATGCTCAAAACTTTCGTCGAAATATCACGAAATATCTGGAGCAACTTCAAGTTGAACTGCAGAGTGGGCCCAGCTGGAGCCTGGACCAAGAAGCACATGCATGGTTGATGGCCGCCTCTACAGGACATGGAACACCGTTCCCGGGCCGGGCTCCATCGTTTACAAAGTACAACTGTGAACGGAAAAACGAAAGGAAAAAAAGGAAAGAAAAGAACAAAAGGAAAAAATAAATAAAAGGAAAAGCGG
Organism: Eragrostis curvula; assembly: GCA_007726485.1. Classification (NCBI taxonomy): domain Eukaryota; kingdom Viridiplantae; phylum Streptophyta; class Magnoliopsida; order Poales; family Poaceae; genus Eragrostis; species Eragrostis curvula. Next base: position 228,574 of record RWGY01000230.1, read on the forward strand.
ATTTCCAGAAGCGCGTACTGACAACCGTCCTCGCCACGAAAGCCACACCCCGCGAGCGCCCAGATCTCCCGAACTCACCATCCCGTGGCCCGCCACCCGTCACTGACGGCGGGCCCACATGCTCCCGCCGTCCCCACAAGTCAGCGAAACGTGACCTCGTCCCCATTCACACACGAGCACCAGCCGCCGCGCCGCCCCCTTCCATTCCACCACCACCACCTGTGAAAGCGCTTTCACACTTCCGCCGGAAGCGTAGGAGCCGTAGGCGTGGCCGCCGAACGCGAGGAGCGCTGGCGGCAATGAGAGCGGGCGGCGGGAGGGAGGCGCTGCCGCTCGCGCTGCGGCTGCTGCTTATCGCGACCGCCTGCGGCCTCGTCTTCGCGCTCCTCAACCTCCCCGACGGCCGCGCCCGCGCCCCCGGCACCGGTGAGTCCCGTTACCTCCCGTCGCCGAACCAAGCCGGCAGGCGCTGGTGACGAGGCGCGCATAATCCGCGCTAATTTGATTTGAGGCGCGTGTTCAGTGGCGGGTTTGGTGTGCGTCCGTGCCAGGTTACTGACAGCGACGGCTTCCCCGTGTACCTTGCTTGCAGGTGGGGAGCGGGAGCGCGCAGGTGGGTTAGGGCCCCGGCTATTGGCGGAGCAGGTGAGCCGTCCCGATCCCGCTTCCATTTCTGATTCTCGTTTCATTCTGTTTCTGTCAATTCCAATTTGGTTCGTTCGTTGTGCATTTCCGGATGTAAATTTGGTGCTTGGTTCCGCAGGTGCGGGGTCGGGAGGCCAGGAGGCTCAGCGTCGTCACCGAAGAGGTAATTTCGCAGCGCATTCGCATTTCGCAATGCAACTCGTTCGGTTTCCGCACAGTTGTGACGGCATGGTGTTTTTCTTTCTTTGATTTTGATCCCTGGAAAGTGTTGGATGTGGTTACAGAGGAAAGGAATTGGAGTAGTTTCTGTTTGCTTAACAAGAGTGGCATGGGAGTGCAGAATTGCTCTGCTCCCTCTGTGGTGCAGTCTTGTCTGAGATGTAGTTGCACAACAGGGAAATGTCTGTATTTTGTCAGGGGAAGAAGGGAAGTAGGGGAAGATTTTTCATCTTTCTAACTCTACAGATTTTTTCCCCCAACGTTTGGAGAGCTAAAGTCAGCTCTCCCGGGGCCAAAAATTAACACGCTTGTGTCCAATGCTTGTCTTAGTCCACTGGTGTCAGCAATTTATCGACAAGAAAAGTACAGTGTAGAATTTTAGACAGTCGGTTCCCCTCTGCAAAATGTTTCAGTATTTAATGTGTCTGAAGTATTTGACATTACTCGGTTTTAATTTGACTCGTTCATTCAAATCGTACCCATGCACCTAAAAGATGTTAATGACGGTCAAATTTTCTGCAGGTAGATGGGCAGAGTGACGAGATTGCTGCAGAGGAGGATGAAAGAATATCTGAATCTCCCCCAGACACGAAAGAGAAGATATGGATGATGCAAGATCAGCTGATTATGGCCAAGGCGTACTTGCATTTCGCTTCTCCGCATGGCAGCACACATCTAGCCCGGGAGCTGAAATTGAGGATGAAAGAAATAGGTAGAGCGATAAGTCACTCAAGTGGGGGTTCTCATGTACCTGGGAGGTAAGGTTTTTGTTGATGCTTATTAAGTAGTCCTTGTGAGTCATGAAATTTTTTTCATGGAAGGAACCAGTTCTGTTATTGAGGTAAAAACACTGTGCAGTGCTTTGCAAAAAATGAAGGCGATGGAAACGACCCTATCCAAAGCTCAGAGGACCTACCCACGTTGCTGTCAGATGACATCAAAGCTACGGGCAATGACACAGAACAGTGAAGATTTGCTCAGAGCACATCAAAGTGAATCATCATTCCTTGAGCAGGTTGCTGCGAGAACATTACCCAAAGGCCATCACTGTCTAGCAATGCGTCTTACAACAGAATATTTTTCATTAGATCCTACAGAACGTGAATTCCCTAAAAGAAACAGCCGGCAGATGGATGGCTACTATCATTACGCACTATTCTCAGACAGCGTTCTTGCAAGTGCAGTGGTTGTTAACTCTACCGTTGCTGCATCAAAGGTATGACCTTAGACTCGGCGAGCAATATTAGTGTACATGCTTGTCTAGGAAGTTAGTATGCCTTGCATATACAAATGTGTATCCTAGTTTATTCACTCATAATGCGTTATAAAGGATATTTGTGTGGAAAGTGTTGCCGTGTATACAGTTTTTTATGCACATATCAGCATGTCTATATTTACCACTTCCTCCTGTCCTCAAATTGTTGTTGTTAGGACAACAATTCTATTTCAAAAATATCCTAACAGCAACAATTTGAGGATGGAGGGAGTATGTCTTTGGGTTTCGACATCTATGAGGGACACATTTGATGAAGAGTGATTGCTTAATATTTTCTTGTTCTGTCATATGATGAACATGTTCATGGAAATACCCAACCAAGGACTGAACCATGAGTTTTTTTGGTGTAACATGTTCAGTGGGGTTTTATTCTGTTGTGTTTGTCTTAGAAGTTTCTTTTAATTCACATTATTTTCTTTTGTAGGATCCCAGAATGATAGTATTTCATATCGTCACTGATGCATTAAATTTTCCTGCAATGATGATGTGGTTTCTGACAAATCCACCAGCTCCAGCAGCAATCCAAATCGAAAGCCTGGATAATTTAAAATGGCTGCCCAGTGATTTCAGTTCTAGATTTAAGCAAAAGGGCATTCAGGATCTGAGATACACTTCTGCATTTAACCACTTGCGCTTTTATTTACCGGAAGTTTTCCCTTCTTTGAGCAAAGTTCTACTCTTGGACCATGATGTGGTAATCCAAAAGGACTTGAGTGGCTTGTGGGATATAGATATGAAAGGAAAAGTAATTGGTGCTGTTGAGACATGCACTTCTGACAACGGTTATCATCGATTGGATAGCCTTGTTGATTTTTCGAATGCAAGTATCTTCAACATGTTTGATCCAAAGACTTGTGTGTTTTCACTTGGAATGAATATATTTGACCTTCACGAATGGCGCAAACAGGACTTAGCTGCGACTTACAATAAATGGTTTCAGTTGGTAAGTGGGAAAGATCTCACTTTTACTTGACACTTGACAGAAATAATTTGAGTGCGCAACACTCTTTACACAGAGTATTTCTATGCCGTTTTATTTGTTTCTCAATACCTTTCATATCCTATATTTCCAACTTTCAGGGCAAAAGGCAGAGATTATGGAAGGCAGGAAGCTTGCCACTGGGCCAGCTTGTCTTCTACAATCAAACAGTGCCTCTCGACCACCAATGGCATGTTCAAGGGCTTGGCCATAACACAAACATAGGAAGAGAAGAAATTGAGAGCGCCGCGGTAATCCACTATAGCGGAAAATTCAAACCGTGGCTGGAAGTTTCTATATCAAAGTACAGAGACTACTGGAGCAGGCACCTTAATTATGATAACCCATACTTGCAACAGTGTAATATCCATGGATAGGAGGTGAGAAAATTCGCAGAAGGGCTGACAGAACCGCAGTTTTGCTATGTAGTATGTAGTTAGCTGATATTATTCGTTTTTGTCCTGGTTAAAAATCTGTGCAAAGTATAACAAAAGGACAATCTCATAATAATATGGTTATAGCTGGATGAGGAATGCAGAAGTTTTGAGCCGCTAGCCTACTTGATGAGCTGAAGGTGTCAATGGCAGATTATTCTCCTCTTCTTCTGCATGTTGTCCATGTTGGGACGAGACTGAGATTTATATGCCCAAGATTGGTATTTACATCCATTGATTTACTGTAATCACTTAGATAAAAGTATGCCATGGCAGGCATTGCCTTAGATAAATTGGTTTTGGTGGGTAAGTCTGTACAATACAGTGAATGGCCTCCAGTGTAGTCATTTCAGTAGAGAGATTCTAAAGGTAAATGCTGTTTTGCAATAGTTATATCCTTTTCTTCCGTCCTGCGATGTGTTCCTTAGACTTGAATGGGCAACAATTCATCTTTCGTTGAACTACAAATGCGCGCTTTGATGGTCAGAATTATGCAGGATATGCTAGGATAACATTCAGGGTGAGTATCTGTAATGGCAATACATTTCTTGTTTGAATAGAATCTCGCTCTGGTTATCCACCGTTCTCGCTTTGATTATCGGCTCAATATGCCAGCAAAGCACGTCTTGCGACATCCTGAGCTCACCTCAGAGGCATTGTTTGAAGAGAACAAAACTGGGTTATCGTCGTTGTCTCGTTGAAGTTCAACAGAAGTTTCCGGCTTGGCCAGTACAGAAAAACTGTGTGGTTTGCTGTTACAGTTCCGGACGAGGGCTGAAAGGAACGGCTCGCATGTGCCGGGTGATTAGTGGCAGGCTCCGTTCATTGTGTCATGTGCATGCCAAAACTCCCTACGACTTTGACAAGCGGTTCCGTACTTTGACTGACTGATTTGGGTACGGTCACTGTAGACATATAATTGAAAAGCTCAAGCTCTGGCATAAGAGCAAGCCCAATAATCAGACAAGCTATCAGACAAGATGTACAACAAATTGTCTCTATAAAAAAATTTTAACCTTTCATTGGTCCCACAGTACATCTATACCTCAGCTTTTCTCCCTCACATGAGCACATGATTGGGACCTACTGAAATCTCGGGTTGTGTGGCGACCGGCGCCAACTGAAGCAACAAACTACCTTCTCTCTCCTCTCTTTTTTGCTTTCTGTCAGAAAAAAGCATGTCAAGCTTGGCTATACGACGGTTATTGTGCTTGCTCTAAGAATTCCATACTACTCCCTCCAAAGTCAAACTTACTTATCAAGAGTGCCACTGCAATCCACTACTGGTCCCTTTAACTATGATAACCCAGACTTGCAGCACTGAAAAGATACACGCGGCTGACATAAGGAACCGCAGATTTTGCTTTGTCGTAAGCTGACCTTATTCGTTTTTGACCTGTTCAAAATCTGTGCAAAGTGTAACAAATATAACTATGATAACCCAGACTTGCATCACTGAAACGATACGCGCCATGGCTGACCTACGGCTACGGAAACCGCAGTTTTGCTTCGTTGTAAGCTGACCTTATTCGTTTTTTACCTGTTCAAATTCTGTGCAAAGTGTAACAAAAAGTCAAACATGCTGGATGAACAATGCAGAAGTTTGAACGAGACTGCTTGAGCTTACGTTGTGAATGGCAGATTATTCTCCTCTTCTACTGCATGTTGTCGGCTGTGGATGAGGCTTGTGAGACTATTGTGTCCAAGATCAGTATATACATTTATAGATATTACTTTTCAGCAGTATGACATGCTGCTGATATTATCTTAGAATATTATTTTTGGTTGGTAAGTCTGTACAATACTTTGAACAGGCCTCAACTGTAGACATTTCAGCCGAGAGCTCCTAAGCTAAATGTTGTGTAGAAACATCCATATATTGAGTAGTAAATTTCAGTGAACTACAACTATTTACGTTGTTGTTTCAGAAAGCTACAACTTTTATGGGTGGTTTCAGAGAACTACACCTATTCTTACCTTTTTGTTTTAGAAACTACAACTTTTGTGCACGGGGACTTATTACTCTTTCTCATATTTGAGATTGACTGATGGGACTGACTATAAAAATTGTAGTTTTCTATGGCATGCTTTGAAGGTAAAAATGCAGTATATATGCTAGTAAACACTCAGGATGAGTAACTGTTGTGGTCATACATTTCTTGTTTGAACCGCTCATTTTGTCGTGCATTGGATCATCATTCGTAATCTTGATTTGTTCTTCCAAGACATGCCACGGGCCATGATTTTCTTTGTTAGAGTCCAGCCAATCCGGATTATCCGCTTCAGATGCCAGCACAGCACATCTGTTGCGACTGCCTGAACTCACAACTTCAAAATGAACAAAACTTGATACCAGGGGGAGTGTTAGGAAGCTCAAGCTGTCATAGAATTAATTACTATTGATACCAGGTTCATAGGTAGCGAGAGTTCATGCTTACTCTCTGAAACTGAAGATTGTTTTTTTTTTTAACTGAAACTGAAGATATTTTGAAACTGAAGCTGAAGAAATATAGATTTTCGAAGAAAAAGATTAATTTGGTTGAAATGGACTTGAACTTGTCCGGATAGATTATCTATCATAGAAATATAGATTTTCAGAAAGCTTCTCTTGCATTCAGCTGGCATGTTTAGTACAGTTCACGAGTAACAAGGTAAAAGAAAAAGAAACGCAACAAAGGCACTTGGTAAATAATTGTACTTTATTATAACGTTTTATATATTCGGCAACATCATTCGAGCCTGCAACGACACATATACTTGAGGCTTCCAATCCATCTTATTACATCATAGTATCACACACATCACTATCGAACAAGGACTCGTCAGCAGCTCACGAACTGGTAGTTGACGTTGAGGTGGCCCTTCTGGAAACCCTGCCCGTTGGTGTCGATCTTCTTGAACACCGTCTCGTAGTCCAGGTCCAGCCCACCGTTGCTGCACTGGTCCACAATCCTCGCGACGATGGACGCTCCGGTTGCGCGGTTCGTCACCTAAGCACCAACCAAATCAAAAGCTCACCGATCCGTCACTCCGTCAGAGTACTGAAGTATAAATGGATTGCATAAGATTCCTGAGACGAGTGAAACTAGCATACCTTGATGCACTTGCCGCAAGAAGCTTGGCCCTTGGGCCCTGCAGGCCCGCAGAAGGCGGTCCAGCCGTACTTCTTACGCCACGACAGCGGCTTGTTGGCATCCCACGTGGCGCAGTAGGCGCTGACGCGGTTCAGGTCCCATCCGTTTTGTGCAGGGTTGTACAGGTGGTATGTCGCCCGTACATTGGACGCCTGCTGCGCCGCGGCCATGGTAGCGACGGCGCAGAGGAGCGCTGCTACCGCGAGCACCCGCGAACTTGTAATCGAGGCCATGGCTTTGGTCGCCTGAACAGTAAGAATATAATGAACCCATTAACAAGCTTAGGGAGGGGAGGTTTTGAACTATGGTGAATTGAAAACAACGTATACACACTATGACACTAACACACATCAAGCAGGGAGTGATGATGTTCATGGAGAGGAATAAAAAAGAGATGGGAAAGGATAAGCATGTTAGTAATTTGCCGGAAGTTTCTCGAACGTAAACTAGCCATGAGTGCTTGCTAATTACCTTTGTGTGTTCCTGGTGGCTAATGCGGCGAATTGATGTAGATTGGAGCGAATGTATAATGATCGACTTGTGGAGGTACGCAGCTAAGGTTGCGGCCGGCCTTATATAGCTCCGCGTGCCGGACAACGTGGAAGTTCCATTCGTGGACAGCAAGAAATTTCCCGGTACAAAGGTAGCAAAGGTCATAGCAGCCATTTCGCTGTCATGATGCATTACTTCTACCATTTCAAACTGCAAAGTAAGATAGCCGTCTAAGTAACATAACGGGAGGCACGCAAGATGGACTCCCTAGCTTCATATACTGCGTCAACCATCCTAAAGCTACTATTTATGCATATATATCGCTCTGAGCCAGAATTGTACCACCGTTCATCTTCCCGTCAAACAAAACCAAAAAAGAAGTACACCTACCTTGCAGTACATTTTGGTCATCAGTTTAAGCCTCTGGATGATCTGACTCTGACTGGCGCTATTTGTGCCCTGGCGCTGTACGGCTCCGACAATTTTTCACGGTCCAGGTCGTCGCCGGTATTGTTTAACATGGCTCGTCGGCCCTATAGCCCTAACTTGTCCATTGTTCCGACGCTGACGTGCGCGCGCGGCGGCTCGGCTTGGTCCAGCTCCAGCAATCGACGCCGCCGCCACAAATCCTGTCTTTCTCGCTTTGGGTGCTATGGATTGCAACGCGCGCACATGAGTGCGTTTGTACGTGGAAGCGTGAGGCCCTTCAGCCAAAGGCGTACGTCGCCATTGCCTGGAATTCCAACAGATTTGATTAAGTGTTTGGAGACCGGACTCCAGAAGAGAAGAGGCTGCTGATGGAGACGGCAAGCAGACACACTAGATGAGATGTGCAGCACGCAGACAGTGACGTGCAGCCGTACTCTGACTGACTGATTTTATTACGGTCAGATATATCACTGAAAAGTTTAAGCTCTGTCATAGAGTTCCAAAGTGTTGATTGCTCAATATATTACCATTTCCGCATTTGGTGAAATTCAAACGTTTTTAATTTTATCGAAAGTGCCATCACAATCTACGTAGGAAAACTCAAACCCTAGAGATATCTTCATGGAAGTACAAAGAGACATGTACCTTAACTATGATAACGCGCGCAGCAGTGCAATATCCATGGGTAGGAAGCGAAAATATCCATGCAATGGCTGTAGGGAACCATAGTTTTGATTTGTACTCCCGGCGTCCCAAAATTTAAACATTTATAGCCTCAACTGTTGCCATTTCAGCAGAGAGACTCCTAATCTAAATGTTGTGTAGCAACCAGGGTTTACATTAGAACTGACCAAACTGCGTGCTGGGGGGTTGATGGTATTCCCGAAAACCTAAAGAACCAGTAATTTATCGCTAAAAATTCAAAAAATAATTTGGCCAAAAAGGAAGTTGTAAACCGGTTGTTTTTTTCCGGCTATCTGCTTAGGTGGTGTTTGGATCCCCATCAGCTTCTAAAAATCTAGATTTTAGATATAGTTTCTATAACCTTGCTTCTAAAAAAAATCTGGATGAAGGTGTTTGGATCTCAGATTCTTAAAATCTAGAAACCAGTTTTTAAGGTAGTTAATGACCGGCCTGCCCTTTCTATATTAGGATAAAACAGTGGTACAAACTGTAATTATCCAAAAACAGACAAGGATAGTGGGTCTTTTGACAAATAAAATCACCTAAAAGCTGGGTTATAGTAGATTATGGGATTCTTAAAATCTCATAATCTAGATTCTAAAATTTAGTGCATAATCTTCCTTGTTTGGATCTCTTATAACTTTTAAAATCTGGATTCTTAAAATCTGGGTGGATCCAAACATGCCCTTAGTTTATTTTTCCAAAAACGGAAAAAAAATATAAAAGTGGGCGTTTTGCTCACGCCAGAGTCCAGTCAATCCGTACGAATCTCGCTCTGGTTATCCGCTCAAGATGCCAGCTCATCACATTTGGCAATTTCCTGAATTCACCCCGGGCAAAATGTTTGAAGAGAGAACTAAACTGGAACTGTTCGTCGTTGGAGTAACGGCCGCCTGGCGGCGACGCGGTATATGCAGGTGCGGGTGATTAGGCTCCGTGTCATGTGTTGTATGCCAAAACTCGTTACGACTTGCGCGTGCGGCTCCGTACTACAATTCTGGTCATGCTAGATAGAGTTTCATGTATTCGGAAGCTGAAGCTGTCAAAGAAAAAGTTTCAGAGTGCTCTTGATACTAGGTTATGGTGTACTGAGAATTGAGCCTACTCTAAAGTCTAAACATTGAGACTGAAGATAGTTTACCACAAAGAGCGCTTGGAACTGAGGAGTTTCAAAGAAATGGATTAGTTAGGTCGAAATGGACTTGAACTTGTAAGGACAGATATATTATTAGGAAGCACAAGCTTCTCTTTCTCTTTTTGCATTGTGTGGCATGTTTAGTAGAATTTCTTAGTAACATGAGAGAACAAAGGGGTTGTTTTCTTTCCGGCCACCGTTTGCCACACGTAACATTCAGCAGCCACGGAGAATACAGCGTTGTTTGTTTAGGTAGTGTTTGATTGCTTCTATCAATTTGATCATGTATAGAACGATTTAATTGGATGCGTGATACATCTAGCTGTTTGGTTGGTTGTATGAGATGCAACATGAATGTGTTTAGTTGATTAAAATATATATTTTTAATCACCAAATAACTTAATATATTTTGATAATTATATTTTTTATTCGTAATTATAAATAAACTAGGCTAATATATATTAATGTCTAGAGTAAATTTCGTAAAACCCCTGATTTTGTGGTTCTTGTTTCACAAAATCTCAGGTATTTAGGCTTGTTTCATTTAACCCCATGTTTTCTGGTTCTAATGTCTCACAAAAACCCACTCTTTTTGAAATATGATAGACGAACATTGCTTTAATGTTGGGGTATTACATAGTCATGATCCATTTTTGTTGGTCCTATCGATCAAATCAACTGAATACTGGCATTAAAGTAAAATATAGATATCATATGTATAGTAATTTTTACAAGGGGTGGGGTTCCCAAAAAGAATACAAGGGGTGGGATTTTGTGAGATATTAGAACCATAAAACTTAGGGTTAAGTGCCACAAACCAAAATACATGGGGTTTTGTGAGACAATGACCACAAAACCTGGGGTTTTACAAAATTCACTCTAATATTTACTAATCAATGCTAATAGTAATTTAAGGTATCTTTAAACACTACTAAATACCTAAAATAATAATTATTTCTGGTTAATAATCTCTAATTATAACCAATTTTAGCTAATAGTCATTGAGAATAATTTATAGACACTCATGATAAGTGATTAGCGGAGTTAACGGAACTTGAACGGTTTGGTGAGGCGTGTTTTTTTAAATGAGATGATACAACATCTGAGAGAAATATTCTTAAAATCTGTATTACCCTATCGTCAACGAGTTGATTCAGTTCAGCCAACCAAATACAGGAATGTACCAAATTTTGTATCATCTCATACATGTATCACTTGGTTAAGAGAACCAAACAATAACTTACTCGATCGCCACGAGTTGGGGTCAGGGGCGGAGCTAGAGCTCAAGTAAAGAGGGTGCATGACGTTGTGTGAAGTTGCTCGAGTCTTGTGTTTTTAACCTTGTGAGTGCATAATTATGTAGCAAGTGGGTGTGTACATGGTGAAAATTCGACAAACATCACTGAAATTTTGTTTTGCCGTGGGTGTGGCCACACCCACAGTCTTGAATGTAGCTCCCCTCCTGGTTGGGGTCACCATGCAATCCAAAAGCAATGCAGATTCTCGCCACCACTGTGGTCTCCGGTGGTGTGGCCAAGTGTGACCCAAATCAACAGCCCCAAAAGTAATAACTGTCCTTTATTAATAAAGTGGTTTCATTTATTCCGCAACACCATTCATGGATACAACTTGCATATACAATCGCAGGCTTTTGATCCATCTTATTCCATAGTACTACACCACACGTTACGATCGAACAAGACTCAGCAGCTCACGAACTCGTAGTTCACGTTGAGGTGGCCCATCTGGTAGCCCTGTCCGTTGGTGTCGATCTTCTTGAACACCGTCTCATAGTCCAGGTCCAGCCCGCCGTTGCTGCACTGGTCCACAATCCTCGCGATGATGGACGCACCCGTCGCACGGTTCGTCACCTAAGCAAACAACCAATGAAAAGCTCAATGATCACGAATAATTTTCTATTGGTTGAAATATAAGTTAACTGTGTGAAATTACAGGGACGCGCAGGACTAGCGTACCCGTATGCACTTGCCGCAAGCGGCCTGGCCCTTGGGCCCTGCGGGCCCGCAGAAGGCGGTCCAGCCGTACTTCTGGCGCCACGAAAGTGGCTTGTTGGCGTCCCACGTGGCACAGTAGGCACTGACACGGTTCAGGTCCCAGCCGTTCTGCGCAGGGTTGTAGTAGTGGTACGTCGCCCGCACGTTTGACGCTTGCTGCGCGGTGACCATGGCCGCAGCGGCGCAAAGGAGAGCCACCACTGCAAGAGCCCGTGTCATCACCGCCATTGCTGCTGAGAAGGAGGAAGTATGAGTTTAGAACAATAGACACACACATCAAGCAGGGAAGTGATGACGTACTTGTTCGTGGAGAGGAAGAAAATTAAGGGGCGAGAAGAAGAATGTGTTGGCTGGCCGAGTTTCTCTAACCTAAACTGCAGCCATGAGCTAGTTTGCTTAATTACCTTGTGTGTGCTCCTGCTCGTGGTTAATACCGCAAACTGATGTAGAATTGATGTGAGTGATCGACTTCGGTGTAGTGGAGGTACCCAGAGGTTGTGGCCTTATATAGAGCTCCGGTGCCGTACAATGTGGAAGTTTCATTCATGGACAGCGAAAAAAGTTCCCCCTTCCCACTTCCCACCCAATATTTTCTACAAGCTGATCATGTATGTTGCGCACGAATTTTACCGTCGTCCAGTAAAAAATAAAATAAAAATAATCATTCGAAAGAGAAAGAATCCACCGTGAAGTGTAATCATTAAAAAGAGAAAGAATCCACCGTCGGAGTGAGTATTTGATCATCAGCTTGTAGAAGCCTCTGGATGATTTGGCTGGTGCTTGGCTGTTTGGCTGTAGATCGAGTACTGCTCCCACGATCGATTTGACGTACGGGTCCAGGCCGCCGGCGTTCACGGAAATGTCTAGCCATATAGCTTGTCCACTGCTCCGACGCTGACCTACGCGCGCGCGCGGCGGTTCGGCTCGGTCCAGCTTCAGCAATCGATGCCGCTGCCACAAACCCTCTCTCTCGTGTGATGTGATGGATGGCAACGTGCGCACATGCGTGCGTGTGTACGTGGAAGCGTAAGGCCCGTCCAGCCACAGGCGTACGTCGGCATGGCATGGAATTCCAACAGATTTGCAGTAAAGTCTAGAAGAGAAGAGGCTTTGATGGAGACGGCAAGCAGCAGCCACACTAGAGGAAGATACGTGCAGCACGCAGATATTGACCGGCCGTTGGAGAAAGGGATAAAACAGATGATGGATGACTGGTTTCCCATAGCAGGCGCCAGGAGTATCAGAGTATGTAGTCCATGGAACACCTGACTTGATTTTTTTTTCTTTTCTGTGTCTCGTTCTTTCCAGGGACAGATTGATAGAAACTGTTGGTGGTGACGTATGTGTGCTGTGTAAAGGCAAACACAAACGATACAAATATTGCAGGTGGCGTACGGCTTCTTCTGAATTTGGTTAAGTATCCAAATGGTAATGAGTTTGCGGGAAATTATGTTGTTGGTATAAGTTGCCAAAACTTGGAAATTAAACTATAGGCCACTCAGAAAAAAAAAAAAAGTACAAAGAACTGAAACTGTAGGCGAATCGATTGGAAATTGTGGGAAAGATCAATTATCTTGTAGTGAAGGGCAACTGTATGCCAAGAATACGTTACACGAAATGGTGACCCAGTTATAGCACAAATTAGGTAATGTGGACTGGGGATAGGCTCTTGGCCTTTTGCCTGCCCTCAAAGATTTTTGTGACAGGATGTCAAAAAAAAAAAAATTTGTGACAGAATCTTTAATTTTCTACAGGAAACATACAAATTATATATGATGTTATGAACGGGGATTGAACTTGTCCATATGTTTTCTTAGCTGAAACACTCAAGTCTAAACGTTGTTTGGAAATGCAAAGGCGAGAAACTATTTCCATTTTTTGAAAAGAAAAACTGAAACGTTCAAGCCAGAGAAATATCCTCTTCCAAGAAGCTTATTTCAGTTGAATATTATGGCTACATTAATTTCGCATACACACAGGCACAGCAACCAAACAGGATCGGATAGAAATTTGAGAACCTGATACGAGCTGTTTGAGACGAAAAACTCAGTGTACTTTATTAGTGTGGTTTGATTTATTCAGTTCCATGCATTCAGGTCTGCACAGCCGCAGACTTCCCAGTTCTGATGGATGTTATTCATTCTACACCACCAAACATGCATCACAGCTTGTATGTTAACTACATCATCGTTCAGCAGTTGACGAACTGGTAGTCGACATTGAGGTGGCCCATCTGGAAGCCCAGCCCGTTGGTGTCGATCTTCTTGAACACCGTCTCGAAGTCCAGGTCCAGCCCACCGTTACTGCACTGGTCCACGATCCTCGCGACGGTCGACGCGCCCGTCCCACGGTTCGTCACCTGCAGAGATCAACGAAGCTCGCCGTTAAGCTCTGAAGAAAAGCATCTGTGATCTACGAGAAGTTCTCGAGCAAGCGACAGCTAGTAGTAGTTGCCCATGGATCGAGCCCAGCCCAGGATCGTTCGTACCCGGATGCACCGGCCGCAGGCGCCCTGGCCCCTGGGCCCTGACGGCCCGCAGAAGGCTGTCCAGCCGTACTGCTGCCGCCACGACAGCGGCTTGTCGGCGTCCCACGTGGCGCAGTAGGCGCTGACACGGTTCAGGTCCCAGCCATTTTGTGCAGGGTTGTAGAGATGGTACGTCGCCCGCACGTTGGACGCCTGCTGCGCTCCGGCCACGGCCGCCGCTGCGCAGAGCAGCGCCGCCACCGCGAGCACCCGCGCACCTGTGATCCCGGCCATGGCTTTGGTTGCCTAAACAGTGAGAATAATCAACGCAACAAGCGTAGATATGGGAGGTTTTGTCCTATGGTGGAGAAGCTGGCTGGCTTACCTTATGTGCTCCTCGGATCAGATGAAGAAACACAGCAGCGAAAGGCACGGTCCTTATCAGTGACAATGACGACGCGAGGTGCTCTGGGCTTTGCAATGGATGTATGTCTCTTGCTTAGGGAGGATTATATAGAGTTCTGGGCGCAGGACAATGTAGAATTTGCTTCCAACAATTTCTGTTGCAAAGTAGCCTAGGGCCATAAACAATTGCTCGTATGAACATAATGTCTCACCACTCACACTTCTAAGACTCGAAGTTACTGATTATCCAGCTGAGGTTATCCAAGGCCCAGTCCAAGGCTGCTGGCCAGTGCTGGCTCGCTTGCGTGCGAAGGGCAGCCTGCCTAGCGAGGGACACATGCATGGACGAGGCAAGGAAGGGTGGAATTGTCTGCACGCCCAAGCTGACCCGTCAACCACGTTCGGATCTGAAGTCCAGCGGCAATAAGTGCTTTGCTTTGCATTGGGATGGCACAACAGACGTACTACGTAGTAGTAGCATACAAATCTTGACCTGCCCGATTGGCTCATCTATCTCTTTGTGGGAGAAGATACGTAAATAATGGATGCTTCGATGCAGAGGTTGAACGAGCATGTGCACTGGGGACGTATGTTTATTGCCTGTGGGAAAGAAAGAACGAATCTTTTCTTGCGTGCTTCTCTTGATTAGAGCGAGGAGTGAAAAACAGCCACACATCTGAGCTTGATTGTTAGTAGATGCAGATGATTTTTTCACAAGCATGTACGAACCAACCAATGGCAACTGCATCAATTGTATCACGTATAGGATGGATCCATGGTCGATTTGAATTGTGGTGTCAGCAGATGGTTTTTTCACAAGCATGTACGAACCAACCAATGGCGCCTTGCCTTGATTGGGCTTGAATATTGGTTACTTTTCAAATGTTGTTTTCGTTACATTATTGGTGCCTTGCCTTTTGTTATCGAAGACTTCTTGCTTAACAAAATCACATCATCGATAACTGATGACAATTATTGCTTGATAAGAAGATATCATAAAACTGATAATTGATTCTGCTATTTCTGATGTTTGAAAGTTTCAATGCTATATTAGGTTCATGATGCATGGTATGAGAATACGCACGCACTACCCATTTTAAATCTTTATTGTACACCTATACCCATAAGTTGTTGAAATACCATTCAGGCTTATTTTTGGTACCATGAAACTCTCGTTAGAGTTTTTATTTCTTTCTCTTAACAACATGTAAACTTCTTGCTACTTAAGTTAGGGCCTGTTTGGTTGATACTCACAGGTTACATACTCTACCACACCCAAGATTAGAAAAGTTTGAACATACAACTTTTCTTTTGGCGATTTTGAACATACAACTTCTGTGATCTATCAAGAAGCGATGAAGGAAATCTAATTGTACCATGGATTTGATGCAATTAAGAGAAGTTCACTTTGTTGAAACTTGAACTGTATTAATTTTCACGCTGGCACTGGAGAAGCTGGAGGTTACAAGAAACTGGTTGAGCTTCCTTTTAAAGTTAGGAGGAATAGTTGTATATTATCTGAATTTAAGTTCTAAATAAATGATTATTTTATATATCAATACTAATATGCGGTACACCCCCCCCCCCCCCCCCCCCCCCCCCGGATGTACATATCTAGAAACCCAATAAATCTTAGGTATGTGTATCGTCCAAGAATTTTTGTCAAGTCATATCCTACACTTAATATCTCAAGTGTTGGGATATCTTTAAACACTCAAATAAACTTTATATGTTCTTTTGTGTTCTCCATTAATTTATTTGGTTATTTTCTGTTATGAACTTTATAAATCATGCACATCTATTATCTTATAATAATAATAATCTAGACGAAGAATAATAACCACTTTTACGATGGTATCCTCATATAGGTATATCTGATATGCTATATATAATAATGAATATGACGGTACTGAATTTATATAATCTTAGAAATTAGATCTGAATATACAGAAGGACACCTGCATATTTCTTGTTTCCATATCTGGATACTAGGATGTGATATCTCCCTCGAACATATATTTGCCACTCCAAAGGAATTGTGAGGCACAAATATTGTATCATCCCTGAATTTATGTCATCTCCAACATTACAATTGATATCTCAATAGGTTCAGTATCTTTAAACACTCACATAATGAATAAGTGAATATCACAATTTCATATGTTCTTCTGTGTTCTCTGTTTATTTTGTTATTTCTCTATTATCTTAATATTCATCGAGTAGCAGAAGCCGTTATTCGCTCCCAGAGTCTAAAGATGATCACATTGAATTGCATATAATGAAGAAGAAAGAAAAAAATATATCCTCAACTGCCATTATTCTGGGTAAATGCCAGCAGGTAACTTTATGGTCAGTACTATATATATGTTGCACATCATTAATTTTCATGGACTAGGAACCAAACAATGAGCAGGTAGGGGAACAAAAGGAAACTTTAATTTGTTCTTTATTATTGATGAGCTCGGTTTGCATGGAACACAGATGGATGCATTACACTCTTAATTAATAGACCGGGCAGCAACACTCCCATTTATTATTGCCACGACGATCGTGACCATATATCCTGCAGTAGGCGCGCAAGTTTTGGCACTTCGTGCGGCATTCGGCATCCCTAGCTTCGTCATCCTTGTAGGGGCTGCACTTCCACCCTTCTGGCGGCGGCGGTGGTGCCAGTGGCAAGGAACAAAGAGCTCCCCGGCCTGAGGCCTGCATATTTTTTATATAATACAAATGGAACGAGATTGTTGAATCCGAGCATGTCTGGAAAATTTAATTTGCGTCAAGTTAAAGTAGACCTAGATACTTACATGTGTTTCCAGCTTGGCAGGATGAAAACGTGGACGATATGATAATAACCATGATCAAAGCAGCTACGGTGGATACCGCCCTCATGTTGCTCCTCACAGGTGACAAGAGGAGACGATTCGTTTTGCCTCGGTCGCATACTTCTTCCGTGCACAGGTGTATATAGAACCCCATCCAATCTCACTTAAAAAAATATATATGGGTCCTTTGGAATTTATTATATATGTCGACTCTCAACTTGAATGTATCCTGCATAATTCTTTAGATATCTCAGGACTATGGCTTTGTGTCCTCTTACATGCTTTAATAAATGTGTGAGGCAAAAACTTCAATACTGAAAATTCATAAAAGATATTAAAACCGTGGAATGTAAGATCGAAGCACTAGCTAGAAGTTGGGAGGCACTGCTTACACTGCGGCTCTCGTAGCTAGCACACATCATGCTGAGGTAAAAGTGTTTATATTTGTATACGTTTTACATTTCGGTTAAGTCGCCATTTCAGGATTGTCATCAGTCATCACAGACGGTTCACTGAGAGATTTGAGCTCTTCGGCGACTGACCAACGAGTCGCGGACGACCTGCGCAAGCCGCGGAAGCGATACTGCAGCAAGGACGGCAGTGGCCTGCCGGAGAGTAGCAGATGCACATACCAGAGGAGTCATGTATGCGAAAGTGTCGGAAGCTGGAGATTCTACTCACCCGTCAATGACGCCCTGGCCCAGACGTCGTACATATTGCGCGGCGTGATTTGTCCATGGGATCATGCTGGAAGACTCGTGCACGCCATGGCTTTAGAACTTCCGGCAGCAATGAGTGTCCATGGGAAACATCCATCAAATCATGGTGGTTCTTATACATATGCAGCATGCATCATATCTGACTTGGCGACCCAATACGTGCATGGTCCTCTTCAATGTTGTAGTACTAGCAAGCACGCGCATGGGCCATAGTAAGAGTATTACACGTCTCTTCTAATGGCACGGCTTCTCGTCGAGTTGAATTTTCAATGGAGTGTTCTAAGATCGATTGTTCGTTACGAACCATCAACATGACAAAATGTTACTGAAGGGGCTCAGTTCTTCTGAAAATCACAAAATAAATCTTATGTCATATTAGTCGAGTGTCATGACGATGACCTTAACATAAATCCATCTTAATCACCATGACATTAGTAGGACTCTGAATTTTTCTTATTATATAAGTATATAATAACTTTTATGTCCCCGTCAACAGTGAGACATATGTCCTGTGAGTTCGTGAATCCCAGGTTCAGCCGGCCTAATCTCTCATAGCCTTCATGCTTAGGGACCATGTGTGTAGGTGTACTTATATATGATGAGTGCTCGTACGTGTATGTGTACGTTTATTTTTATACTGTGTTTTGAAGAAAAAAATAGATACATTTCTAACACAATCACATAATTATATATTAATCCACTTTATTCAGAAATAGGGCAGCAACACTTTATTCGAAGTGCATATTATTGGCAGCACATAGTATTTATTTGGAAATGCGGCCATTGCTGCATCATCAGTGTCGCCGCAGTCGACAAACTGGTAGTCGACGGTGAGGTGGCGTCCCGGACGCCCTGCCGTCGGTGTCGATCTTGCTGAACGCCGTGTCGAAGTCCAGGTCCCAGCCCGCCGTTGCTGCACTGGTCCACGATCCTCACTGTGATCGCCGCGCCGGTCCTCGTGTTCTTCACCTGCGACATGGAACGCCCAGATCGATCACTCGCCGTTCACCTTGCTAGCTCAGAGCACGAAAACAGCAGTTCACTTAGATGCTGGTCATAAACTTACCGAGAGGGCACTTGCCGCAGGAGGCCTGGCCGGTGGGCCCGGCGGGCCCGCAGAAGGCGGTCCAGCCGTACTTGGACCGCCAGGACAGCGGCCGGCCGGCGTCCCACGTGGCGCAGAACGCGCTGGCGGCGTTCAGGTCCCAGTTGATCTGCTGCGGCCGGTAGAAGTTGAAGGTCGCGCGCACGTTGGAAGCCTGCTGCGCCGCGGCCATGGCCGCCGCCGCGCAGAGCAGCGCCGCCACCAGCGTCAGCCGCACTCCGGTCATCCTCGCCGCCATGGCAGCCGACGTGAACTGCTGAGATGTGGGGAGGTTACTAGAAGGACGAAATGGCCAAAAAGCAAGCGACTTCGTCACTGAACTGCTTAGCCTATGCTACGAGCTAAGGCCATGTGACCATTATATAGGAGAACAGAGCGGGCATTGACTCTTCTCTGCCGAAAATTGCGCCAAAATTTGTTCAATTTCCCTGCCAAATCTAGATGCAGGCGTGACCTTGCAGGTGAGCTTCCTCGGAATTCCAAGGGCTAGTTGCCAACATTGACCAATGACCCAGCCAATCCAACGGACAGGGACACATACGTGTGGTGTTGCATGCACCTGATCTATCTTGCTTGGATAGAGTTTGATGAGGATGTGCACATGCCACGTTCATTCTGGATTTTGAAACAGACGTCCTACTAATACTAGTCTACCACTACCAGAACCAACGAGCGCGCCACAGAAGACTTCGTCAAAGTTGGAACAGCCTGGTGAGTATGACTTGTGAGGCCTCTTGAAACGAAAAAACATGCCGTAATCGTAGCACTTTTGTTTCTTGTACGTCTTTGTGTCCTAGTAATGCACGCTTATTTCGTGTCCTAGTAAACATCCTACTCTACTTAATCGTCCTTATGCACAAAAATGATACAAGCTCTCTCTCTCTCTCTCTCTCCTCTCTCTCCTCTCTCTCTCTCTCTCTCTCTCAATCAATCAATCAAATATTTAAAGTTAAAAAAAAGGAAAATTTTTATTTGCCGAGAGCAACACTTAGGGTCTCGGCAAACATTAACTGATGTAAAAAAAATAAGGAAATTGGAGGTTTGCGAGAGCCATCTCAGGAGCTCTCGGCAAAGTGCGGATCAGGGGACTTAGCCGGTGCGGCCAGTTCTTCTTCCTCTCTCCTTCTGTTTTCTCCACCGCCGCCGCCACGCTGC